>BQNB010000207.1:4220-26093 GCA_026074375.1 Tanacetum coccineum
CGCTGGGGCAAGTATCGTTGCTCGTAAAAATAGGCGATGAGTGTAACATTTCTCAATTTCAGGTCATTTTACGACTCCTATTATTCGTCACTATTTATTTTGGTCCGATACGCGTTTACTTTTAATGTTTACTTTTAAGCTAAATCGTGTAGACTAGAAATGATCAATTAATGTAAACGGTCATCAAATAAATTAAGGTTTACATCAACCAAGTAAAATATGATTATTAACTTCGCGTATTCTATTTTAATTGGTCACGTAAAAGGGTTTACGTTTCGCAATAAAATATATTTAGACACACCCCGAAAATACCTAGACTTACCTAGACTCAAACCAATACCCACTTTTAAAACCTTAACACAAAAATTTAATAAATTTTGTGTATACCACCCACTATAGCCGAATTGTGGGACCAAAACAACTAGAAATCTTCCTTTGATCCTTAAGTACATGTACAAAGTTCCATTAATTAATTTTAGTCCTTAATGTCTCCCACTAACCTATTACACAATGGTTAATAACCATTGTGTCTCTCTTTTTCCTTGTATAACCGGCTAGTGCATGTATATGCACAAAACCCATAAGATTTCCATAATCTAGCTCAATCTTGTACAAATATCCTCTAATTAAGACATGTACTTAGTGGTTTAGCTAAATACAATGTGTGACTAACTAAAAACTACAAAACCACCTTGTTAAGGGCACAGTTTGGTTTGTTTAGGACTAGGAGGTATGTAACTAGCTCATTCGCCTATAAATACACACTCATATTGTCACTTAACACATTTCTAAAAACTCTCAAACTCTCTCAAGAATAAACCATACCCATTTGCACATTCTTGCATACTCTTAATAACCGAACCCATACAACGACCACATATCCTTCTAAGGACACAGGGTACACTTAATTAGCATATAAGGGTGTAAGAAGTGTAATACGATTAAGGATTGGGTACTACCAAGCTTGTGAAGCTTAGGAATATTACACTTTGGGTGTAAACACATTGTGTTGTCTTCTAATCTACGAAACTATATACTAGGACTCTTGTAAGTCACTATACCACTCGTATTATATTTGTTTTCCTTGTGAACTAGTTAATATGTCTCGTCAATATATAAATGTTATGCTAGCATGAGTTCACGCATAGTAAATGCGAAATATGTATGTTCTACGCAATGTAATTACGTATGCACGACTTGTGTGGTGTTAAAATGTAAGACAACACGTAACATGAGGGTTAATAACAAACAAGATCTTAAACATTTTGTTATATGAAAACGTGGACCTCCGCGCAAACAATAACCCTTATGCGTGAAATTTGTACGAAACCACACGTAAACTTTTCAAGTAAACATGACACTAAGGCTTGGGAACGTATACACTACATAAACAAACGCTTGCATGTAAAACACGACGTGTTTACACGTTAAACACACGACATTTCGTCACTAGGACTTGTCGAACCTTATGTAAATTGCTAGGAGACTAATGGGCCACGTGTACTCACGTGTAAACCAAACGTAACCACCTTCGGGCCCAACTAGCCCAACAGGCCCAACTACGGGATAACCATGGCTTATAAATAAGCTCATTCGAGCTTATTAATTGAATTAGGAAACTTGGTGAACATATATATAACAAGCATGCATGAGTAAAAACTTTCTATTGGGGTTCGTGGGCAAAAAAAGCCAACAGCCACGAGCGACCTCAAGCAGGCCCAATAAGCCAAGCCATTGGACCCACAGCTTATTTATAAGCTCAATGAGCTTATTAATAATCCAACGAGCTTAGTTGAAACCAATATGGACCATTGCATGATTTAAAAACCAAACGGACCTAAAATGGGCTCGTTAGCCCATTATCGTAGCTACTAAAGTCCATAAGCCACAAATAAGCTTTGACAGCTTATTTGTGAGCTTAAACAGTTTACTAGGCTTCATATGAACTTAGAAAAGCTAATGGGCCATAAAGGAGAAAGCCCAAAAGCTTAAAATGGTTACCAGGGTCGCATTATGAGGCGCTAAAAAGCCCATTAACAGCGTGGCACTTATTAAATAAGTCCCCACACTTAAAAATACTTTATTGGAATCTTGAGTGCTTATTAAAACTAAAAAGTAAGTTGAAATCAATGAAGTAAATGACCTTTTCTTTTTATTTTATTTCGTTAAGGTTTTATTGGGCCTAACAAGTCCAATAGGCCTAAATAAGCTCATCCGAGCTTATTAATAAGCCAAACTAATAATTATAACTTAAATAAGCTTAACAAGTACTTTTGTATCTTCGGAAACTAGATTGGACCATTAAAAAGCTTAATGGACCTTAATGGGCCCAATAAGCTCAATAAGCCAAAATAAGCTCGTCCGAGCTTATTTATAAGCTGGCACAGCTTATGTGGCTTATTGGAGTCAAATGAAACATATTGTCCCTAATTAGACTTTATTCGGACTAAAAATGTGATTTTTACAAGTTCAGGGACTGAATGTGTCAATTTTGAAACTTAGAGGTTTAAAACTATTAACTCACTGTTTTGATAACTTAAGGGACTGTTTTGGGTCATTCTGAAACTTTAGGGACTATTAGAAACATATAAGGACCTAAAGTGTAACTTTGTAAAGTTGAAGGACTAAATATGTACAAGTGAAAACTTAAGGGTCTAAAGTGTAAATACTATATTTTCATAAACTTAAGGGACTGTTTTGTAATTACATAAAACTCAAGGGTAATTTATAAACAAAGGTGATTTTATAAACACTTAGCGAATCGGACAAATTATATTCGGATATTATACAAGTAAACCTCCGATTTAATAAATACGAATATTTATTAATAACATTTATACGTATACAAGAATGTGTGAAATCGTATACCTTCCCAAGGGCCATCAAGTGAATACAAATACATAAAACGTGTGCACCACCACACAAGTGATAACAGTATATATATCAACTAGCAATTTATTGTAGTTTATACATTAAGTCTTTAGCCTAAATTTGTAGACTAAGACTGGCCGTATTTACTTAGGTATTTGACGGTGATTCATACTTGGATATATACTATCATTTTCAGAGGACTATTTACTAAGGTGAGTTCCATCCATAGCCCAATCTTTTTACAAATATTTAAACATTTACATCACTTGGGGTTGGGAACATGCTTGTTTTACAAATCAGACGCAAGTGGTACATGTTATACCAATGTATGTGTATTGCCTGAGTTGCTATAAACCCACGGAGCCCATTATCATCGAACTGTTAATTACTAGTTAGTCGAGCACAGAATGTTATAAATAAGATCTATTTGGGATTGACATCGCCGTTTGGCGTGAGTAGCGCTTACATTGCCGAGTTGCGGACAACACACGTTTACATAGTCGATTGGATGTTCGGGTTTAGAAACAACATCACAGGGCATTTTATTGCAATATTATTGCATTCATAAACTTGTCGAGCTTACAGTTCATAGCTTAGGAAACGTAATTCTTTTATGATGTTTTTGCATTTGGTGCTTAATCATACACTAGGAAATCAATGCGGTCCTAACTATTGATTACATAAACTATGAATTCACCAACTTTATATTGACGTTTTAAGCATGTTTTCTCAGGTCAATGAGGCACGAGGTGCAGTGATACATTAGAAGTCAATAATTGAAGAGTCATATTAAAGATTTGGGGTCTTATTACATTTTGGAGACAATTGTTATAAACTGAAATCTTTATTTATACTGTTGAACAATTTGAAGTCATGAGCTTATGTAACAAACAAGTATTTTGTTAATCCAATGTATCTTTTTTAAACGACACGTTTAGTGGTCGTTCTCATATCTTGTGCTATTGATCTATGAAGTAACGCCCTCGGATATACATTATATTTCCGCTGCTACCCAGATTTGGGGGTGTTACAATGAGGAAAACTCAACTTCCGCATGGTTGAACTTCATGATTGTAAGATCGCATTCTCCGTACAACGGAATAATAGGAAGGCCAGGTGTAAGGAGAATCAAATCAATCCCGTCCACAACCCACGGAATGTTGAAGTTCTCAATGACAGGCTGAACAGTCACGCTGCGGATTAGTAGGATCATACCATTGGAGTGCGCAATGATCTCAAGGCCCAGAACGCAGCAGCCTGTGGTTGACCAGGTCACAGAAGAAAAGATTCAAGTAGCAATTCATCCAGAATATCCTGAACAAACTATAGCAATAGGTTCTACCTTAACTGAAGAAGGCCGAAAGAAGCTGTGCGGTTTGCTAAGGCAGAACCTGGATATCTTCGCCTGGAAACCAGCAGACATGACCGGGGTTCCGCGTCACATAGCGGAACACAGGTTGAACGTCCGCGAGGGATGTTTTCCCGTCAGGCAAAAGAAAAGGGGGCAAGCACCCGAGAGAAACAAGGCAATATGTGAAGAGGTGGAAAAGCTAGTAAATGCCGGTATCATGAAAGAAGTCCACTATCACAGTTGGCTGTCAAACCCAGTAATGGTGAAAAAACATGACAACAGCTGGAGAATGTGTGTAGATTTCAAAGACTTGAATAAAGCATGTCCCAAAGATGGCTATCCGCTACCGGAAATAGACTGGAAGGTGGAATCCCTCTGCGGGTATCCTTTCAAATGCTTTCTGGACGCGTACAAGGGATACCATCAAATAAAAATGGCAAAGGAAGATGAGGAAAAGACAGCGTTTATCACAAGCCAAGGAATATTCTGTTACTCGAAAATGCCGTTCGGGTTGAAAAATGCCGGAGCAACTTATCAACGTCTAGTGGATAAAGCCTTCCAGAAGCAAATTGGTCGGAACCTGGAAGCGTATGTGGATGACTTAGTTATCAAGAGCTGCACGGAACAAGAAGTAATCCGGGACGTGGAAGAAACATTCAGAACCCTCAGAAAGATAAACATGAAGTTAAACCCGAAAAAATGCACCTTCGGGATGAAGGAAGGCATATTTCTAGGTTACAAAGTGAACTCCGACGGATTAATGGTATGTCCGGATAAAGTAGAAGCAGTCCTCAGTTTGCCATCTCCAAAGTGTTTGAAGGATGTGCAAAGACTAAACGGAAAACTGGCAAGTCTCAACAGGTTTCTATCCAAATCAGCCGAAAGGTCACTACCCTTCTTCAAAAATCTCTCAAAAATTAGCACTAAGAAAAGTGACTATCCAATGACCAACAAACATGAAACGGCCTTCCAGCAAATAAAAAAGTCGATAGCAAAATTGCCTATGATGGCCGCACCACAAGAGAAAGAAGAATTAAGCATCTACTTGGCAGCATAAAAAGAGGCCATCAGTGCCATCTTGATGACGGAGAGGGACAGGAAGCAAATACCCATTTATTTCGTCAGCCGGGCACTGCGAGGTCCAGAAATCAATTACACTCCAATGGAAAAGCTAGTACTCGCTCTAGTAAGTGCTAGCAAGCGAACTAAAAAAGATACTTTTCCAGGAAATATAGTCATTGTAATCACATACAGCAAATAAAGCTGAGTTATCAAAACCCCAGAGGTTTACGGAAGACTGCTCAAGTGGAAAAGCTTTGGGAGCTAGAAGAACATGGACATCCAGTATCTTCGAGCCAGAACATCGTTAAGGGGCGAAATCTAAGCGACTTTATAGAAAACATCGGAGGACAACTTAGAAGATACGCTCATGGAGGACGCGGAAGAACTCCCAGACCCATGGACACTGTTCACGGACGGATCCTCCTGTGCAGATGGTTCCGGGGCAGGACTGATACTCACCAATCCAGAAGGGATGGAGTTCACCTATGCTCTAAGGTTCAGGTTTGATGCAACAAATAACGAAGCGGAATATGAAGCTTTGATCGCTGGATTAAAGATAGCGGAGCAAATGGGTGTAGAAAACCTCCAGGCAAATGTTGACTCACGATTGGTGGCCAATCAAGTGAACGGAACGTATGTTGCAAAAGAAACCGACATGATTCGATACTTGGAGAAGGTAAAAGCGCTCACTAGCAGCTTCAAAGCGTTCTCAATAAAACAAGTTCCGAGAAATGAAAACAAGAAGGCAGATGCGTTAAGTAAGATAGCATCAACAAGTTTTGCACACTTGAGTAAGCAAGTGCTGGTGGAGGAACTGAAGGAAAAGTCCATAAGTGCAACGGAAGTTTTGGCAGTAGTGGAAGAGGAAGGAGATACGTGGATGACCCCCATTTTTAAATACCTCTCGGACGGAACACTTCCAGCAGAAGGGAAAAAAGCAAGAGCAGTGAAACGCAAGTCGTGGCGGTTCTCCATAATAAACGGGATACTCTACAAAAAATCCTTCCTCGGACCATGGCTACGCTGCGTAGGACCACTCCAGGCCAACTATGTTCTAAGAGAGATACATGAGGGATCTTGCAGCATGCACCGCAGGCAGACACAACCGTTGTGGCAAAGCGCCTTGCGGAAATGGGTTAATTACTGGCCAAACCATGCAACGAGGACACAAGAAATGTAAATTCAAGCATGTCCAAGACGCCAAGTTTCACAGATGCCTGTCCCATGGACCCTTCTACAAAAGTTAAGCCCAATCACATCATTGTGGCCGTTCTACAAGTTGGGTATTGACATCAGCCGGACCATTTCTGGAAGTACCCGGAAAGTCAAATCTTTGATAGTAGCTATCAACCACTTTCACAAAGGTGGATCGAAGCCAAGCAGTTGCAACCATAACTGGAAGCCTAGTATCAAAATATTCGCTGAAGGATAACTTGTTTGTAGATTTGGACTCCCAGGGGAAATCATCTCAGATAATGGAAAGCAATTCCAAGACAATCCATTCAAGGATTGGTGCGAGAAACTATGCATCCGCCAACATTTCGCTTCTGTTAAGCACCCGCAAACTAATGGCCTAGTGGAAAGGGCAAACCGTAGTCTTGGGGAAGGGATAAAGGCTAGATTGGACGAAAGGAGCAAAAACTGGATGGAAGAACTTCCTCATGTCCTATGGGCACACCGCACAATGATAAAATCCAGCAACGGAGACACCCCGTTCTCGTTAACATACGGAACGGAAGCTGTCATCCCGGCGGAGATCGGCATGCCTACACTAAGGACAGCAGAAGTAAACTTAGAAGAAAATAAGGAAGCTCTGGAAATCAACCTTGACCTACTGGAGGAACGAAGAGAACAGGCAGCGATACGAGAAGCAAAAAAGCAAAGCAAAGATGGAAAGGTACTACAACTCTAAAGTCCGAAGCGTAAGTTTTAAACCAGGAGACCTAGTGTACCGCAACAACGAGGCAAGCCGTGCGGAAGATACAGGAAAATTAGGTCCCAAGTGGGAAGGACCGTATGAGGTAACGGAAGCACTGGGAAAGGGCGCATACAAGTTAAGAGACCGGGACGGAAACCAGCTTCCACGGACCTGGAACATCAGCAACCTTAAGAAGTGTTACGTACACAAAATGTAAGCAATCCACCCATGCGGACTCCGCAGTGGGGGTAATGCATTCCAATCTATCTCAATCATGCATTGTAATGTTTTCCTTTGAAACTTTAATAAAAAAAGTGAAGCCTAGCTACCTTCACAACTTTTATTTTAAATTCTTGTTATTTACTTTACGAAATTATTATATTTGTGATTAAGACGCGCACGCAATAGGGCACGGCCCAATTAATGTTATTCCGTATGACAAAAGGATGAGTAACCTGACAATTCACTCAAGTATGTAAGAGGCATTGCAAGCCCAATACTAAAAGTGTTCCATGAACGCTTCACTAAGTCTATCATCACAAGTGCACAACAGTGATATTAAAGGATAGCAATAAAGGGAGAATAACCCACAAATATTCAAGTAAGATTACATGTCACCATAATATTATAACCATAGCAAAAACTTTAGCTAAGGAATTAAAGTATCCAAATTATACAAGTACATTTGACCGCATCCAAAAGGGTCACACATGACCGCGGCATATAATGGATAAAAACACTTAGAAACATTCTTTACATAAAGAAGGCCGTAACAAAAAGGTCACACGTGACCACGGCCAGACATTCAAACAGATCACTGAATATTCAGCTCGGCATCATCTACATCAGGGAAAGGATTAGCATCCGCACCTACACCTTCTTGACCAGCCGCAGGCGCAACCTCATAGTCATCCGTAGAGATAGGATAAATAAAGCTTGCAGAAGCAGAGGTAACGGACAAGGCCGTGGTAATAGCAGTAGTAACGGGCATAACTTCAGAAAGTAATCGTCCTACCGGATTAAAGCGAATGATAAAGGCTAGATAAGGGACAAAGACATCGCGGAGTCTGATCTATGATGGCACATATTTCTCTTAATCCTCCGGACTCTGGAACTAGAAACATCTAATGAAAGTGACAAAACAGAAGCACCAACGACATGCTGGTCCGGGGAATGATGAATGGGAACCATTAGCTGTCAAGCGTAAGGGCTGCGACCCAGTCCAAACCTATCCATTTTTCCGCAAGAGAACTCTTCAGTCCGAAGAATTTTCATTAAGGTTTCAACACTCGCTGTCTTTTGTTAGACTTCAACTCACAAGCAACAAGAAGTTATCACGCTCTGAATTGTTGCACAAGCAGAAATATAGTCAGCTTTCCGTGGAAGGGTTAGTACGCAAAGCAACAACTGTCAGGACCCTACTCCTGCCATGAGTAATCCCGCATGCCAACCCATCTTGCATGACCTTTCTCAATGGCCTTACTGATAGCCTCATCGAGGGCGAAAAGGATATTCGGGAGCGAGTGTAGACATTCTAACGTTCCGGCAAGCATCCCATCCCATGAGTAAGCAACCACCTGCGGCCGGCAATGACAGTAAGAAGGTGAGGATAGAACTTCTCCTCTAAGTGAAGGGCCATCTCCACAAGGTCAGTGTCCAGCTTCTCCAACTTATCACTTACAATCTTCATCCGCTCGTCCTGAAATTTCCCAAGCTGCTCCATGCAATTCTCGTACGTCGTGACTTTCTCTTGGAGCCCAGCGGAAGAAGTTTCCAGCTCATGAACCTGTAATCACGCGGAAGTATACAAGTGAAAAAAAAGAGCTAAGTGTAAAGGCACGTACCTGATTCGCAAGATTGTCATTCTGAGATTTGATGCAAGTAAGTTGTGCATTAGAATCAGACAGTTCACGTTCCTTGCTCACAATCACAGTCTCCAGATCCGTCACCTTCACATCCAGAGCATCACGCTCCTTTTCAAGGATGAGATTACGCCCATTCAAAGCATTAACCTCATCCCGAAGAGACTTCTCCGTAGCCGCAAAGCTGGAAGCCTCAGCACGAAGACGAATAGCCTCTGCAGCTTCCGCTTCCTTTAGCAACAACTGAGCCCTCAGACTCTCAATCTCTCCTTCCCTGACCTTCAACAAATCCGCCTGTTCATCAACAACAGTCTTCAGCTTCCTTTTCTCTTTGATATTGTACTCAGCACGCATCCTCACTTCCGCGCTCAAAGAAACCTGGCGGGCCGCTCCAACATTGAACTCGGTAAAAAGCTGGTCATGATCCATACCCCGAATGGAAGCAAAAAATTTGGGAGGAGCAAATTCGTCCACCATCTCGCGACAGACGCGACCGGGTTCTTCAGACGATACCCCATTAGTCACGCTCCCATCGCGAACATAAACCTTTGAAGATCGAATCAGGGCGATGGACGTAAACACGATACCAATGGAACGAGAAGTCACTCCCGGTGAGATCCGAAAAAACACCAGCATTAGGATCTCCACCAGCGGAAGAGGAATCAGCGGCAAACACCGAAGGCTTAACGGTTTTTTCCTGAACAACTGCAGCAGGACCGGAGGTCAAAGTAACAGTAGTGGCAGCCGTAATAATAGGAACAGAGGGCCTGGCAAAAGAATCAACCTCAGCTTCCGCAATATTAGCACCAGAATGGTGAGAAGAATCTGAAGAAATTACGAACCTTTGCGGAGCACTGATAGTCCGAAGGTTAAGCCCAGTCACGGAATCAATATGATCTTCCCCCTCGCGCTCCGGCGTAGCGGACACGGAAGATGTGACAAAGGGTAAAGCCGGAATAGGCTCACCCCTAACCTCAGCATTCAATACGGCCCCGGCTAACAACCTCTGAACCGCGGACCTAGACTTGCCAGAAACAGAAGGCCCACCCGGAGTCTCATAATCCTCCCTTAACTTCTTAGGAGGATGAGAAGGCCCACCAGTATCAACAACAACGGTTTTTCTTTTCCTGTGACGCCTTGGCTGTAACGGAACAACTTCCTCAGAAATAGTGTCAGCAGCCGTAACAACCGGCTGAACATCAGTATCTCGCCCATCTCCACCATTGGCGGAATCCCCTTGCTCAACCTGAGTACCACTCCCCCCTCATCAAACAGTTTATCAACACTAGCAGCCAACTCACTCTCACCACGGTCAAGGAACAGTGCGACCAACAGTTACCTCCAGCAATCGTAGCTCACCTTCATGTCGCTCACGCTCAACAACCTTAACCTTAGTAGGATCCGGAGTGCGAATAAAAGCAAAGATATCCATATCTGCAAAACGAAGCACAGTTAAAAAAGAGAGCAAGAGAGCAAGCTGAAAAACATATAACGTACACACAAAAGAAGACACTCACCCTCTCCGTCCCTGTCCACAAATGAGGGATAAGTTTCCTCATCCAGAGTGTAATGGCGGCTAAGCCCGACCAAGCACAAGAATTCCTCAGGGAACTTCCGGAACGGAGAGGGATGATCAACAAGAATAGCAGGCCTTTGGAGCGGGATCCCTAGTCACGTTCTTGGCAGTATGCCACGGAAAGCGCGCAGGGCAAGCAAATTCATCAACCCAGAAAAAATGGTCATTCCAATTTTTAAGAGAGTCCAGAGGCTTCGTATAACATACATGGGACTTCCTCATAAAGTTTAATTGAAGGACAAAAAATCCACCCATTCTTTAGAATTGACTTAAAAACAACGAACAAACCACAGTGGAGTAATTCCGCAAACAAGAAAATAAGGAGCACGGCAACAAAGATTTCAAAGTGAGAAACCTTGGCCGCCCTAATAACAGAAAGTTGGGATATGTTGATACGGAAGTACCTAAGTATATCGACAAGGAAAGTGGACAAGGGCAATCTAAAATTGGCAAAGTCGAAAAACCTAGTGTATAGCCCAATCTTTCCGACAGGCCTTTCATGCATTGTGCTATCCCGATCGGGGAGGACTGGGTGAACCTCCTCGGGAATATGGAATTTTTCATAAAAAACGTCAAACGCTCTCTAAGAAAGAACACACTTAATGTCTGTAATAGTACTCATGACAAAGAGAAAGGTTTAAAAACTTAACATGCTAAAAGTTCTTCGAAACACGATAAACACAGATGATTATAAAGCTTGAAAGTTTTTAACAATGGCGAAGATAGTGAAAGGATACAGTGAAAAATGGATCGAGTATTAATACTCTCGGCATAGTAAATGAAGAGTATGTTTGGATGCTTACACGTGGCAATGAACTCTTGGGTCAACGACCAGGATTAAAGATAGAAAATAGTGATGACAGTTAAGAAGTAGGACCAACTGGTCAAATCAGTCAGAAGGTGAAAGGCCACAAACAGACTACGTCAACCAGTTTTGCGATGACATTTTACCACCTTTTGCTATGACAAGGATCTTAGCTAAAAGTTTCCAATGTTGTAGTTATTTGTGGTGTTTTCTTTATTTAAATTAACGTATATACGTAAGAATATTATAACCGCATGAATCTTTTTATTTTATGAAGGATGACGTATAATAGGTTTATCAGGCCTCTGGGCCTGAACCATATTATCACAATGGGACCCAGGCCCAAGCAAGCAAATAGAAGCAGCTAAAATTTGATGGGCCAGAACTAAGCCCAATCCCGCACTGGCACGGCCCGAAAGAAGCGAGACGGATGTGACAAACCCTCCATGAACCAAGAAATGTCCGCGGAAGGGATTTAGCGTCTTCTAGACACGATTTATTGCGAACCCTTGCCAGACAAAGGACCCACTTTGACTCACTAACAGAAATAAGTGAAATACTAGGAAAACCTAATATTTGGCTCACCTATAAATAGGGGTACCCTGACACCCCACAAGGTACGATTTTCTGACCACATTTTACACACATACACTCTGACATTCTCTGACAAAAACATTAATACTTACTCTTACGCCGGAGTCTAATCGTGGGGTTCGTCCCCACGGTAAGACTAATAGTTCATTTTTATTTGTGCAGCAATCTATCCAAATCACTTGATTTAGTACAAGATCCAACCCATTTACAGCTAGTTGGCTCGACCCAATAAGCGATCCAGATCCAATTCAAACCCGTAACACAAATTGTACTAATAAGTTGGCGCCATCTGTGGGACCCGAAACGCAACTACGTTCCCTAAAATACTCACAATGAGCACACATTATGGTCCTTCTCCTACCACAAACACATTCGCCGTGCGGATCACGGTAGGAAGAGGAAAAGAAAACTCACAAGAAAACCCAAATGAGCCTGCATCCGATGCAGCTCTTAGGGAATTTTGTGATAAGAACTACAATCAGTTGCTACCAATCCTCGCTGAAAAGATGCACCAAGAGAAAGTGCAACAAGAGAAGCTGAAGGCAGTAAAAGCTCATCCCATCTTTGAGGAGACCTCACAGCATTCCAAGTCGGGGGCACCAAGCAGAAGAAGGGATGTCAGGAAAAGACTCGGACCAAAAGATGCCCACAGCATGTCCAGAAGCCCTGAACCAAGATTGGAAAAGGGTGTATTCCACAGGTTGGGTGATAAAGAGAAGGGTATGTCCGCATACTCCGGTAGTTCAAGGCGTCAGTCATATCACAGCAGCCGCGGAGACACCGAAAGCTATTATCAGAGTTCCCGCTCGCGAGGAACGGAGCCCGCTCCTAAGAGGCATCATGATAGAAAAGCATACTCACGTAAGGGAGGAAGGATGTCAGAAAGTGAGGACAGTGCAGGAGGACATTGGAAATCTAAATCTAAAAAGCAAAGGTCAAGTATGGAGGATGAGGACCTATCCCAGCCATGGGTATGCGAGGAGACTGATCCGTTCACGCCTCGCATCCGCTATTTCGATCTACCAAAGAGGATCCGTATGCCTAGCCATGTCAAAACGTATGACGGAAGTGAAGATCCGGAAGATCATCTTAAGATTTTTCAGGCCACTGCTAAGGTGGAACGGTGGGTGATGCCAACGTGGTGTCACATTTTCAATTCCACACTCACCAGAAATGCAAGGGTTTGGTTTGATGATCTTCTTTCGGAATCCATAGATAGTTATGACGACCTGAAAGAAGCATTCTTGGCAAATTACCTCCAGCAAAAGAAGTGCATCAAAGACCTTGTCGAAATCCATCACATAAAGCAGAGGGAAGGGGACTCTACGGAAGATTTTGTACAAAAATTCAAGATTAAGAGTAGGGATGTTAAAGGGGCACCAGAAGTCATGAGAATCTCAGGATTCATGCAGGGAATCATAAACCCTGAGCTGATCAAGTGTTTGCACGACAAGATCCCAAAATCTGTAGATGAAATATGGAAGATAACCACAGCTTTCCTTAGAGGAGAAGTGGCAGCTGGAAACGAGGAACGGAAGAAGACATTTCCCCCATGGAAGTTTTTGATGAATTCTCCTGTTTGGTAATCACAAAGACATGACCCGAGAAATAAGCAATAGATTATTTTATTTCATATTTTCTTTTAAACAAATGAAACAATAGATCCAAATTGTGCAGTTTAAAACTAGAACACAAGAACACCATCCCCTTATCTGGATACCAAAATATGCAAACTAAAGATTGACATACCAAATTTGTTACCAAAAACAATTTATTATAAAATAAAACGAACACTAAAATCAATTATGTTCAAATTACCCTATGCAAACCCATCTTATATAACCTACGAAAAAAAGAATCTTTGAACAATACACAACCAAAGTGGCGATTAAATTAACAACTACCAAATTGAAACATTGGTTACCAATATTGATAAGAAGAAAGTCAGATCTGGAAAATATGATGGAGATGGAACAATTTTGGGGGTGAAGGTTTTATTGATATTTTGAAAAGTGGTGAAAAATGTGGAGGTCACGTGACTTTTAGATTTAATACCTTTTTTTTTCAACCTTTGACTATTGCCCAAAGCTAAAAACACACGGAGAATTGGAATTTCTTTACTTGTTGGGATGGAAATGAAAGAATTCAATTTACACGTGAAGTTATTCTCGAGAAAACGGAACTCTCCGCTTTACAATTTCTTTATGCTACCAAACAAGGGAATTTTGCTCATTTCCATTTCTCTAGCTCCATTTCTTGCTATCAAACACACCCTAAATGATGGTTTTTACTTTCAACAATTATATTAAACCATAACATCAAAGCATAAGGAATAGCGGAAGCAAATAAATGATCAAATAACATGTTTGAATAATTAACCGAATTAGGGTTACATACCTTTTGATTCTAGCCCGAACAAGAATCAAATTGCTTAGGGATTATCTCCAAGAACCCTAATTAGGGTTTATACGTGTAAACAAATCCAAGACAATCTAAAAGGGGAAGATTGTAATCACGATCTTGTACACACGCTATGTATCGATTGGTGTGGGGGGGTGGTTAACCAATCACTAGCTTGATTAACACGTTAGCGTTTAAACGAACGATTCGATCCGATTAACCCAAGGTTATGGGGTCGAATGTAGGACAAAGGAGTGATAGAGTTTAGGGATTATTATTTACTTCACTTCTCTATATGGGTGTTTATATAGGCACCCTAACCCTAATACTTGGTGAACAAGTAACATCAATTCATTAATTATGCAACATCAATTATGTAACATCAATTCATTAATTATGTAACATCAATTGTGTTACTTCATTTCATTTATTATGGACATTATGTATTCATCAATTATGTAATTATGTACTTGTCCTTGCCCTTATGGTCGTTTAGTCTTTTCGTTAAATACTTAACGACGTTTTAAAAAGTTTTTACGTGTTAAATTAACTAATATATTATTTATTAATTGTTAACTCGTAGTTGAATGTTGTAGTGAGTGCAATCCCGTGATCTTGAGTTCGATCCTAACACACATCTATTAATTTATCATCCATAAACTAACAGATATGAGATCTCTTTTAAGAAAATCTCCATACCTAGCAACAATTACTTTGTTTTCAGGTGGAAAATAAAAGTAGTAACCTATAGTTTCTCTTGGGGTATCCTACAAAGATACACTTAACAGATCTCTGTTGGAGTTTATCATCCGAGTCACGTTTCACATACGCCTCGCAACACCAGACCTTTAAATAAGACAAATTCGGCGCTTTGCCATGCCATATTTCATATGGTGTCTTATCAACCTTCTTAGTGGGTACCATATTAAGAATACGATCAACAGGTCTCTAAGGAAAAATCCCAAAGGAAACGGTTGTAGTGAGTAGTAAGATTAACATAGATCGCACCCCCTTATATCAATAATGTACGATTTATCCTTTTTCAGTTACACAATTTTGTTGTGGAGTTATATGGGAAAGGAAGTAAGATTCTGAAAATATCATTCTAATTAGATAATCTTTAAACTCTTGGTCTTTAAATATTACACCACCTATATCAGATAGAAGAGAGCTTTAATCTTCTTTCCTAGTTGCAATTTACCCTTCGCTTTAAAACCTTAAATGTTTCCAAATACCTCATGTTTATGTTCAAGTAATAAACATATCCATAACGACTGAAAATCATCCGTAAAGGTTTAAGAATAGCTAGCACCTTTCCTTGACACATGTCTAAGTGGTTTCGTTACATCTGTATGTATTAACCATGTAGTATCTGTTAGCCCTTTAAATTTTTTTATTAAAAAGTTTCTTTGTCATATTCCAGTTATACAAGATTTGCAATTTATCAAATGATTTCTCATCGATATTTCCAATAGACCTTCACGGAGAAGCTTTTGCATGCGAGTATTGCCAATAGGGCATGTCTACAGTGCCAATGATAAGAAGGAATCCAAGTCTAACTTGCTTTTTTTATTGATGCATATATAAAAAGAATTATATTATTCTTGGGGACAATGTTTTTTATGTCAATTTCAAACACTCCATTCTGGATCATAGCACTAAAATAGTCCTATACCAATTTAAGAAACAGAAATTCCATTACTAGCAAATAGTATGATGAAAACCAAGATCAAACAATCATAAAGGATCAAACTCTATACATAGAAGGGATGCATAATATCAATTGTTTAATTTCTGTACTAACCCGTAGGTTATAACTAAATAAACATTTCATATGGCTAAACAGCTGTACTTTTGTTCTCCATTGTCCCTCTTGCTGATTTTGATCCCCATAAGATAGTTTCCTTTCTTCTTTTAAAATCCATGTTGCGTTTTACAAACAGGATACACGCATCCAGGATATTTTACCCAGGAATGGATTTGTTAAGTTAGGATTTGAATACTCAATGAAATATAGTTACCTGAAACTGCAGCATTCGGGCTCAGACTTCTTCTTATTTGCACGCAACTCTTCGATATAAAGAGGGCAGTTCCTCTTCAATGCCCAGCAACGTGGCAGTGGTGACAAGCTTGATCCTTATTAGGATTTTCCTTTCTCTTCAAAGGATTAGGCTTAGGCTTTGGTTGATAAGGCACAACTTGCTTGTTCTTATCAGCCTTACCCTTGCCTTTGACCTTCTTGTTCGCTTGCGGTTTTGGCTTGTTATCTCTACCCTTTTGTATTGTAAAGATACTTGAGAGAGAGAGGTGCTTTGATCTTTTTCAAACCCTTTTTCCGAAATTCAATGAGCAGTGGTGTAGCTCAGATAACTGTCTTACCCACAAGCAATGCATATGAAGTTTCTTACAAAATCACCAAAATCCTTGTTAAGGGGACCTTGTTGATTAAGTTAACAGCCTTATCATTGTCGTATGGTTTCCCAAGTGTATGTAATTGGTCCATGAGTCCTTTCATTTCCAATACATGTTCATAACGGTTTTTACCAGGCGGCCGGTCTGCAAACTATGTAGAGCATCCAACTGATCATAGATTTCTAAAGCGGGGAGGTTTCCAAACATTTTTCGAAGTTCAGCCAGCCATGTTTTGGAAGTGGATAATGTTCAGAACTGCCTTTTAAAGAGCAGGTGATATTTTTCCAAGCATAAATACAAGCCACATAGAGTGCTTTATATATTTGCTTTGAATGCTGCTTTTTCAGCACTCAGTTGCATTATCAGCGGGAGTTGTCCAGGACAAGGCTTTTACAAAATAGTCAAAAGAAATCCGTCTCTCAAGAAAATTCTTAGCGATCTCGCGATACCAGTCATTGAAATTTGGGCCGAAGATCCAGAGTCAGTGTTTTCGTTTGAAGAAGTCTTGATCGCTGAACTTAAAGTGTGATTTTCGGAATAGCATTTTCTACAGAAAAAGTTCAAAAGTTTAGTATTTTCGATAATACCTTTTCAAGAGAAAATAAAAATATACCCAGGTATCAAATATATTCCATATAACCATAGTATTTCTTGAAAACTAGAACCACATTGACTTAAACTCATCACATCAGTTGATCTGTAGTGATGATATGTATTCAACATGTAATTGTCGTGAACAATTAACATTGACAAAACATTTTTCAATTTCTAGATATTTTTTGGGATTTACATGCTAAACTTGTTTGAATTGTAAAATGTTTTCATCCATATCTTAATGCCTTGAGTTCTAGATCTCACTAAGTTAACTCAATTAAGTTCTTTCTAATTATTGAACGCAACTCATCCATGTGAGGGTCTCACTCAATCATGATAGTTTTCTTTCGTTAGATATAGTCCAAGGTCTCACTTGATTAATAGTAATTAGATAAGTGTCTTTAGTTTGATGCTATTAGACTTAAGTTTTAGGGTATTAATTTTTTTTGATTTGTGAATTAGAATGTTTGTCATGAAGAAGATGCATAAACACTCCTATAGCATATGTTTATATAAAAACTTTTTATTAACT
Organism: Tanacetum coccineum; assembly: GCA_026074375.1. Classification (NCBI taxonomy): domain Eukaryota; kingdom Viridiplantae; phylum Streptophyta; class Magnoliopsida; order Asterales; family Asteraceae; genus Tanacetum; species Tanacetum coccineum. The sequence goes on from BQNB010000207.1 coordinate 22,198, forward strand.
TTTAAGGTGAAGATTAAATAAACAAAGTGTGGTTGAAGGAGAAATATATAGAGAAAGAACAGTGCCCTCTATCCCACAATTATAGTCCACACCGTACTTTTGATAAGCTTTCAAGCTTAGTTGGTTCTCGGATGTGGAATTGAGGAATCAACTTAAAGTAAATTTTTTACCTTTAAACCATTCATAGGTAACTACCTTTGACGCACAGCAAGCCGAGAATTAGGTCAGCTTAGAAGCTTGACTTCTTCTTTAGTCGGGTGTTTCTGACCAGCGACCACTATAAAACTATCCACTCAGGTTTGTCAAGATTGGATGTGCCTTTCTAACCATTTAGTACGAAAAAGACCAATCAACTATTATTCTTCAATCAATTCTTAATGTATTGATTTAGGTCCTTATATTTTCTTTTGAAAAAATTACCCTTTTTTGCTAGATATATACAATTCTCATAATTAAATAAACAACAATAATTAATAAAAATAAATTGAATAGAAAAGAGATAATAACACATAGATAACAATTTAAATGCATTTAAAGTAAATCAGGTCAGCCACATGTAATCATTCTTATACGTATGAAACCTAGAGATTTTAAATTCTAGTTTATTTCATATACTCCAATCAAGCAACACATATATAAGTTCTGTTCCGAATTTAGAGAGATTTATATAGAGATAGAAGAATTAAGTGGTCAAAAAGATACACGTAAAACAATTACTTCATATTTTCTCATGATCCATGATAAACATGCATGTTTGTCATGGATCACACATAACACAGTAACTATTATCCCGTAAGGATAGGATCCCCACATACATGTCATAACAATTTAATCAGAATATTATACCTCTTTAATTCAAAACATTTGTACTTTAGGGTTTCATATATAAAAAATTTGAAAAGAAATTAAATTAATAAAGCCCTAATCATGCATTTTAAACATCATACAATATTTTAGTATTGATTATGGTTTCGGTATTATCACATGTTAAAATGCTTGATATCACTGATGGTTTTATACTTTATAACAATTATATTTAACCAATAACATCAAAGCATATAATAGCGGAAGCAAATAAATGGATCAAATAAACATGTTTGAATAATTAACGAATTAGGGTTACTATACCTTTTTGATTCTTGCTCCGAACAAGATAAGATAGAATTGCTTAGGGAATTATCTCCAAGAACCGCTAATTAGGGTTTATACGATAACCAATACCAAGAACAATCTAAAGGGAAAATTGTGTCACGATCTTTGACACACGCTATGTATCGAAGTAGAAACCAATCACTAGCTTGATAACGTAGCGTTTAAACGAACGATTCGATCGATTAACCAAAGGTTATGGGGTCGTACTGAAGGACAAAGAGAGACGTGATAGAGTTTAGGGATTATTCTTTATCTTCATTACTCTATATGGGTGTTAGATATAGGCCCTAACCCTAATATTGGTGAAACAAGTAACATCAATTATATTAATTGTGCAACATCAATTCATTAATTTTGTTACATCATTGTTAACATCAATTAATTTTTTATTTCGTTAACTAACATATATCTCTAAGTACATTATTATGTAACATAGAGATTATGTATTTATGGATTTGTCCCTTGCATTTTTTGTCGTTAGTATTTTCCGGTGATTATCCTTAAACGGACCGTTAAATGTTTACGTGTAAAATTAACATAAATATATTATGTATTAGATGGTTAACGCGTTGTGAGTGCAATCCCGTGATCTTGAGTTCGGATCCCAAAACACCAATCTTATTATTTTATAATCCAAGAGAGAACTAACACAAATAGCGTTTTTTTTTGAACCATTTATTATTGAGTTCCAAGTCTTGCTTAAGAACAAGATATTCTCTAGACGTGAATCGTTCATTCGTTTGTCAAAATCTGTTGAGCTCCAACTTCATTGTTCCTATTTCTTTCGATCTGAAAGATTTTCTCTTGACTTGAGTGATTATATGTTTTAAGTTGTAATTAATTAATTGAATGTACTACATATAATTGATTTAGGAAATTTTTTAAATAAGGACTTAAAATTCAGACAATATATTTGTCTATTATCATGGAAAGATTTATGTTCCTTTTGTTTGTATAACTTTTTTTTCCTTGAAACGAGCTTAAGCAACTTATGCCCGATTAGGTAAATTATGTATCCCATTAGAGAGAGACTGCAAGGGGCCATAGATATAGAGAGAGACATAGCAAATATAACTCGCGCGTTGCGGCGGATCATCTCGCTCGCTCGCTCGCGCGAATCGATTTTCAATGAATATTGAGTAGGAATGTGTCCGCGCGTTGCGGCGGAAGGCAAGACCTTGTATTGCCCCATATACATACATGGTTATTTCTCATTTCAGTGAGCTTTTTTTTTTTTTAATAATCACGGAATTTAGCTTATTTATAGAGCGAACGACTTTTAGTATATGAATGAAAAAATTGTTTCTAAATACAGTCCTAAATGGCAAAATGTATATGTTATTTATATGACTTAAACTTTCACAAAAGTGTACGTTCCTGACCCATGTCGTTTATTTTAAAGTTATTAGGTAGTTTATGGTGTGTTTTGAAAGTTTTTTTAAATATATATACATTACACTTCAACATTTTTTTATAAAATCGTATGTACGTCAGAAGCATTGCAATATTGGGCTCGTTTTGTTCGCAATTCGAAGATCTTTCCGCGGGTATTTTTTGATCTGAATGAATCGGTAGATATGTGTTATATATTTGAGAAATAAAGTTTATTATATAAAAATGTCGTAAATAGTTAAAAGTTGAGGGTACGTTTTGTAATTTTTTTTTCTATTTATATTAAACTTCAACATTTTTTTATAAAATCGTGCGTATGTCAGAAGCATTGCAATATTGGGCTCGTTTTGTTCGCAATTCGAAGATCATTCCGATGCTATTTTTTTATCTGAATGAATCGGTAGATATGTGCTATATATTTGATAAATAAACTTTATTATATAAAAAAGTCGTAAATAGTTAAAAGTTGAGGGTTCATTTTGTAAGTTTTTTTTAATCATTTTTGGGCCGGCGGAGAAAAGCTTTTTTTTTACGTTGGGCCACTTGTGGGAATTTCAGCCCGATGTCCAATACGACATCGTATTTGAGCTCCTATAGGATATATATTAATAACTTATAGTATTAAGAGAAGGCTCAATTAGATGTTTTTTTGGCTTTAGTCCTTTGTCCTTTCTGCGAGAATGAGGAGGAGGACATTGAACACTGCCTAATTAGATGCCCTCGTGTTTTGCCAATTTGGCGGAAAGTGTAGAGTTGGTGGCATTTGCCCTCCCCTGTTACCTTCCCTTCATTTTCTATTACGGATATCGCCTTGGGCAAGCTGGTTACTCATGATAGTCCACGCCTTAAAAAGGCCATCCATGGAGTTTTTCAAATTGCTTTGTGGGCGGTTTGGAAATGGAGAAATAAGTTGATCAATTCCCCTTCAGAAGCTATTAATATTATTAAAGAGGAGGATATATTCCCGTCTATTCAAAGATTGACAAAGACTTAGATTTCTGCTCGTTATTCGCGGCCTACTTCTTAGAACTGTTGGATTTCTAGCCCGTGCGATTTGTTTGCTCATCTGTGATTGCTTGTTGGTTTCTTCTCTGGTTCAGGTGGCAGCAGCAAAATGAGTTTGGGTCTACTGTTTTTTGGGGGTGGATATGCAGCCTAGTGTTTGGTTTGGTTGTCCTATGCCTTCTTTTATCAGATTGGTCCATCTCACGTGCTTTGATTTTTAGGCCTGATTCTTTCATATCTCATGTGAGATTTTGGCTTTTGTATCTTTTTGCTTATGGTGGGTCTTTGGTTCTTTTTAGTCCCTTGCCAGTTTGGTTTTGCTTTTGGTTGTTGTCTTAGCTTGGTAA
>BQNB010000207.1:31912-48261 GCA_026074375.1 Tanacetum coccineum
CAATAAGCAATTAAGCAACCGAATATTTATCTAAGAAATATAAGCTCACGTAAAACCAACAAAAGTTATTTAGAAACTTATTTTACCAGAAAATATGAGCTCCTAAAAACTTTAAATCAAATTAAGCACAACAATAAGCCAGATCTTAGCTTATTTAAGCTTATTACTTGAAAAGTCTTTAAAAACTTAATAGGGTTGAGTCGTTTAAGCTTAGAAGAGCTTATACGAGACAATCTTTTAGCTTTTAAAGAATTTTAAAAGGAATAAGCGAAGAAAATAAGCTAATGAAACAGCTTATTTAAATAAGCTAACATGCGAAGAAATAAAATGAGCAAATAAGCAACAAAATTAAGCAAACCGTGTTCTTCAATAATCCTTCAAAACATCTTATTACAAAATCTCAATAAACTTACGACATAAGTAGGTACAATAAGCTCTGAATTTCTAAATAAGCTAAAACTATATTTTAATAAGCTAAAAAAATAAGAACAACTAAACTAAAAACTAAATTCCTAGATGGTGAAAAATGAAGGGAGCGTGTGGTACTTATAGCCAAGAAAAGGTTGAATATGTAAATTTCTTCCTTATCATTGGGAAATTATGAGCCAATCATTGGGCACCATTTTCATTCACACGGATTGCAAGATTGATCAGCCCGGTAGTTGATCGCCACGTGGCCATTTGGAATGGATTACATCGTACGCTGCAATATGACTGTTGGATCATTTCTAAATTGAGTGTGAAATGAAAAATGAGAAATGCATTCTCATACCAAATCCATGCCACGCGGCTTGCACCCATTCGTCCATATTGAGACAGTGTTAGGTCACGTGCTCTATCAGATTTAATTTGCATGCACATGCCTGTGACGATGGCGTGATGTCATCCCTGTTCTCTCATTAATTCATTTGTGAATTTCAACTTCAGTATTTAATATAATTATTGGGCCGGGCTCATATAATTGGGCCTGGTTGGATTTGGCTTTTAGTCTTGGGCTGGTATTTGGCTAGCTTATTAATGGGTTGGCCTGATAAAATCCGAGGGCACCGTTGGGCTCGTTTTCTCGCGCTCTTTTCATTCTCGTGCTCGGTTTGGTCTGCTTTGCCTTTGTTTTTGTCCTTTTTATTGAATATCCGTACCTGCAAGACACAAATCACAAAATACACATATACAATGTATTTTATGTCATTTTCGCTCATTATTGGTCCTTTTAGCTCGTTTTATTAGGTAAAAAGTATATGTAATTAAGCACATACTAGACAGCGTGCGGATGGTGAACCTCGGCTTTTGGAGACCACCGTAGGGCGTGTTGTTCTGCTCCTACCGGTCGCACCCGCTCATTCCTCTGGTGAATTGGAGGCTAGTGTTGATAAACTTTTTGGCGAGGGGGTGGTGGTGAGCAGGTGGAGCAGGGTGACTCAGCTGGTAGTGGGCAAGGTGTTGATATTCAGCCAGTTATTTTGGCCGCTGAGACCATTGTTGAGGATGTGGCTCCGTTACAACCAATGTGTCAAAAGAAAAGGAAGACTGTTGCTGTTGATGCTAGCAGACCTTCTCATCCTCCTAAGAAATTAAGAGAGGATTATAGAGATCTGAGTGGGCCTTTCGTAGCTGGCAAGCCTAGGTCCGCGGTTCAGAGGTTGCTTACTGGGGCCGTATTAAATGTTGAGGTTAGGGGTGAGCCCATTCCGACCTTACCCTTTGTTACCTCCTCCGTGTCTGCTACACCAAAGCGTGAAAAAGAAAATCCTGCTGACTCCATGACTGGTCCTAACCTCCGAACCATCAGTGCTCCGCAAAGGTTCTTTATCTCTTTAGATTCTTCCCATCATTCCGGTGCTAATATTGTGGAAGCTGAAGTTGACTCTATTGTCAGGTCTTCCACTCTAATTATTGCGACTGTTGCGACTGCAACGGTTGATGCTATTGTAACTGCTAAGGAAACACCTGTTAAACCTTCTTTGTTTAGTGCTGGTTCATCCTCAGCTGGCGGGACTGACCCTACTCCAGGTGGCTTCTCAGATGCTTTTGGTAGTGATTTTCTCATTAGTGGTATTCGTACCGTTGTTGAGCCTGATTTTGATCTCCAAAAGGTTTATGTTCTACAGTGGAGCATTACTAACGGGTCTCGTCTCGATGACGGTCGCGTCTGTCATGAAATGTTGGATGAATTTTCCCCTCCAAAGTTTTTTGCATCTATTCGTGGAATGGAGCATGATCAGCTTTTTACCGAATTCAATGTTGGAGCCGCCCGCCAAGTTTCTTTGAGTGCTGAAGTGAGAATGCGTGCTGAATATAACATCAAAGAGAAAAGGAAATTGAGAGCTGATGTTGAGGAGAAGGATATACTGTTGAGGGCTAAGGGTGAAGAAGTTGACAGTCTGAAAGCGCAGTTGCTTGTGAAGGAAGCGGAAGCCGCGGAGGCCATCCGTCTCCGTACTAAAGCCTCTAAATTTGAAGTTGTTGAGAAATCTCTTCGTGATGAGGTGGAGTCTTTGAAGGAGCGCAATACTACTCTTGAGAAGGAGAAAAGTGTGTTGGATGTGAGAGTATCAAATCTTGCAGCTACGGTGAAAGTCAGGGAGCAGGAGGCTGCTGATTCGGATGCTATGGTCACGACTGTTAAATTACAGAATGATAAACTTGCTGATCAGGTATACTCATTAAAACTTGTGTGTCTTGTACATTTTTCCTATTTTATTTTGTTTTTATATTCTTGGCTACTTGCAGGTGCATGCTCTGAAAGTTACATGCTCCGGTCTCCGCGACCAAATTCCGACATATAAGCGTCTGAAGGAACAGTTTGAGAGTTTTAAGATGTCCAGATGCTTGTGGTTGGTGATAAGTTGGCCAAGCTGGAGGTTGATCTGTCAGAAATGACTTTGCATTTTAAAGAGAAATTCTACCCTCACTTGCTCACGACTATTGCCGGCCGAAGATGGCTATTGACTCATGGTCTCAAGTTTTTTCTTACTAAGTGTTTGAATTCTTCTGAGTATCTTTCGGCTTTAAGGGCGGCCATCAGTCGAGCTATTGAGAAGGGGATGCAAGATGGTCTTGCGGCTGGTATTGAGCATGGGGCGCATGGTAGAAGTTTGGAGGACCTTGTCGCTTATAATCCTTCTGTGGAAGAGGATTATAATGCCGTTTTGCAAGAGCTCCGTTCAGTGGACTTTGCCTTACTTGCAGAACTAAAATCTCATAAAGATGCAAGTGTTGAAACTATTATGAACCTACTTCGCTTGGAAATCCCGCTTGTTGATGCTCCTGGGATGGGTGACCTACAACCTGACGTGGACCAACTTATGGTTCCCATTCACGGTCAAAAGATCAAGCGGTCCTTGGTTCAACTTCTCTTTCATTTGCTCTGAGTGTCTCTCATGACAGAGTTGAGCGGATCAGGAAAAATATTGCAGAGCATCGGTCCGCACTTGCTGGTGTTTATGTTCCTTTAGTTGAGCCTTTGTCTGTCCAAAATTTGACAGGTGCCGCTGGCACTTCTGATGTATTGCCGACTGCTGTTGCTACCACAACCGCTTTGTCTACTACGTTCGCTTCTGCAATTACTGTTCCGTCCGTTAGTGTAGACGATTATATCATAGCGGATGAGGAAAATGTGCAGCCAAACGTTTGAGAGGAAAATCAAGGTAGCGCTGCCGGCATGGTTGGGGTTGAGTTTTGAAAGGGAGGAGTTTAGGCACTACTCCTTGATCTTGTAACTATGTTCTTTTATTTTGGTTGGGTTTGTCACGGTGCTTCCCTTAGCTGGTTGAGCCTGTGACTCTGCTTCTTAGCTAGTGTCTATATACCGCGGCCGTATGTGGCCTTTTTGTAGCGGTGTTTTGTACTTGGACAAATTTTGTAACATTTTTAACACTTCAGTTGTACAAATGTTATTATTGCTATCTTTTTATATCGTAATAGATGTGTTTAATAGGATAGTCTTGCCTGAATATCTTGTGGGTTATTCTCCCTTTATTGCTATCCTTTAATATCACTGTTGTGCACTTGTGATGATAGACTTAGTGAAGCGTTCATGGAACACTTTTAGTATTGGGCTTGCAATGCCTCTTACATACTTGAGTGAATTGTCAGGTTACTCATCCTTTTGTCATACGGAATAACATTAATTGGGCCGTGCCCTATTGTGTGCGCGTCTTAATCACAAATATAATAATTTCGCAAAGTAAATAACAAGAATTTAAAATAAAAGTTGTGAAGGTAGCTAAGCTTCACTTTTTTTTATTAAAGTTTCAAAGGAAAACATTACAATGCATGATTGAGATAGATTGGAATGCATTACCCCCACTGCGGAGTCCGCATGGGTGGATTGCTTACATTTTGTGTACGTAACACTTCTTAAGGTTGCTGATGTTCCAGGTCCGTGGAAGCTGGTTTCCGTCCCGGTCTCTTAACTTGTATGTGCCCTTTCCCAGTGCTTCCGTTACCTCATACGGTCCTTCCCACTTAGGACCTAATTTTCCTGTATCTTCCGCACGGCTTGCCTCGTTGTTGCGGTACACTAGGTCTCCTGGTTTAAAACTTACGCTTCGGACTTTAGAGTTGTAGTACCTTTCCATCTTTGCTTTGCTTTTTGCTTCTCGTATCGCTGCATGTTCTCTTCGTTCCTCCAGTAGGTCAAGGTTGATTTCCAGAGCTTCCTTATTTTCTTCTAAGTTTACTTCCACTATCTTTAGTGCAGGCATGCCGATCTCCATGACGAATCTCTTGCAGGTTGACCGACATTTAGTTATTGTTATGTTAACGTAGGGTAGTGGGTGTCTCCGTTGCTGGTCTTTTATCTTTGGCGGGGTGTGCCCTTAGGGTATAAGGAAGTTCTTACATCTTTTTTTTGCTCCTTTCATCAAAATCTAGGCCTTTATCCTTTCCCAGACTTACGATTTGGCCCTTTTACACTAGGGGCCATTAGGTTTAGGCAGGTGTGCTTAACAGAAGCGGGGAAATGTTGCCGGATTGTTGAAGTTTCTGCACCAATCCTTGAAATGGATAATCTTGGAATTGGCTTTCCATTATCTTGGAGATGATCTCCCTAGGGAGTTTCAAATCTACAAAACAGAATGTTATCCCACACGGTATTTTTTTGATTGGCTTTTCCGTAATGGTTTTGCAAAACCGGCTTTTGGGCTTCGATTCACTTTGTTGTGATAGTAGTCGACAGCTACTATCAAGGAAATGTTGGACCTTTTCGGGGTCCGTTCGGAAAAAAAAAGGTTCGACGGATGTCAATTATCCCCACTTTTAGATAAGGCTACGGAGAGTTGATTGGGTTTAACTTTTGTTTGAGGGTTCCTTGGGGGACTACGCATTGGGGAACTTTGGCAGTCTTGACATGCTTGAATTAAACTTTCTTGCATCCTCGTGCATGGTTGGCCAGTAGTTAGTAATAAACCAATCTGCAATGGCCTTTTACCACGACGGAATCGTGTGCATTGCATGGCATGCTGCAAGATCCTCATGTATCTTTCTTTAGAACATAGTTGGCCTGGAGTGGTCATTGGCAGCTTCTAGCCAATGGTCGATCAGGGGATAGTGATTTTATTTTTGTTAGGGTAATACCCGTTTTATTATGGAGAAAACGCCTACGATTGCGTTTTCATTGTCTTGCCTTTTTTTCCCTTCTGGCTGGAAGTGTTTCCATCCGAGAGTTCTAATAATTTAAAAAATTCTTTTTTAATCTTAACTTAAATCTCCTTCCTCTATCCCACTACTGCCAACAACTTTCTTTTGCACTTATGAACTTTATTACCTTCATTACCTCCAGTCACACGCATATTCTGTGGGGAATACTCTCAATATATCCAAAACAAATATAGTCTAAACATGAGACGGACACGTAGACATTGTTACAGACTTTGTAAAAGTCACTAAATCTACAGAGATAGACCTAAGAACACAACAAGTTAGAATAGTAAGTATATGAGCACTCAAATTAGCCTCGAGCTCGTCCTTTATCATAAGTATGAAAGTTTGTCAATGTTTCTATAATTATGCCTCATGATGTGTTGAATAATCACTCCAAATGTTGTTGTCCTCGCGGTTGTTGTCTCCTGACCGAGGATGCGAGATCATACTAAAATATATGTGAAAGGAGAAGATATCTCTTTGTGTCGAGGACCACACTCCTGTTGCAATTGTGTGGCTTTGTTGAAAAATTATCTATGTCTTTTTCTGTGTAGAATTGCTTTGTGTGTATACTGACAACCTATGTTGTGTGTGTTCTTGTTCCTGTCGATACTCTGTTGGTGAAAACCACGATGGAATGTTGACGAATAGATTGACCTGTTGGTAGTTATTAATGTAACGCCATGTGTGTCTGTCCAAGCAGTTAGTAATATGGAGTATAGCTCTCTTAGAGCTAGCAGAGAGCGTTTCCGTGCTGATGTAGAAACTGCGCGCTTGTCATCCTAGATAAGGATATTTGCGTGGGTGTGTCCTGCGGCACTCGCAAATATAGAGAAATATAAAGAACTCCTCTGAGACAAGCCTTTTGATAGTGCACAAAACCATGTGGGTGTGGTATCTGGTGATGAATACATATGTAAATGTTAAATTGTCGACTATGTTCTCTCAAGGGTGCACTTTCGAATGTAGGTGTTCATGTGGCTCGGGTTTCTTTATAGATAGCTGCTATTACTTTTTAAAATCTCTCGACTCGCGCACAAGGTTGTTCGCAATCATTAGTGTACTCGCTCGCTGACCGCGGAGATTTTGTTAATTTATGGAGTTTGAAAGTCATCTTTGTTAGAAGATGTTCATCAATTAGGGTTTTTGAATTGGGGGTAGAGAGAGTATTGGTTAAAAAACCCCTATCTTATTTCTTTGTAATGTCTTTCTAGCTCCTTGCTAATTTTTTTTTAATAAAGTTGCCGTTCAAAAAAAAATGACAAGCCTTTTAAAACCCTGGTGAATAATGAACATATGTAAATGTTAATTCATATGTAAATGTAAATGATAATTCATCTTGTTATACTACTACTTTTAAATCTCGATCGAGCACAAGGTTTTAACATACGTCACGCTAACGGAATTTTAATATAAATATAATATAATGAACATATGTGAATTTTTATTTCAAAATACTTGTCAATAATTTATATGGTAAAACTCATATATTACCAACATATTTTTTATATTTTTCTAACTTGAATCATTTACTTTTTTTTATTAACAAAAAAACCCATGTGCTTTCCAATTTTTAACCGACTTGAACTATTTACTTTTTTATTAACACGAAAACCACGTACTTTCAAATTTTATACCGACTTAAAACACATTATATATTAAATATCCATTAAAAAACGTAAATAACACCATAAAAAAATAAAATAAAAATACACGTGGATATTAAATATATAATGTGTTTCGTCGGTTAAAAATTTTAAAGTACGTGAGTTTCCGTGTTAATAAAAACGTAAATGATTCAAGTCGGAAAATATAGAAAGTACGTTGGTAATATATGGCGTTTACCCTAATTTATAATGATCATCTAAATCAATGACTATTTTTATGCGTCGTTTAGATTTGTTTTTCTCTGAAGTTTTTAATATCGATTATGTATATAATTTTTTTTACGAAGGATTTGACTTTGTTTAGTTGACACTATATGAAGTTGATGTTGTTTTTTAAATTTAATTATTGATCGTGTTTTAAACATTATGCGTGTTTAATAGCACGTAATGACACTTGATGAACTTAAAGACAAATTTAGAATAATATTTTTTCTGATACTCTTATTAAAACTTTGAAGAGGAATTACATATTACTCGTGCTTTCATTTGAATATTAATATTACCGTTAACAATAATATTAGTCGTATTTAATATTTAAACATGCGTATGCACAGGTTAACTAATTAAAAAGGACAACATTAGTCGTTATTGAATACGAATAGTAAAAAAAAAACTTTTCCGTATGTCCTTATCAAACTCATAAAGAATAATAACATAGTAAGTCGTTAGTATATGTACAATCTCGTTTATTAATTTACAAATCACAGTAACTCGTTATTTCATTTTGATATTTATAATCCCGTGCATATATATTACTTTAATGTATAATTAATAAATAACAACAACATTAATGTTATTCTTTTAAATAAATATATAAAGTTTAAGGAGTATAAAGTATATAAGGTATTTGTTAAATTTATAGAGTTATTCTAAAAAGAAAACTGATAAGTTAACTGAAGTCTATATAATTTATTTTATCTTGTTCTTGAAAACTAGAAATAATGGGATAACGTTAACTGGGAGAAGTGTCTATATAATTTATTTCGGGGTATACCATTTAAAGTTGTTTTCTTATTTAATTTAGAGTCTTTTTTTTGTTTGTTTTGGTTTCGGTACTAAAGTGTGTTTTAGAAATTTTGTACACCTATAATTGTATGTCTTTGTTGTCGTACCGCAAAAATACTTAGTGTTGTACTGAGAGTAGTGTAGTCAAGGTGTTGGCATAAGTTTTTGGTACATGTGTATGACTGTCTAATTTGTGGCACATATATGTGAAGTGTGTTTTAAGTTCACTCTGAATAAATGTGAGCTTGAGAGACGAAAATGAGATATATGCTTAGTGTGTGTTTAGAAATGTAATCTTACGAGGAGAGAATCTTGCAGACTGTTCCTATACGCGCGCGTTATAGTCTCAAGGTTGCTGTAGAAGAATTCGATTTTATTGGTTTAGAAACCCCTCCTCCGCTGTCCTTTTATTGTTTGAATTTGCTAGGGTGATTAGGCGCTTGTGCATATCGGGGCTTTCTGGTCCGTTTAGCCCGTTTTCGGTTAACGCCTAAACGAAAGTAGAACACAGTTACGCACGTGGCATAATATAACTCGGATTTTGAGGTTTTTGAGAGCACACGCATAAAGAAAGAGTAAAATTGGTGGAATATATTGTGATTATTGTGTGTTGATTACTTAAAGGAAATGCATCAAAATACTTTGTAGTTTAAAATTGAAATGGTTCAATTAATTATCAGAAATTAATTTATGAATTCAATGAGTGTCATCAAATAATAACTTAAATAAGAAAAACGGGCATGCCATCACATTTTTGTTAAATCAGTGCTCGAGATGCGTTTGGATGGCTGCGTCGACAGATTTTGTGAAAAAACAGGATGTATATTAAAAGAAAAGACGCCTCTCAAATTTTAGATCTTTTGGAATAAGATTAGAACCCTGTGAGTTTAATACCAGCACACTTGGGTTCTCACTCGATTTAGTTTGAGTCTTGTCGATTTTGAGACTCTGAATTTTTGTATCCGATTAAAACTCGATCGATATTTTGAACTGATTTTATACTAATCCAGATTATTAAAGATGATTGATCTAAATCCAGAGACGGTTAAATTCCGCCGGACCGAACTACTTATTAATTATACTTTTTTTTGTTTTTGTTTTCGTAAATTTGACACCTATAATTTTATGTCTTTTTTTATCTACCAAATTTATGTACTAAATTTATCAAAGTTTGGCATAATTTTTGTAATTTTGACTTCTAATTTGCCAATAAAATGTTTAATTTCACCTACATGACAAAATCGAACTATCTTATTGTTTAAAAAAAACTCTTACGAAATTTGACTATCCATATTGTATACTCTCCAAGGTTGTAAAATTCGTTAGGCGCTATTCGAGCGGCCGGGTAACGCCTAACGAATAATCAGTTAGACGGAAATTAATCGGATTGAATTTTTTACATATAAATAAAATTTTGAAATTATATATATAACATAAAGGAAATGCGTCAAAATACTTTGTAGTTTAAAATTGAAATGGTTCAATTAATTATCAGAAATTAATTTATGAATTCAATGAGTGTCATCAAATAATAACTTAAATAAGAAAAACGGGCATGCCATCACATTTTTGTTAAATCAGTGCTCGAGATGCGTTTGGATGGCTGCGTCGACAGATTTTGTGAAAAAACAGGATGTATATTAAAATAAAAACCTCAATTTTACTTTTGGAAAAAGTTGACCTGTGTTAACCGCCTTGGCCGATTTAGTTGAGTCTTGTCCGATTTGACTTATTTTTATCCGATTAATCGATCGATATTTTGACTGATTTTTTACTAATCCGATTAATAAAGATGATTGATCTAAATCCAGACGGTTAATCTCCGCCGGACCGACTTTTACAACATCGATACTCTGTTGTCATATAAGAAATTTTTATGAGAAAGGTAAATAGATACAAAAGATAAATAGTCAAATGATACAATCTCATTCTGTTAGTTGAAACTAGTCAAATATTTGTTATCTTTGTCAAATACGTGTAAATATTTTATCCAATCTCATTAGAGAAACCGGACCGAACCTATTTCGTTTCGGTCCGGTCGGTTCGGTCCGGTTTGGTCTTACAAAAAACTCGACAATTATGTTTTGTTGGACCGGACCGGACCGAATACCGAACTGGACCGGACCGGACCAGACCATTTCGGTCCGGTGTTTTGACCAAGATCGGTCTCGGTTCTGTCCGATCTGGTTGTCGGTCTGTGAGCACTCTAGACAAAGATATGAAATTTAGGTATGCTACGCAAATGATGCAACATTAATTAGCTAGAGCAAAGGCATATATTAAAGATGGACCAATATATAGCAAAGACAAGTAGTACTCATCAATTATTATGAAACAGTAACGTAATTTCTAGAGAGACATCGAGAGGTTGATGCATATATGGTAGGGTAGTCCTCACCTCATCAAGGACCCGCTAAAAAGTACAAAAAAGTACAAAGATTCTTTTTGTATCCCCTTTTTATAATCCAGCGCAGTTTTTTATCAGTTTCTGTTCCGTAATTTTTGACAGTTTCATACTTTTGACCTGTTAAACTTTATATTTTTCATTCCGTTTTTTTCGTGTCACAGTTTTATAACATATATAAAATTATAAAAAATATAAAAATAAAAAATCAAAAAACATGAGGGGGTACAAATAGTTTTTTAGGAGTATTTATATCATTAGCCAACAAATAATGAGAAGTTGAGTGTCGGTATTAATTAATTACAGTAACTTTTATACTGTCATTTTTAAAATAAAAAATATATTAGCATTGTTTCTAACAAGCAGGATTACCCTCGCGTTTCTGCGGAGCGTTAATTTTTCGTGCGTTGTTGTGGGGTATTATTTTTTTTTTTTTGTACGCGTTTATTTTTTGGTCTCATGTTTAGTATTTTTTTTCCTTATATGGGCTTTTGTGTTGGGTCTCATGTTTAATGATTTTTTTTTTTTGCTAAAAGGGTTTTTTTAATATAATTTTGTGGGATTACGTGTGCGTTAAATGTCAGTCGCGCGTTACTGCAGGTCATTTTTATTGTATTTTGTGCGGGTTTATTTTTTGGTCTCATGTTTAATAGTGCGGGTTTATTTTTTCGGTATCATGTTTAATAGTTTGTTTTTTTTTCCTTATTATGATTTTGTGTCCAGCGCGTTGTTGCGGGGCGTTAATTTTTTTTTTTTGAATTTATCTTTTCGGTCTCATGTTTAATAGTTTGTTGTTTTTTTATATGGGCTTATGTGTTGAGCCTCATATTTAAAGGTTTGTTTTTTTTGGGCTATATGGGTCTTTTTTAAATATAATTTTATGGGGTTTGGGTAAATATGTGTTATATATTTGGGCTTATGGTTTTTAGTGGCGTTTGTACGTTTGTGACCATGTCGATTATTTTAAAGTTATTAGATATCGAAGATGTTTCCGCATGTATTTTTTTATCTGAATAAATCAGTACTTTTGTAATATTTTTTTCCCTTATTTTGTGCCAACAAAATGTTTTGTGTAATATTTTTTTTCCCACTATTTTGTGCCAAAGTCAAAATGTTTTTCTTTTTAAAAACATTTGCGGATCTGTACATTGGGCCGGCCCAAAGTGGAAGCCCGATAAACTGGCCCAAAGTGAGAGCCCAACAAAAGCTACTGTAGCACCACTGTAGCATCTACTGTATAATGCTAAGAGTTGAGATCAACATAGACCCAAAATTTAGCATAGACCCAATAAACCAATCCTAACCACTCATTTTTTAATCAAAATAATTAAAACCTACTTTTCACCTCATTTTCTTGAAAAATTAATATGCTTGCAAACGGAAAAATTTCCTCTCAGAAATTAAAGTCAAACGACAAAAAAATACACCATCGCGTCGAGTATTTTTTTTATCTTTCAGAATAGTCATCTACTTTCGATTACTTCTAGAAGATCGGAAAGATCTATTTTTTCATATCTTACTACATGTAACCTTACTGATCTAGTTCCGTGTAGAATAAGAACTTTTTTTTTCTATTTTTTTTTCAGTCACGTCCGAAAAAATCACATGTGATTTGTGATACAAATCACATGTGATTTTTTCTAGACGTATCTAAAACAAATTCGAATTTTTTTTTTGTCGAAAGTATATAGAAGTGCCCCTTTATAGAAAGATGATTTAATTCTCGTCGCGATGGAATGTTTTGTTTTGCGTAACGATTAGGTTTGTGAGATATTTAATTTTTTTTTAAAGGTGAAAAGTGGGTTTTTATTATTTTGATTAAAAAATAAGAAAAGAATGTAAGTTCGCTATTTGATGTTGGTTCATGGAAGATGTATGTAACGAGATTTTGGTCCTCAAGAAGTGGATATTTATATGTGAACTTTTTTGTCTTAGTTATAAGCTAAATTGTTTTGATAAGGAGGAAGTTGAGTAATTTAATAATTAACATCTCACCAATTAACTTAGTCTTGTATGAGCTTGTTTATCTATCAGTTTCCAAGTAACTACCTCCCATCCAGTCCATATTAAGTGTAGACTATTTTTGATTTTTAAGTCTTTTATCCTTCGAACTTTGACCTTATTATTAGTCTTCTTATGTTATATGATACTCAATGCAAAATATAAAATGGATAGGAGTAAGGACTTTTTTTCTTTTTATTTTTTTTTTTGTTTTTTTGAATGTATTTTTTCGTTGGTATAATTTTTAGTAGCAATAGAAGTTAGTAATAGTAATATAAAGAAAAAATATTTGATAAGATGATTTAATTCGTCTCTAAAGTTGTTTAGTGGAAAATAAGAATTCAAAAAGTCAAAAATGGACACTTAATATGGGACGGAGGGAGTATCATTTATAGATCGATATCATATATAAGTTTTAAGCATATTTGGTATCGTATGAACTAAACGTTGTGTCACTTTCTAGCTTTCCAAAATCTAAATCAAACTCCTCAAAAATCAAAGATGATGAGCAGTTGAAATTAGAATTGTGAAAGTGATATGAACCAACAACGAATGTGTGCTTTTAATCTATTATCGAATTAGTTTATTAATTTATTATAAAATTGTAAGAGGGATAAAGTCTATAGGAGTATATATATGGACTAATTTAGAACACGTGAACCCAATACATAATGATAATAAAAATGTGAGTACTAAATAATACGACTAACACTTCCTCGCAGTTGGAGCGGGGGGACACTGGACGCTCAAACCGATACGAAATTGTTCAAACAAAGTCGAAGGCAATCCCTTAGTGAATATGACTGCATACTGATAACGAGAAGGAAAATGTAAAACTCGAACCTAACCAGCAGCAACCAAATCTCGGACAAAATGAATGTCTATCTTTATATGCTTCGTATGTTGATGCTGAACCGAATCTGAAGACAAATAAACAACACTGACATTATCACAGTAAACAAGCATAGCGGAAGACAAATGTGTATGCAACTCACGTGGTAGATTCCTCAACCAACAAGTCTCAACCACAACATTGGCAACACCACGATACTCTGCCTTTGCACTAGAACGAGAAAGCGTCGGTTGACGCTTAGAGGACCACGAGAGTAAGTTGTTGCCAAGAAATACACAATAACCTGGATTTGATCTCCGATTAGTAGGGAAACCAGCCCAATCCGCATCCGAATAAGCAACCAATGATGTAGTAGAAGATGAACACAATTGTAACCGATAATCTAAAGTACCTCGAACATACCTCAAGATCCGTTTAAGAGCCGAAAAATAAGGCTCACGAGGATCATGCATATAAAGACAAACCTGCTGCACATCATAAGAAATATTAGGGCGAGTAAAAGTGAGATACTGAAAAGAACACGCAAGACTCTGATATAATGTCGGATCAGATACCCGGTCACCATCATCACCTAGTTTGGACTCAGTATCAACAAGAGTCCGACTAGAGTTACAACCAACCATATGAGCCCGCTCAAAAATCTCAGTATCATACGTTGAGATAAAAACATCCCTGAAGAGTCACGCGTGACAGAACTACCCAGAAAATAATTAAGTGAACCAAGATCTGTCATAGAAAACTCCTGATGCAAAGAAGCAATAATCCGCTGTAAGAAAGTCTCAGATGAAGCAGTGAGAACATAGGCATCAAAGCACTAAAACCAAGCCCGAGAGGCATGCTTAAGACCATAAAGTGACCTCTGTAACAAACAAACATAATTAGGATGTGCTTAGTCACGAAACCCAGGAGGCTGATGCATATACAGTCTCAAATAAATCTCCATGTAAAAAGGCATTTTTTACATCTAGTTGATGAACATGCCAGTGTCAAGAAATAGCCAAACTCAGAACTATTAGGATCAAAAATATGGTGTCTATATGAAAATTACTTTAGTTTATGTTTAAGTTAAAACACAAGGACTAAAAGTGTAATTAGTCCAAAGTGTTCTTGTGTTTTACCTATAAATACTCTCCTCTAATCAACATTAGAAGGTGAAGCTCACATTTGTATTTTCCTTTCATTTTTGATTTTAATAAAACTTTGAAAATCAGAAAAAACTCTCTCCTCATCATTATGGCTTATTCTTATTTTGAGCTTCCCCGACTTCCCGAGATCGTGAATCGAGAAACCTCACAAGTGGTATCAGAGCTACAGGAGCGATTCGTGATGTTTTCTGCTTATTTGGTTCAACTTATTCTAGCTTATTTTTGCTTATTCAGTTCTGATTATCGGTCCAGCAGCTTATTTGAGCCCATTTCAGTCCAGAGTTTGTTCGTGTGATTTATTCAGCAGATTAGTTGTGATTTCAGCTTATTCAGATCCGAGTTTTGTGATTACAGCTTATTTAGCTTATTTTTGATGTGTTTGACTTGATCAGAATTGACTGCTTACAGTTTTATCGTAAGATTTGTTCAATTTCGATTAGTT
Organism: Tanacetum coccineum; assembly: GCA_026074375.1. NCBI lineage: Eukaryota > Viridiplantae > Streptophyta > Magnoliopsida > Asterales > Asteraceae > Tanacetum > Tanacetum coccineum. The sequence goes on from BQNB010000207.1 coordinate 47,073, forward strand.
AGATGCATTTTCGACACTAACTGCTAATTTTACAAATTCGGAACTAGTCAAACGATTAATTTCGGAAGTCAAATTTCGACTTTGACTTTGGGTCGATGGTCAAATTAGATATAATAACTGTTGTTGAAATTGAAAATGAGAACAAATGAGTAGATCTGTATCAAAAGATAAGACAAACTGAAACTGCTATAGCCACTTTTCTACACTTTACTGATATATGTCGAGAATGAAACTTCGATAATCTTTGATGACTAATTTCGACAAACATAATTTTGACAAAGATAAATTTTAATGGAACAAATTTTGATAAGCTTTTTCGGTATGAATTTCGACGGGACAAATTTTGATATGTATCGAAATTGTATCTACACCGAGTTAACTCGGTCATTGCCGAGTCAACTTAGTTCACACGGTAGATCAAACAAGAAAACACAGAAGGGAAAAATTACCAGTACCGTAACCACAAACAAAATCACAACTACAACATAAACATTCATTAACCACAACCAAATCCTCTGCTATCCTAATCCCATCCTCCTTACCCAAAGGACTACATCATCCATCACTTCATCTTCCAATAAGACTCGAACAACAAAGAAAAACATAGACAAGATCTCAGATTTCTACTTTTGAGTTTACATTCCAAACCAGATCCTTAAAGATCAAGAACACGGAAGATTAGTTCTCATAGATCTGTAAGAAGAGCAAAAACCCTCTCTTTGATTTTCAAAAATAAAGAAAGGAATATAAAATGAGTGTTATCTTCTTTCTTTGTTTCGATTGTGTAACAATGCAAAAAACAAGAGAAACAACCTACCGTCGATCTTGTCGTACGATCTTTGTTAGGATTTATGTTTTCCTAACTTAGTACCGACAGTACAAATAGTTAGTACCGTTAGTTATAGTTAGTACTGACAGTACAAAATGTAAGTACTGATCAGTTAGTTAGTACCGCTAGTAGAAAATAGTTAGTACCGTTTATGAGATATGTATGAGATATTTTAGGAAAAGATAAGTATGCGTTTTGTAAGCCTGTTAGGGTTTATCCTTAGTCTATAAAAGGATTCCTCTTGGCATAGTTAAAAAAACGACCTCAAGATATCTCATAGAAAAAATCATATCTAATTAGTTAGTAATCTGTAATCATTCAAAGCAGATTAATAGAAGTTATTATTCATTGTTTTTCTTA
>BQNB010000207.1:48369-191358 GCA_026074375.1 Tanacetum coccineum
TAACCCATGGATAAATGTAAAAATTAAAAACATTACTAAGACTAGATGTATTTCTGAGGTGTTTCGTCCCATGATGAAATGTTTCCTGCTCGCTGACATGCATCACAAACCTAGACTAACTTGCAGTGGTAGAGATGCCATGATGTCCTCCTGATGGTCCGCTGTGACATTGTTGAAGAATTTGTGTTGCCTCATCTCCGGCCACGCACCTTCGTATGATTCGGTCAGCACACTGTTTGAATATGAAGGGCTCATCCCAAAAGTAATGCCTCAAATCGCTAAAGAATTTTTTTGTTTCTCTTGACGGGTGGATCGGAAGGGCAGTACTCAACTAGCTAAATAGTTAGCATAGTCGGCATACCACGGTTTGTTATTCTTGTCAGAGATTGCCATCAATCGCTCTTCAGGAAATAAGTCTCTTATCTTAGCCCTGGTTAGCATCCCAAGGTCGGGGTTCTCGAGTCGGGAGAGATGATCAGCTGCTAGATTTTTAGCACTTTTCTTATCACAGATCTTGATATCGAATTCTTGGAGAAGCAAGATCCATCGAATTAGGCGTGGTTTTGCATCTTGTTTTGTGAATAGATATCGCAGGGCAGAATGATCCGTGAAAATGATGGTCTTGGATAAGACCAGGTATTGACAAAAATTTTCGAATGCAAAGACAACAGCAAGAGGCTCTTTTTTGATAGTTGTGTAGTTTTCTTGTGTTTCATTCATTGTTTTGCTGGCGTAGTGTATGGGCTTGAAATGTTTGTCAATCCTTTGTCCTAGTACTGCCCCGACAACATAATCACTTGCGTCGTACATGATTTTAAATGGTAATGATCAATCTGGTTTTATCATGATTGGTGCCTGTTTCAGTTCACGCTTTAGTGTGTCGAATGCTTTGATGCATTCTTCAGAGAAGTTGAATGGTGCATCTATAACTAGGAGTTGGGTCATTGGGCGAACAATTTGTGAGAAATCTTTTATGAATCTTCTATAGAAACCAGCGTGTCATAGAAAGCTTTGAATGGCTTACACATTCGTTGGGTATGGTAGTTTGGAAATTACCTCGATTTTTGCTTTATCGACCTCAATCCCAGAACCTGAGACCTTATGGCCGAGAATGATTCTTCCTTTACTATGAAGTGGCATTTTTCCCAATTCAATACAAGATTGGTTTCCTCGCACCTTTTTAGCATCTTCTCTGGGTTTTTTCTCTAGACTATACACTATATTGCTTATTGATCCTGAATTTCAGACCTAACATGTGGTATCAGAGCTGTACAGGCGATTTAGTGGTGTTTTGGAGAGCTTATTCCGACAGCTTATTCAGGCGGCTTATTTTGAGCTTATTTTGGTCTTATTTCGTAGTTATTCGGTCCAGATTTCTGCTGTGTTATTCTGTCTATTTTCGTGTGCTTTTACTGATTTTCAGCTTATTTTCATGAGCTTATTTTCAAGGCATAGCTTTCTTGGTAATTTTCGAAAATTAAAAGAAACTCAAGAACAAAAGTTTCCAAGTTTTCTTTTTGTTTCGGTTTGCAAACGAAAACAACAAAAACAAAAGAAATCAAAGGAACACCCTACCTGTGATATGGTTGTGGGTCGTGAGTTGTGAAGCAATCAAAGAAAGAAATCATTTGTATGTGAGTAATATTTGTTGTGGTGTAGTGTTCAAACAAATCAGTTGAGATTTTGTATGAAAGTGAAAAAGAGGCGGATATAATATGTGATAGGGTTAGGGCTAACACAATTTTATAGTTACCATTGGTGTTGGGCCTGTATTGCTTCTACCAAAAATAAGTCAATAAATTTTGGGCCTGTATAAATTAAAAACAATTTTGGGTTGCACTTTGTGTTGTAGATAGATGATTTTGGGCTGAAGTTTTGCTTAAAAGTTTCACATTTTCGGTTTTATCGATCTTGTGATTCATTATCGATTCAAGTTTTGAAAAACTCACATTTTTGGTTGTATCGAATTTGTGGAGTTCATTTTTGAAAAGTGTTCTACAAACGCATCAATTTCATCGAAATTGTTCACTTTACGGTTTTATCGTATTGTTGATTCATTTTCGTTGGATTCTTTCTCGAAAAATACATCTTTGATTTGATTTGTGTGGAATTGATAGTTTGTGTGTGATTTGGTTTGTGTGATATTTGTGATTGAATTTTTGTGTCGAAAAGTTTTGAGTTTGTTGTGTTCAAAAAAAAAAAAATAAACGGGAATTAACGAGGAAACAATGCGCTTAGTTCAGGAGGCTAAAAAACAACAATTGATTGCTCAAAAATTCCAACAAGAAAACATGACTTTGTCGAGTCAGTTTGAGTTGCTTAAGGAAAGAAATCGGATTTTAGAAGGTATTAACAGGACATAATTACCTCAAAGAATTTTTGAGGATGATGATCGGGCAAATCGTTATTATATCAAGCCTCAGTCTCAATTGATCTGTGATCGAGATTATCATTCGAGATCTTGAGAAAACATCGAGAAAATTAGAGGTAGATGTCAATGCTCACATATAGACAAAAAGAGGAATATCAAAAGACACAACGGGATTTTCAAACAAAACAGCGTGACAAGAGGAAAATATCGATTAATGTTTATTATTCAGTTACAAGATAAAATCAACGATCTTGTAAATGTTGTTTGCAAAATGGGCAGATCAATGACACACTTCGGTGGCTTACAAAATGAACAAAAAGCTTTTAGGGATAACTTAATAAGTGGGTGGGGATATAGCTGTCCTTGTGTTCTTTTCCAAAAGGCTTATGCTAAAATTTCCTAGTTGTATCGTGCTTTTGAGCTTTGTGATAAAATGAACAACTGCATGTTTTGATTATGAGGAAACTCTTGGTGTATGCTGAACAAGAGTCAATAAAAATGATATGAGTTTCTAAAAGTGAAAAAATTAAAGAGTTAAATGATTTAACCAATCGATTACGAAAAGTCTGAACAAACTTTATACTGAATTTGTTCATCAATAAAAGAAGCGTTCGCTTGAAACATAAAACATTTTGTTCATCATCTTGTAATATCTTATGTTCAAAAACATCTTCTGAGGATTTTTGCTTCTTAGGACAAAACCAGCATGGGCATCAATGCCTAGTGCAAATCCAATGCTTGTGATTTTGATTGAAATGGACAAATATTACAGAAATTTGCTTGGGTTATTTGAAAAGAATCACAAACGAGAAAGCATTTTCTATACGTCTAAAGAAGAACAAAGGTTACTTAATGTTTGTAATTTAAGGAAATACATCTTAGAGTGTGGCCAATCATATTTTGAAGCATTTCAGAATCAATTTCAAAAGGATATAAAAGAAATGAAAGATGCGTTTGAGCTAAATTGATGTAGATCTTGATGAATTGAGAATTCAAAAATTTATTTGTTGAAAGATAAACTTTGGAAGCAGCCTTAAACTGCAGATATCCATGGAATCTCGTCATAACTTCTTGTTTGGAAAAATAAGGAATAAGGAGTTACATGATGATATTGGAAAGAATTTCATAAGTTGTCAAACGTTGTTGCATTTGAGTCACACTGGGATTTTCAAAGAATTGTTGTAATTTGGAAATTGATTTGTCAAATTCTGAGGCATAGGGTATGGATTTTGAAATCGAAGACTTCAACAACAAAGTAGCAAGAATAATTCTTTTGATATCTGTGCAATACGAAATGAGAATTTATTATTAATGGCATCATTAAAACTTGAGAATGCTCATTTGAAACAAGATCTTATAAAGATTTGTTTGAGTCGGTTCAAAGTCAAATGTTGAGTATTTAACAAATATGATGAAGTCATAGTTAAGGACGATTTTGTTGAGATTAACGAGTAACATTGAGTTAGAATATCGTATGGCTTCATTAATTTAGGAGATTGAGCATTGAAGTTGACTTACAAAATTGTTTGATTCAATCAAAAAGTCGCGGTCCAAACAAAACTTCAAATGTAAACACAAGCGAGACAGATAATCTGAAGTCTCAATTGCTTGAAAGTTGCTGAACTATGTTCAAAAACATCTACGAAAAATTGATATTTTTTAAAAAGGAGAGTTTGGATATTTTCTTAACTTAAACATGTATCGGGCGAGATGTTTGTGATAATGCCAAATGTGAGTTTCTAACAAAGTTTGTCGAGCTAGAAAAGGTTTTAACTCAACAAACAAAAGATTTTAATGATGTCAAGCTTGAATTGTCGAATAGAACAGCTAAATTTGATGCGTATTTCGAAAAACTTGAAAAAACGAAAAGTTGTTCTTGAACGACAATTGGCTCGTAAAGGTTGGATGTTCTATTAGACTAAAAAAAGTAGTCATATTTTTGAAAAGTAATTAATCATTTGAAGAACTCAATTGGAAAATCTGACAGGGAGAGTATGTGCAAACTAAGTTTGTTTATACATTCTAATTTTTGGTAACCACCTGATGATAAAATTATGATAAATCTAAATTTCAAAATATGGTTTACTCCCAAACTGATGTGCAAAGAGTTTGTCCAAAACCAGTCACTAAACTGTCTTTGACCTAAAGATGAAAGATCAGTCTTTAAAACGAATTGCATAATTGGAGAATCAAAATTGGCATCTCAAGATAGTCGTTCTTGTCAAAAAGAATTTCATGGTGAGGACTTCATATAATGCTTTAAAAGTGAAGTTTGATACTCTTAATCAGCAAAAATGGAAATCATGTTCAAAATCTTCAAAAACCAAAAGTAAGTGTTTCGGAAATGGTTCACACGGGTGAATCCTCAAAACAGTTTTCCGATGTGGTTCTCTCAGTTTAAACCTATCTTTACAAAAGATAGGAAGTTTTCTACGAATCTCGCAAAGTTTTGGAACATTTCTCCTATAAGGGTTTTAAAGTACAAGAGCTTCAATATTAAAAATAATCAATACTGTTGAATCTTCACACTCGTGTTTTACACGGTAAAACAAGTGTTGGAGCCCAATTAAGGAATTCACAAACTTTTGAAGCTTCTTTCTTCTCAAAAAGTTTTAAGAAAGTACTTTCATGGCAGATTTACGTTTTTGTTACTCACACTCTCGTTTTCATCGGTAAAACAAGTGTGTAGGCCAATGCAAAGTCATTCGAAATCTTTCTAATTTCAAATTAGAAATGCTTTCGATGCAATCAAGAATGGACTTTGCTTCAACCAATCAACAAGAAAGGAAGATTTTCAAACGAAACAATTTTCAGAATGTTTCTCAAATGACACAAACAAATGGAATTTCTCATCAACAAGATTTAAATCTCCACATGTAAAAAATAAACACCGAGTTTCAAAATTCAATGGAGTATCAGAGGAATTTAAAACTCCGTTGATTCACGTGAGCTGTTTTCAAATTGAAATACCGGTTTCACAAAAGACCTCGTGGGAACTCAACATCCTTTAACATCGTCTTGACACAACTTTTAATTGGTTTTCAAAATTTGGTAAACCCATTAGCACCGTGCTTAAATGGGTTCCAAAGGTTGTTGTCTAAATCCGATGTTAATGGTTTGTAATCATATATCAGATTGCAACCCATGCTTTAAATAAAAGGAAAATGTACGTTTCAGTGCATTTATCCTTAACAACGAAAAGAGAAATATTTTCGGTCTTGAGCTATTCAAATAAAACATTCAAAGTTTTGTAGATCAAGTCAATGGTTTGTAATCAAATGTCAGATTGCAACCCGGTCTTCCAATAAAAGGGAAGTGTACGTTTCACTGCGCTTTACCTTAAAAAGAAGAGAAATCTTCTTGTTTTGAGCAAAAATTATTCAACTTTTTTAAAAAGATTTTCAAAAAACTTTCAAAAGTTTGCTTATCAAAATGGTTTGTTATTAAATTTCAGATAACAACCCGGTTTTCAAATAAAAGAAAAGTGTACGTTTCAGAATCTTTTCGGTCTTGAGCTATTCAAATAAAACATTCAAAGTTTTGTAGATCAAGTCAATGGTTTGTAATCAAATGTCAGATTGCAACCCGGTCTTCCAATAAAAAGGAAGTGTACGTTTCACTGCGCTTTACCTTAAAAAGAAGAGAAATCTTCTTGTTTTGAGCAAAAATTATTCAACTTTTTAAAAAAGATTTTCAAAAAACTTTCAATAGTTTGCTCATCAAAATGGTTTGTTATTAAATTTCAGATAACAACCCGGTTTTCAAATAAAAGAAAAGTGTACGTTTCAGTGCGCTTTTTCTTTTAAAGAAGAGAAATCTTCTTTGTCCCGAGCAATTTTTTTATCAACATCTTTTCAAAAAAGTGTGCTCGGGACATACGACTTCTAAGTAAATGTTAGCTTAGGACTCATTCTTCAAATAAAGGAAAGTGTACATTTTTGTACATTTATCCTCACAACGAGAAGTTTACAACTTCTTAGACTTGAGCTATATCATTTAAGATATTTAAAATCTTGAGCTCAAGCAAAATGGTATACAAATGAAAATGTTTTGAACAAATGAATAATAATCGATTTAAAAGAAGTTGTTGTCAAGTATGTTTATATCGATAAGCGTGCAAATGGTGAAGATTGTGTCCGGTTACAACCGTTTCCTGAAATTAACAGGATGAGGAGTGAGAATCTACTGACCATACGTTTTAGATATCTATATACTTTGACGCAACTATTTTTCAAATTTGTTTAGAACATTCAAAAAGGTTCCAAATCATAATCATGCTATATCCGTTTTCTCCCATGTGTTTTCAAATTCTCATATAGCTATTTTAATCCATTGATATCAAAAATATCATTTGGTATGCTATTTTTGAGGGGGAGAAAATTGGATTAAAATGTGATCAAGAAAGATAAATGCTTAAGTGTGTGGAATATCAAAGTGATCTAAAAGACTCAAAGTGCAATCAACTCTTTCCTCCATGTGCAAAATAATTTTGAATATCAATGCACATGTGTAGGGGGAGTATTTCTCAAAAAGTGAAACTTTCAAAGTGTTAAATGTTTTGATTTATATCAAACACTTTGATTGATTTCATTTATGATTTTATTGGTGTTGTTTCTTTAATACCATCAACCAACTACCTCACAATGATCAAAGAAGAAATAAGGTGGTAAGGTTAGGTATTATCCCATGATCCAACCAGAACCGGAGGGATCTACCCAGAGACATTCCATAGATTGAATAGAAGTCCTTAGGTATGATGGAGTAGAATAGGAATAATGTTAACTAAGGCATGAGTTATCATCGGAACAATCACAACAAGATGATAATGAGGACGCGTTAGTTTAACATTGAAGGGGTTGAAGAATGAAAAAGAAATGTATGGATAAAGGGTGAAAAGAAAGAAGCCCTCCACAAACTTTAGGCAGAAACTGGGTCAATACATAATCTATCGTATATCACAAAGATTGATATTTGGTATTGAAGTAGACATATAGGCCCAGTGATTGCAATGCACAATCCCTTACCCAGACAACTCAAAGATTCTCTCAAAAGAATTCTTGTTTCATTTGTCACGGAGATTAAACACATAATCTATTGACATCTCACTCCGAGATTGTTGATATTGAATAGGTGGCAGTCTGCTCCAGCCTCTGATCACTAAAACCAAAAAGCACTTATTGAGTCTAGAGCCAAAAGAGGTCAAATCATAAATCTCACATTGGACTCAAAAGGACATTTGTATCAAATATCAAAGATTACAAAATGTAATATAGTCGATTATTTGTTCTATTGTATTGCATGTCTTAGTGACATTGCCGGAACATTCAAGAGTGATACTTAAATTAAGTATTTCACAATGAATGAATGGAAATCCTACCAGTGCTAACATCAAAGCCAACGTTGAACGTAGGTTACTAATTTGAAAGTGATTGATTTATGATTCAATTAGTGTTAACTAGTAATCTAAGTGATCTAGTTGTTATCGTGTTTTAGGATTTTGCACTTTCGAATTACACATAAATAAACATTACTTTGATTCCTTCTAGTGAAGTGTTGGGATTTCACAAGATTACTTATGTTTTCAATAATTTTGATAAGGGGAGATTGTTGGAATTGAAATTAGTAGTTGAATCTCATGCTTCGACCGCACTTCACTAAGACTTCCTAGCGTATATTCAGGGGCAACAAGATTTTAGATTATGGTTGAGGGTCATCAAATGCATCAAGGGAAGTGAAGTGGTTAGCTGAATATTTTGATAGAGCGCAACATTTATGGGGAAGAAATGTGAAGTATGTGCATACGAATGGTTGTTTATTTGGGGGGAAGAACGTCAACAACATCTCTACCTTTCAGAAGCAAGAACACCATCATATTCATTCCTTCATATCTCATACTCAAAGTTCAAGTTACACTCGCAACGCTGATAAAACAAAGAACTTCCTCAAATCATTAGTTGTTGATCAAGTACAAAAAGTTCTAAATGAGGAAGATTGTATGCTGTAAGAAATATGAGTCATGTTTTTTAGAGCTTTAAAAGACAAATCAGGTGGTTTCGCGGTTAAGAATGAGGACATGAAAAGATCTCAAGGCAAAGGAAAGGAAAATGAAAAGATCAAGGATCAAGATCACAAGAGCATGATGGAAACAGGCCATATTACACAACAAGACTCTAAGAAAAACAAGCGTTAAAAGTTCAAAGATCAAAGTCACAAGAAAGGATCTCAATGAAAGTTCAAAGTATCAAAGTCACAAGAGAGATGATCATCCTTTAGGGAGATTGTTACGAATAAGGAAATGATGATCATTAATGCAATCAAAGAGAGATCTCAATGATCGTCCCTTGGGGGAAGATTGTTAGGATTGATAAAAGTGACGATCTTATTGAGATAAATGTCTTGTAATAAATAATGAAATATTATTGTGTAATAGGTTAGGTAGATGGTAAATAGTCAAAAGTATTAAAAGTCAAAGGGGCTAAATGGCAAAGTATAAATGTCAAGGGCTTTATGGCTCATTATGTAAATGCGGTTTAAAATACAACTCCACACCTCATTTGTAAGGTGTGTCTTGTATGTGTACTTAGGTTTCTCTAATCCTCCTCCTTCCTCTTTCTCTCTCTACTTTCTCTCTCTAGACTATACACTATATTGCTTATTGATCCTGAATTTCAGACTCTAACATATCTTTACTAGGTTGCTGGAGTCTTTATGCGTGCGATTTGTGAGAAGTCTTTTATGAATCTTCTATAGAAACCAGCGTGTCCTAGAAAGCTTCGAATGGCTTTCACATTCGTTAGATATGGTAGTTTGGAAATTGCCTCGATTTTTGCTTTATCGACCTCAATCCCAGAACCTAAGACCTTATGGCCGAACGATTCCTTCCTTTACCATGAAGTGGCATTTTTCCCAATTTAATACAAGGTTGGTTTCCTCGCACCTTTTTAGCATCTTCTCCACGTTTTTGAGGTAGCGGTCGAAAGAACTACCAAAGACGGAGAAATCATCTTGAATACATTCAATGCTATCCTCGATTAGCTCATGGAATATTGCTATCATGCAGCATTGAAAAGTGGCTGGGGCATTGCATAATTCGAAGGGCATTCGTTTGTATGCGAAGGTCCCATAAGGGCAGGTGAACGTAGTTTTCTCTTGATATTCAGGGGCGATAGGGATTTGAAAGTATCCAGAAAACCCATCTAGGAAGCAGTAGTATTCATGCCCAGCCAATCGTTCAAGAATCTGACCGATGAATGGAAGTGGAAAGTGATCTTTCTGGGTTACGTTATTCAACTTACGATAGTCGATACATACACGCCATCCGGTGACTGTCCGTTGCGGGATGAGCTCATCTTTCTTATTCTTTACTACGGTCATTCCTCCCTTCTTTGGGACAACCTAGGCAAGGCTTACCCAAGGACTATCGGAGATGGGATAGATTAACCCTGCGTCAAGGAGTTTTATGACTTCCTTTTTTACTACCTCCTTGATGTTGGGGTTAACTCGTCTTTGAGGTTAGACACTTGGTTTGAACTCGTCTTCCATGAGGATTTTGTGAGTACAGAAGGATGAGTCGATCCCTTTAATGTTCGTAATACTCCAAGCGATCGCCCTTTTATGATTCCGAAGAACCTCGAGGAGTCTAGTTTTTTTGTTGGTGGACAACGCGGATGAGATGACCACTGGGAGTTGGTTGTTTTCTTGGAGGAAAGCGTACTCAAGGTGTTTGGGTAATTCCTTCAATTCGAGTCTGGGTGGTTCTACGCTTGATGGTTTTAGTCGATTCTCCGAGGCTTTCCATTCGAGTGGTTCCACCGGCTCTGTCCTTGGGTAGAAAGAAATAGCAAGTGCTTTGTTAGAATCTTCCTCTTCTTCTTCTTCAGTCCATTTTCCATCATGATTTACTGTGTTGATCCATTGTTCATGAACCAGCTAAGTGATGTGATCATCGCATTATAGGTAATCATCGTGGGAGTGTTTGGATTTCATATATTTCTCGATGTTGAAGGTGATGGTTTCATTTCCGACCCTTAAACTCAATTTTCCCTCATGTACGTCGATCACAGATCTTGTCATGGCGAGGAAGGGCCCTCCCAAAATGATCGGGACTAGCTCGTCTTTGTCCATCTCTAAAACTACGAAATTGACCAGGAAGATGAATTTGCTTACTTTTACCAATAGATTCTCGCAGACCCTAATGGGGTATTTGATAGACCGATCAACCAGCTGAATACTCATTTTGGTTGGTTTAAGTTTAGAAATCCCTAATCGTCGAAAGAGAGAATGTGGCATAAGATTTATACTTGCCCCTAAATCAACCAGGGCGTTCTTTACTACTAGGGGTCCGATGAGACATGGCAGTGTGAAGCTTCCTGGGATCCTTCCTTTTGGGCCAGACTCCTTTGAATAATAGCAAAACACTCCTCACTAAGTTTGACTGAGGAGGCCGCTTTCTCAAGTTTATCCTTATGCGAAAGTAGGTCTTTCAAAACTTTGGCTCCCTTTGGCATGTGAATCATAACTTCAAGGAATGGCAGATTGATATGGATTTGCTGAAAGATTAAGAGAAGCCGCTCATCCTCGTCATCCTTTTTCTGCTTCTTTAATCTGGAAGGAAAAGGTAGATTAGATGTTTTGGAAGGATGGTAAAGGATAGATGGCCAAGGGACGGGTTCTTGTATAATGCTTGGTTCTGCGCCCTCATGCCCTTCTTTTTCGGTTTCCCCATTGGTGAAGTTGTCAATCGCTGGTCGTGGCTGGGTTGGAAAAGGTGGGTCTTATGTGCTAATTCCTGATCTAGTTGTTATGGCGAAAGTTGGTGCTTCATGTTCAGGAGTTTCGCTTTTGTCAATTGCTGAGAGAATTTGGGAGTATTGTTCACGCAATTCCTTATGGTATTGGACAAGTATATCTCATATCCCTTTTGCGTGAGACTTATTTTTGAGCATGAAGTTGGCAAGCTCGTCTTCAAACTTACTTCTAACAATCCATTCGGGGCTATCCTCTCCCTTTTCCTTACGTTTGTTGTTCTCCCATAGTGAGGTATTGTCGTTCTAGTAGAACCTTAGAAAGGAAGGATCATTGTAGATGTATCCTCCAAACAAGCATACATGCTCGGATGGGTTGTTCTGCTCACATTCATCAGCCTCATGGGATCCTTCACAGTAATGGCAAATCAAGTAGGGGTTTTAAGCCCAACCTCTAGAGTGGGTGTTTCGAGGAAAGAGATTTGGTTACAGGCCCTTTTTAAACCCCCCTGAGTGTAGGTTGCATTGCTTTTGAAATGGAAGAGACGTTCATGGATGGTGATGGTTCATCCCACATGTCATCTTGGTACTGGACGTATTCTTCTATTTGATTCCATCCTTCTTCTTTAATAAGAGCTGAAGCGGAACTAGGTGAATTGATCGAGCTTCATGAGGTCAATCTGAGATATGTTGTCGTGAAAGATTTGAACCAGAAGCCATTTTTGTATCCCATGATGAGGAACCTGTTTGATTAAGTCCTAGAAACGGATCCAGGCACTTTTGATGGGTTCGTCATCCCCTTGTTTGAATCGGAGGATTAAATCTCTAAGGACCGAGGTACGTCCAACCAGAAGAGCTGATCCCACGTCGTGATTTGAGTAGGGGGTATTCTGTCAAGCCATTATGCCGCTTTTCCTTTGAGGGAGAAGTAAAAGAATCTTAACCTAGATGTATTCCTTGTTGCTCCGTCAGCTTGTATGTTATCGACGATACTTAAGTAGTGCTTAACATGACGGAGAGGGTCCTCGTTTCTCAATCCTTGGAATGTGCATGTGCTTTGAATCAACCAGATGTCGTGTAAGTTGATGATTCTTCCCGTTTGTTCGGTTGGAAAGGTGATTGGGTTTTGGAAATTGGAGGAATTAGGACGAGAACGTTCGTGTAAGGTTTTAGGAGGCGTTGGCAGTTTGGCTCCAGTGTTGTTGGAAGAAGATGCTTCATCATCAAAGAGGTTTCTTTCGGCTATAGCAAGAGATTCGTTTTGATGTGAACGCATGGCGGCTTTCCTAAGCCTTCAGAATTCTCTTTCGGGCTCGTCTAGAGGTTTTGTTAACCTCTTAACGGTACTACGCGTTATGGTGACAGATTTATGAGACAGATAGCACAAAGAAAAGATAGACTACAAGAAAGCTAATATACGGAATTTAAATTCTCACTTGAAAGGATTCAAGCGAGTAGAACTAAGCTAAACTATGATCAAAACCTAACTATTCCCCAGGCGGCGGCACCAAAAACTTGATGCGGTCGTTGTAGGACTTCAACACGAAGTTTTACAACTCCCTAGGCAAAGCACCTAATCGTTGTAGTAGTAGTATAGGCAAGACTTGGGGGGTTGTTATCGTTCACTCGGGGACTAGGTTGGGAAGGCTTGATCAAGGTCTAACATAATTTTAAGGGTTGAGAGAAGATTGTTTTTATGTTTTTATATTTTATGAAAGTAGTAAATCATATATTTGAGAGGTTTGGTTGGTTTTAGATATTAAACTAAATAATAATCTAAGCTACTGATGATAACAATATAGTAAAAGATTATGTTTATTTAATCATGTATTACTCCCTAGATTGCTTCTCCTAGTGTTGTTGATTTGTCACACTTATGATGATTTATGTAATTATTTCCTAAGTCTTGAACGAATTACACGAACCCGCCGTCTATTTATTATTCCGTTAAGGCAACGCACAAGTAAGGTAGTATGAAGACTATTACAAGGCCCCTAAGAGTATATTAAATGCATTCGAAATATATTAAGAGTTGATCAACCATATAAGGGGCAAGGAAGTATGAAGACAGTTACCCGATGATATCCTTTCTACACAATCATGTTTTCCTAGACATATCAACAACGATACAGACCAAAGCTGGTTTTCTAAGACCTAACATGCATATTCATCACAAGAAGCAACACCACTAAGATCTACATCCTAGGTTTTATATAATCATAAATAAACACAATAGCAGGTTTAGCCAAGCATGTTAAAGATAAAGCAAGAACAGATAAGAATCACACAACAAGACATATTGAATGATTAAGATAGTTTTACTAGATTAAAACATGAATTGAAGAGAGTACAATAGGGTTTTGAGGCCCTAAAATCGTCCCTAACAGCTACTAAACGAACTAGGGTTCGTCCCTTTCTTTTACTCTAAAGTTACACACTTAAAACCCTAAAAACGGATTTGTATATATAGGAAAATCACTATGACAGTGTCGTGTTTTAATCGTGACACCGTCATAAATAGAATATTCTAGATAATGGGCTGGGTCATGCGTTATGACGCCATCGTTGATTCTTGTGACGCCGTCTTGGTAAGAGTAGTGACGGCGTCACGTGTAATCTGTGACGCCGTCTCCAGCCGCTGAGAACATAATTTTGAGAGATGTTGGTGTATGTCCGTAGTCTTGTCCTTTTCTTCTCCAAATGAGCCCAACTCACGTGTATTTCCTCCAAATGCCTTCCAAATGATAAATACCTGAAAAGGAACGATTAAGTACCTATTTTGGGCATAAATGCACGATTTAGGGGGTTAAATGACCCCGAAAAAGTGTATAAAATGACACCTCATCAGTCGTTAGCTAGACTCTTGCTTCTGAAATTTATTCTTTCAGAAAGAAGGGAATGACTGCTTCCCTTCGGTCATTATAATCTTCTTCTTCATAATATAGCTTGAGTCGGTGGTCGTTAACAATAAACGTTTTTCCATCTTTTCCATAGAGTTCAACATATCCGGATGGATATTGATGTTTTACTACGTATGGTCCTAGCCAGCGAGATCTGAGCTTCGACTGCTTGAATTTATATTTTGAATAAAAGAGCAACAATTTGTTTCTGTGTTTGAATTCTTTTCTCATCTTGAGTTTTCTGTCGTGCCAGACTTTGGTTCTTGCCTTGTATAGACGAGAGTTTTCATAGGCTTGATGTCTTAGTTCATCTAGCTCGTGTAATTGAAACATTCATTTCTCACCAGCAGTGATGAGATCTGGGTTATAGTTTTTCAGGGCCCAATATGCACGGTGTTCAATTTCAAATGATAAATGGCAATTCTTTCCATATATGAGTTTGTATGGTGTTGTTTCGGTTGGTGTTTTGTAAGTTGTACGAAAAGCCCACAAAGCGTCATTAAGTTTTCTTGACCAAATAGCGGGATTGTCTTTAACAGTCTTTTCAAGAATTCTTTTAAGAGTTTTGTTCGTGTTTTCAACTTGACCACTCGTCTGAGGGTGGTATAAGGTAGATAATCTGTGGTTAACTCCATATCTTTTCATAGTTTTTTCCATTATCTTATTGCATAAATGAGTTTCTCGGTCGCTTATGAGAGCTCTGGGCATTCCAAAATGGCAGAATAGTTTCTTCAGAAAAGTAACAACTCTGGCATCGTTTGTTGGTAGAGCTTGTGCTACGGCCTATTTAGAAACATAGTCGACAAAGATTAAAATGTATTCGAATTTATACGATTTTGGAAAGGGTCCCATGAAATCGATACCCCATATGTCGAAAATTTCACATACTTGAATGTTGTTTAAGGGCATCTCATCACGTTTGTAAATATTTCATGTCTTCTGACATGCTTCGCAAAGGCGAACTTGAGTATGAGCTTCTTTGATGATGGTCGGCCAGTAGAAACCTAAGTCTAAGACTTTTTTAGCTGTGGTGTTTGGTTCATAATGTCCACCGGTCGGTCCGTGGTGACATTGATCTAAAATGGTTTGGGTTTCTGGTCCAGAGATACAGCGTCTGATCATACCGTCAGAACATACTTTGAAGAGGTAGGGTTCCTCCCAGAAATAGTGTGTGATGTCTGAGAAAAAAAATTTCTTTTGCTGGTATGTCATTCCTTTAGGTTTGATGTTACTTGCTAGATAATTCGCAAAGTCTACAAACCATGGGTCGTCTTCAGTGTTTATTTCCATAAGAGTTTCTACAGGACAATTATCATCGACGTCACTGTCATCACTTGTTTATTCATTTTCAATCTGTGATAGGTGGTCGCCTGCTACATTTTCTGTACCTTTACTATCTTTTATTTCTATATCAAATTCTTGTAAGAGCAGTATCCAACGGATAAGACGTGGTTTAGCATCTTGTTTCTTGAGTAGGTGTCTAAGAGCTGAGTGATCAGTGTGTACGATCGTCTTTGATAATACTAGATAGGATCGGAATTTATCAAAATCAAAAACTACAACCATAAGTTATTTTTCAGTGATTGTATAGTTTTGTTGAGATGTGTTGAGAGTTTTGCTTTCAAAGTATATCGGATGAAAATTTCTACCTTCTTTTTGACCTAAGATTGCTTCGACTACGAAATCGCTTGCATCACATATGAGTTTGAAAGGTAGACTCCAGTTTGGGCTTACGATCACATGAGCATATATGAGCTTTTCTTTTAATATCTTGAATGCGTTTTGACATTTGTCATTGAATTCGAACGAAGTATCTTTTTCGAGCAACTTGGTGAGAGGACGGGCGATTTTTGAGAAATCTTTAATGAATCTTCTGTAGAAACCGGCATGTCCTAGAAAGCTTCTAATACCTTTGATATTAGTGGGTGGTGGAAGTTTGGAGATTACATTAATCTTTGCTTTGTTGACTTCAAGGCCTGCTTCGGAAACCTTGTGTCCAAGCATAATTCCCTTTTAACCATAAAGTGACATTTTTCCCAATTAAGGACAAGATGTGCATATTTACAACTTTGAAGCATTTTATCGAGATTGTTCAGATAGTGATCAAAAGACCTTCCAAAGACGGAGAAATCGTCCATGAATACTTCGACTGATTCTTCGATCATATCATGATATATAGCCAACATGCACTTTAGAAAGTAGCTGAAGTATTACATAAACCGAAAGGCATGCGCCTATAAGTGTATGTACCAAAAGGACATGTGAATGTTGTTTTTTCTTGGTCCATAGGATCGATTGGTATTTGAAAATATTCAGAAAAATCATCGAGGAAACAAAAGTATTTATTTCCTGCGAGTCTTTCTAACATTTGATCCATTGATGAGGTGTCATTTATACACTTTTTCGGGGTCGTTTAACCCCCTAAATCGTGCATTTATGCCCAAAATAGGTACTTAATCGTTCCTTTTTAGGTATTCAGCATTTGGAAGGCATTTGGAGGAAATACACGTGACTTGGGCTTATTTGGAGAAGAAACGGACAAGACTACGGACCTACAGAATTTCTACTCAGAAGCTGGAGACGGCGTCACAGATTACACGTGACGCCGTCACAACTCATCTCAAGACGGCGTCACAAGATCTCAAGACGGCGTCAGAATGCACGACCCAGCCCATTATCTAGAATATTCTATTCATGACGGCGTCACGATTAAAACGCGACGCCGTCACAACGATTTTCCTATATATACAAATCCGTTTTTAGGGTTTTAAGTGTGTAACTTTAGAGTAAAAGAAAGGGACGAACCCTAGTTCGTTTAGCAGCTATTAGGGATGATTTTAGGGCCTTAAAACCCTATTGTACTTCCTTCAATTCATGTTTTAATCAAGTAAGATTATCTTAATCATTCAATATGTCTATGTGTTGTTTGATTCATTGTTCTTACTTTATCTTTAACATGCTTGGCTAAACCTTCTATTGTTTTTATTTATGATTGTATGAAACCTATGATGTAGATCTTAGTGGTGTTGCTTCTTGTGATGAATATGCATGTTAGGTCTTAGAAAACCAGCTTTTGTCTGTATCGATGTTGATATGTCTAGGAAAACATGATTATGTAGAAAGGATACCATCAGGTAAAAGTCTTCATACTACCTTGCCCCGTATATGGTTGATCCACTCTTAATATATTTCAAATACATTTAATATACTCTTAGGGGCCTTGTAATAGTCTTCATACAACCTTAATTGTGTGTTGCCTTAACGGAATATTAAATAGACGGCGGGTTCGTGTAATTCGTTCATGACTTAGGAAATAATTACATAGATCATCACAAGTGTGACAAAGCAATAACACTAGGAGAAGCAATCTAGGGAGTAAAACATGATTAAATAAACACAATCTTATATTATATTGTTATCACCAGTAGCTTAGATTATTATTTAGTTTAATAGCTAAAACCAAACCAACCTCTCAACATATGATTTACTACTTTCATAAAATATAAAAACACAAAAATAATCTTCTCTCAACCCTTTGTATTAAATTTTAATTTCACACCTAGAATACTATTAAGACCTGTGATCAAGCATTCCCATCCTATTCCCCAAGAGACCGATAATCAATCCCCGAGTCTTGCCTAGACTCACTACAACGTTAGGTACACTCCTAAGGAGTTTGAAAAACTTCTATGTAAAATTCCCTTACGACAACCGCAACCACAGTTTTTGGCGCCGTTGCCATAGGAATAGTTAGGTTTAGATCATAGTTTAACTAGTTTTACTATGCTTTAATCCTATTCAGAGTAAGATTTAATTTTCAGCATATTAGCTTTCTCGTAGTCATATGGGTATCTGTCTTTGTGTATTTGTTTCGTAACCCCATTCTCGTCAAACACCATGGGAGACTGAGAATCTTATCCGCACTCTAAAGACTACTCCAAACCCTAGCCACAGGGCTATAGGAATACCATTGATCTCCCCACAGCAGAACAACGTGGTACCGCTCTAAGATTTTGACACCATCCCGGTATGTGGCAAAGACTGGATGCTCATCCACGACTTCGGTCCGAGGATCCAGACCAACACCTCAAGGATTTCCTAAAACTAGTGGACTCACTTGACCTTGACGGTAAAAATAGGGAAAGAACGCGCCTGCGTTAATTACAATTTTCCCTTCGCGATCAAGCTAGCAATTAGCTTGAACGTCTTCCAGCAAGATCCATCACCACATGGGAGGATCTTACTACCCATTCTGCTCAATTCTTCCGATACAGGAAGGACGCGGCAAAACTCCGCAATGATAACCTGATTTTTCAACAACATCATGGAGAATCTCTATCCGAAGCATGGATTCGTTTCAAGGACTTACTACAAAAAAGTCCCTCATCATAGCATCGATCGTTGGCTTCAAATCCAAATTTTTTATGATCATGTCTCCTTTCATCTTAAGTGCGAGATTGACCGCGTCGCCGGCGGCAAACTCCGCAATAAGAATGCCGACGAATCTTGGAAATCATTGAGAACCTCGCTCTCTACGACTGTGAGGGCTGGAATGACACTAAATAATTCGTGAAGCCGGTCAAGGCTATTTCTACACCTCAAGACATCTCAAAAACACCTGATCGCAGACTTCTTGAGCTCGAAGACCAGATTAATTTCTTACTAAAGGGATCGCGACCAATCCTTAGGAGCTCAACACACATCCCTCATGCTTATGCCGATGCAGTCTATTCCAACCCTCGCCCGCAAAGCCATAACGAGCCACCCAATCTGAATACCCATTACTATTCCATTGAACAGTTACAGGTCCAAGCCCTCAACCCCCCGCATTAGGAACTACTTTTGAGGCTCGAGTAAGGGACTACATGGCAGCACACTCTTAAAGAATAGAAAGATTTGAGAACGTCATTTTTAAGAAACGCAAAGAGATCAATGACAGAATGACTGAAATGTTTAGACTTCTCAAGGAACTCACGACCAGCATAACCCTTGAGAAAGTATTGATAAGGGAAGAAGCCAAATTCCCCGTCACCAAGAACGTAAACTCTATCTCTTTAGCAAGAGGAGAGGAGGAAAGGAGTGACAAGACGATGAGACACTCGGCAACATTGTAAAATCTACCATAACAGAAATGGAAATACCAGTGAAGGAAGCCGAAAGGAATAATGAAACAAAAAAACAAACCGATAAAAAAGGCTGAGAAGAATGAAGTGGAGGAAGTACTTAGTTCTCGCCCTGTAGAATATTATCTGAAGCATATGATTAATGAAAAATTAATCAAATGACTAGTCGATAATAATATGTTCAATGACACTCTGTCTAGGGCCCGAGTTGGGAAGGTAAAGGGAAAGATATATAAAAATTGTTGCCTCGGGGGCCTGTTTATGAAGTGATCCTTAAAAAGAAGATAACAAAGAAGGAGGACGTCAGAGGGAATTTCAAAATACCTTGCAGCATAGGGGGCCTTAAGCATGTGAACGCCCTCATCGATCAAGGGTCCGATGTGAACGTCATGTTCTACTCTACTTACATGAAACTTAACTGGGCTGTATGCCTGCGATACATGTATTAGACTCTCACTAGCTAGCCACTCGTACATTTACCCTTTAGGAATTGTTGAGGACATATTAGTTGAGGTCGCTGATCATGTATACCCCGTAGACTTTGTGATTTTGGATATCAAGGAAAACGAAAAGAGGCCTTTCATCTTAGGAACACCATTCTTGATAATGGCCAAGGCAACAATTAAGTTTTATAAAGGCATCATAACTCTAAGATCTGGAAAGAGTAAGATAAGTTTCCATAGGATACCTGATTCCCCTTGTATGACCGAGGAAGGAGTCAAGAATAACATGTAACCCATATCCCCACTAAAATGGGAACCCCTGAGAATAGGAAGAGCAATGATCAGCCGGAAGTAGCTAGCCTGGAATAGGAAAGAACAGAAAAAGCACATTTGAAAGGATATGGAGTTTCAACCATGGAGGAGCCAAAATAATAAAGGCAAGCAATCCCACTCCTTATTACCACCAAGGGAGGAATGGAGGATCAAGGAGAAGTCACTTAAGAACGTGTAACTTCGAGCTAAGCTACAAGAGCTCGTAAAATACAGAAAAGCGCTTCTTGTGAGTCAAACCCAAATTTACCTTATCCCGCAATTATAGTGTCCATGTGTATTTTTTATTTTTTCATTTTAATTCTATCATGTTTGAAATCTATCTTGTAATCATGCTTTGTATCGTTTTTAACCTCGTCTTAATTTCAATCAAAGGTATTTTGCGAATAATAAGTGTAGGGGAATCAATCCGGTTTTTGAACCAAGTTCAAGCATGTTAAATAATTTGTTTAGATTAATGCGCGTCAGTTTCGAGTCATATGAGTAAATTGTCAAATCTCAGATTTTATGTAGCTATTTGTACAGGAATTAACTTATGGAATCAAGTGCAGGAAATTTTTCATCAAAAACAAAAATTTCGTTTTCACATAACGTGGAGACGGTGTCACGATTTACACGCGACGCCGTCACCACGACACCTGTGACGGGGTCAGGATTCTCCTGACGGTGTCAAACGCCCAGGTCTAGAAAACTTAAAGTTTTTAATTATTTTTGAAAATAAAACTTGCATAACATTTATAACATGTACCCTTCTGTTATAAACCTACAAAACCAATGAGTTTGACAATTCTCTCATCCTATCTTTTTTTTTTTTTAGTTGGGGGGGGGGGGGGGGGGGGGGGGGGGGGGGGGGGGGGGGGGGGGGGGGGGGGTGTTTACTGCTTTATCGAGTCAAACCCTAAATTCATATTGTATATTTGTATATCGCACATTTTAAGCTTGGTGTAGATGTCTTTGTCTTTAATAACAGATTATATTTGATGAGAAAAAGCTTGGAAGTTCTTAGGAAGTTTTATTGGACAATTCTTAGATGATGATTTAACTAGTTATCGCATGTTTCTTCTTCATTATTGAGCAAACCAGGGGAGTACTAGTTTCTTTTCCTTGTTTTTTTTCCCTTTAATTCATTTTTACGGGTACCTTTATAGAACATTGGGGACAATGTTCAACTTAAGTATAGGGGGAAATAAGCCTTAGAAACTATTCTTTCATTTGCCATTTGCCTTGTCCTTAAAATGATGGGTAATATATCAAAACATAGCACAAGAGGTAATTTTGACCCAAATTTAAAAATTTTTATGACACATATCGACGAAAACCGAGTATTAATAGCGTCTCATGGATAGGAATATGTATTACTAGCATAAAAACCCTCAAATTCCACCCTTAAATTGTGAGGTTCGCCCTTAGATATTATACCCTTAGCTTGTTCGAGTTAAGGAGTGAGCAATCATGTGTGTCTATTCCGTCATTACGGATGTGTATGCGTGGTTTTGTCGCCTTTTCTAGAACATTGGTATCGGTTACTTTAGGATTATAAGAGTGTACCAGTAGTATATTAAATTCTAGAACTTGTTTTTGTGTTGCATCCCGAGACCGCATAGTAAGTGTTAGGATTTGCTGATAAGAGGCATTAGGATTAACCTATGTTTTAAACCTGTATTTGTTATGATGGTCACACCGATCATATAACTATCATACACCCTTGCCATGCACTCATTTTTAGTGCAGGATACCCCTAGTACAACCCTCCGAGCCTATCCTTTTTTACGGTTCTCGTAATTTTCTGGTTAAGCCGGACTATTAATGAAGAACATTGTCACTCTTAAACCAATCGTACACCTAAATCGCCTTAGCCCACTTTGTATGTACTCATTTTTAGCACATTATTGTTTTAACCCAAGTTAATTATTTGAGTACACGGTTGCTAAGTCCTTATCCTTGTAAATACTGTTTTGGGACGATTAGGATTCATGGTAGTATTTATTTCGCGAAGATGGGGAAGAAAAGTCAAGTCAATACCCCATAAATATTTGTTAGAATATCTCCATGTTATATTTGATCCACCCAAATCGGGTTCATTAGTTAGATTATAAATTAATTTAAGCAAGTAAAAGTCTCAAGTTTAGAGGTACGTATTAATAAACCCCACGTTGTATCTATTAATTTTATTCAAAAAAATTAGAAAAGAAAAAGAAAATAGAATTGGATTGTAGTAGTTTGTGTCGAGTTTTGTATATCTATCGTCCGATTCTTGGCTAGCAACCAACCCAACGTATATTCGTGTAAATAATTAGCTACATCATTCCACACCAAATTCACACCAATGACTTGGTAGCGGTTTGGCAAGTCATTTTTGGTGGCGGTTTGCTTATTTTAGATAAGCAGCGGTTTACCACTAGTCGTAGCAGTTTGATCGTTTGAACTAGCCAGCGGTTTGACAGATTTTCAACTAGGTAGCGGTTTACCATTTTAAACTAGGTAGCGGTTTGATCCTTGAAAATTAGCAGCGGTTTGATATTATTTAAGGTGGTAGTTTGATCATCATTTATGGTAGCGGTTTGCTCAATTTATCAGGTAACGGTTTGATTAGGTAGCAGTTTGATCAGGTAGCGGTTTGATCAAACACTGGCAGCGGTTTGCTCAATGTCATGGCAGCGGTTTGCCAACATTCTTGCCAGCGGTTTGTCTGATTGCACTGTAGTTTGTTAATGAAAAACCTAGTTTTGAACACCTAATTTTCCGAATTTGGGTATATGACCGAATTTGGGAATCTAATAACCAAAACAACAAACACCAAAGCAAACACAACACTTAATCCTAAAACAATCTTTATAAGATTCACTAAAATGAAAAATGGCTAAAGATTCGGATTACGATGACAAGTGATCACGAAGTTAATTTGGTATCCTTTATTTGAGATTGAAGTTGAGTTTCACGAAGGCGTCTACTTATTTCATCATCGAGACTTCCTTTTACTTTCTACCCCTTTTCTTCAAACCCAATCTATCAATTGATGACTTGCTTGATCGTATACAGCTTATGATTAAGAATTGGATTATCTAGTTATACCTGATGTAAGGAGTTACATTGTAGTAATCACGGGTCATAGCTATCACTTAAAGGAGTTACATTGTAGTGCTCAGTGTCACACGCAGATGTCGATATGGATAATGTCAAGAGGTGTTGTACTTTTTATACTTTCCTGGTTGAGTATATGGTACTTAAAGATCTAATCTTACACCGTTCTTTAATCAACAACACTGCAAGATTAAGTAACAAATTTGGAGGATTTCACTTTATTTTCACTAAGTGATCACAACAATAGCCGATAGAATACGAGGTCGGTAAGTTAGCCAGAGAGTTTAAAGGTTGAGATGTAATCAACAATTCTCACGGGATATTAGTGTGCTATTCCAAGACAATGGTACTTCACAGTCTAAGCAATATTCTCAAAGTTCTTCAACAACCGTCATATACAAGACCTTGATTATACCAAGTTTTCTTGATTCTTGCTGCATCTCCGACTACGGTTACTGAAGTCAAGAGGGTAATGGTTCGTTTGGATTTCAAGATTTATGCTTAAGACAAGAACTTCTCGAGTATATGGACGTACACGACAATGATGCTTTCGAGAGTTCGCAACCATCATGGGGGGATGTGTACATTCGGGACTTATTTGACTTTGATGTTACCATATCAATTTCCAAGGGGAAGTAGTGTATATTACTCTACTTAGTATGGTTTGTGAAGTATTCTGCATACGTGAGAAGAATTGTTGTTGATTTCTCGCATGTACCCCTGAACAAATATTCACCAAGACCCAATGACAAGTAGCAGCATTACTTGGTGTGGCTTTTCTTTTACAAATTCCGCTGTGCACTTTAATGACATATAGAAGATGGTTGAAGCTACATCAAAGTTTCAGAATCTGCTCAAGATAGGGATGTTGGTTTGGGGGGAAGCTGATTTAGAAACTTCACCAAAAAGAAGTCTAAGAAGAAAGCTTTTCAAGACATGTTGCATGGATTGGGGGAAGTTAATCTAACTTATGCATACTACAATGGTTCCAGAATAAGTAAAGACAATGAAGATCCAAGCTGGAGTACAAGTTTCAAGACCAGGAGAACTCAAAAGACATCTTCAGCTTTGGAAGTGCTTTGGAAGACTTTATTTTATTGTAATTGTACTTGTTAGGAACATTATAAGTAATTCCGTATGTTCACATATTGGGGGAAGATTGTTAGCCTTAAAATATGTTGACTTATCCAGAATTACATTAGTTCATAAATAGCCAAACACGCAGGGACTAGATTAGACTATTTAGTATAGTTTAGTTATGTTTGGACTATATATACCCCCTCTATACTTCCATGGAGGGGTGAGGATTCATTTGTAACATTTTACCAAGGGGTGTGTGTGTTCTCTCTCTCTAAAATACACACACATCTTTCCTTTTATCTCTATCAATCTAATAATGGCTACGTTCTTGTTTAATGCTCCCCGACCTCCAGATCGAGTTTAGCTAGTGTTTCTTATTATGTACAAGAAGCTTTAGAACTTGTGCTTGATCATCATTTACTAGACCAAAGCCAGATTAATCATATGTTATTTGGAGACACAAAATCCGAAAAGTTCATGCAACACTCCCTTTTAGTGCTATTTGTTAAAGTATCTAAGTGAAGAAATCAAAATTGAAAGATAGAAATTTTGTGCCAAGCCTTAGTTATCATGGTATAAAAAAAGATAGAAGTGTGGAGGGATTTTACTACCTTCGTCGAGAAGAGCATCGGAATATTCTTCTAAGATTTCGTCGATGACGTCAATACTAAATCATGTATCATCGTTTGAATAGGAGTGTTTCATCGCATAATCGATGTGAAAGATCATTCGTTCAGTTCCAACTCCAAGATTAAGTTGCCTTTATTTGACTCGAATTACTGCATTGACAGTGTGAAAAAAAGGTCTTCCTAATATTAGGAGAACTTTACTATCTTTTTCCATTTCTAGAATAACAAAATCGACAGGGAAGGTGAATTTACCAACTTCAACGAGCATATTTTCAGCTATTCCAACAGGTTATTGGAATGATCGATCGGCTAATCTTACACTCATTTTAGTGGGTTTGAGAGTTTTGAGAGATAATTTTGGGTATAAGGAATACGACATGAGATTAATGCTAGCACCAAGGTCGGCTAAGGAATTGTATGAGAAAGCTTTGTTGAAATGATATGGAATAAGAAAACTTCTGGGGTCTCCAAGTTTTGGTGGAACTTTGTTTTGAAGTATTGCGGAACTTTCATCGCTTAGGAAAGCGGATGAGATTTGTTCAATTTTGTGTTTGTTGTTTACGAGTTCCTTAAGAAACTTGCCATAGTTGGGCATTCCGGCTAAAACATCAACAAGAGGTACGCTGATTCGAATGGTTCGGATCATGTCGAGAAATTTTCCATATTGAGCTTCCATTTTTTCTTTTCTGAGGCGTTGTGGATATGGGATTTTTAGTTTGTATGGTTTTGGTGTCGGTGTTTCTTTGACTGGTGTTGTTTTAGGTTTGGGTTAAGGTATAGGTTCATCATCTTCATCGTCGCTATCGAAGTTGATAGGAGTTTCGGAATTGTTTTGTTCATTTGGGTTATCTGGTGGGTCATAGGATTTACCACTCTGTGTAAATACGGCATTCACATGCTCGTTTTGAGCTTGCGGTGGTTGGTAAGGTTTAGATGAACTACCTTTCGGGTTAGGTTAAGTATTACTAGGAAGAGATCCAGAAGGTCGACCAGATTGCTTGTCAGCAAGTCTGTCGAATTTAGCTTTGAGGTTTTGAATCAAGGCTTACTGGTTTTTAATTATTGTTTCGAGTTTGTTTTTGAGATCCATAAAGGTTTCTTTGACAAACAAGTTGGTTGAGTGTTGGGCTTTGATAAAATCGCTAAGTTGCTTTTGAAGATCAGGTTTATCATCATAGTGAGATTGATAGTGGTCTCGAGTATAATCGTTTCTTCCACTTGAGCGCCAGTTATCGTGGTTGGAATCACGGTCGCGGTAATCATTATAAAAAAGAGTACGACGGAAAGTTTGTATAAATTTGGCTTCTTCTTAACGAGACATGGGAATGTCATCATCGTCAAGGTTTGATTGTTTTGAACGAGATTGAAAATCTTTATACTGAGCATCCATTTTCATGGACATGGCATCCATTCGGGGCATAATTTTGTCCGTGTCGGAATTACTGCTACCTTCAGCGGTGAAAGCAACGGTTTTCTTAAGAGATGATTTGGTTTTTTGGTTTTTAGCCCAGTCGAGCTTGAGTAAGACTTTGTCTTCGAGAAGCTGATAAGCTTGATTTGGAGTTTTATAGAGGAAAATACCACCAGCTGCGGCATTTAGAACTTCTTGGGTTATTTCGTTGAGACCATGGTAAAAGATTTTGATAATATTGCCTTTGGACAGGTTGTGACCATGGCAGTTTCTGAGCATTTCTTTCATACGAAGCCTAGCATCGGTTAGAGATTCATTTTCATGTTAAGAAAAGGCTCGGATTTCTTAGAGGAGTCGATCAAAAAGAGCTGGGGGAAACAATCGGCTAATGAAAGTGGTTCAAAGTTCATCCCATGTTTCGATAGTTTCTTCGTTGAGTTCGTCCAGCCATGATTTTGCTTCTCAAGTGAGTGATAGGGGAAACATCATTAGGCGGACAGCTTCATTCTCGGTGTCTCTGTATTTAAACATATCACATATTTTGAGGAATTCGTGAATGTGTTTATGAGGATCGGTTTTGGTTCTACCATCAAATTGGTTTCCCTTGATGAGAGTCAAGTGGTTACCTTTAATGGCAAATTCGTTTGCGGTTTCAGGAATGGTGATTACGGAATCGGAAGTCGGAGCGACAACACGGTCGACAGCCCGCATGGGTTCATCATCCATTGGATCGTAATTTCAAAGAATATCAAGGAAGTGACAAAAGTAATTGATGCTGAGAATTGGCAGATAAACAATTCTCGGGTGTTGAAGTGGATTGTTTCTTTGTTCGAATGAAACTCTTTTGTTTCGTCGACGAAGTCTTCGATTCAGAGTACGTTCAGGTTCAGGAAATGTTTTAACAAGTTCAGAGTTGGAAGCACGTGTATGCATCCAAAGGAAAATTTGTTTGGGTCAGTTTGCCAGAAAATTGAACGGCGGTTTTTTTGGAAAGATGGAATGTTAAAAATTATTTTTAAAGGGTTGATTACAGAATATATTTTGAAATCCCCAGCAGCGGCGCCAAAACTTTTGATGTGTTTCAAAAGCTTTAAATTTATAAGACTGAGATTACCGTTTATTATATGGAAACACACGGGTCAAAGTATAACCAACATATGTAGCACATTCTTTTTTTGGTAAGACCAGGTCGTCCACAGGGATTTGCTTAGTGTTGAATAATCAGCTGAAAAATAAACTTTAACAATTGTGAGAAATATGACTACTCGGATAACTTCATATAATTCATAAGCAATGGTAATAGTTACGATCTTAGATGTAGGACTTCAATTTATAAAAAGTATTTTCTCGTTAGAAACGTTTTCACAAATTAACTTGTTTAACTTAAGACTTATGTTTGGTTAACTTGATTAAATGTGTCACTCAAATAATCCAGTTACTATTATATGAAATATATTTTGTTTATCAAATAACGTAAGTGGATTTCTCGTCACAGACGATAAAGATCATAGACAAATATTTAAAACTATATAGATCACAATGGGTCTTTCGACCTATACCGGTGTGAGTATATAATCAAAGTTGATAAGATAAGATACGATAGAATTGTAACATAAGCTTAAGATTAACAAGATCGTAATTATACCAAACGCTTATTCATTATATTATTTTCACCGAGTAGTCATGAGAGATTTAGCCTCTCATGGCTATGAAGTTCATAACAAGATTAAAGGGAATAACAAGAAACATACTATTTATGAGATAAGAATATGGATCAAAATTCTCCCCGTAACAAGTATGGAATTGAAATACAACCTTTTATTCTTATAATTCTACTATTTTCTTCTTCGTTCTTCGTGGTTTGATCTTCAATCTTCAAAGTAGTATGGTGTTTTTGGGATTGAGAGATTGAGAGATGATGGTGTGTAATGAGAATGGAATTGATAATGGGATGATGAAATGTGTGAAAGATTTGGCTCTATTTATAGTCTATGTTCAGGGTCGAAGTACGACGCACACAAAAGATTATGCGGCGCACTTCAGGTGTTAATGCGAGGGTATTTAATTACTTCATTTAATTTTCATAGCTGTATGAGAAGTGCGGCGCACAAAATTATTTGTGCGGCGTACTTGGTGTATAAATGCATTCATCATTTAATAGACTTTAATTCTTGAACTCGCATGGATGTGCGGCGCACTTTGGATCTTTTCAGCCTTGAGAATTTTCTTTTCTTCTAACTTGCTTTTCGATAATCGTAAACACTTGGGCTTTATTTCTTTTTGAGCTCGGGATGTTTTCAAGTGAATTTGAACATAATTTATGCTTTTAAGTATGAAAATTCACGAGAAATGATAGAATATATATAAATAATGCCGCTAAAACATGTATAATTTAGGCATTATCAGTATCCAACGGGTAATGGGGTGGGTAGAGATGTGGATATTATAAACGGGTTCGGGTATGGGTACATTGAAACCCGACCCGTTGCCATCCCTAGGAATAATGCTCTCTCACATGCTGGAAGAGTTCAACTAATTGCATCAGTTTTGGCCTCTATGCAATTATATTGGGCTTCTGTCTATTTGCTTTCAAATACAGTGATTAATGATCTTGATAAGCTTTTTTAAGGTTTTTTGTGGAATGATGGTGTCTCTGCAAGTGGAAAAGCCAGAATTACTTGGAATGTGTATGCAGGCTCTAATAAACATTGGTGGTTTTGGAAATTGTATAACTCTACAAAGATGGAATGAAATTTTACTCATTAGGCAATTTTGGAAAACAAAACGTCTTTATGGGCAGAATGGGTAAATGTGGTTAAGTTAAAAAATAGAAGTGTTTGGAATGTGCAAGTGGATAGTAATGACAGTTGGGGATGGAAAACAATGATGAGAATCAGAGATAAAATCAAAGATCATGTATTGTATGAGATTGGTAAGGGTAACACTGTGTCTATATGGTATGATAAATGGAATTCTAATGGGCCTCTTGGAAATTTCATTTCTCAAATGAATATACATGATGCTAAAATTTCCATAGATGCAACAATTCCTGATGTGATTAAAGAAAATAGATGGATTTGGCCTAATGAATGGTTAAGTAAATTCCCTGATGCATTTCAACTCCTCCTGCTTTAAATGATAAAGAAGATAAAGTTGTTTGGGTTACAAATGCAGGACATAAAGTCTGTTTTTCAATTAAACAAGCTTGGATGGATATGAGAGATGAGATGCATGTAGTTGCATGGAAGAATGTTGTATGGTTCAAACAGCTAATACAATAACATGGTTTAATATTACGGCTTCCTATACAAGGAAAATTACTCACTCAAGACAAGATTGAGAAATGGCAAAATGGTGTAAATCCAATGTGTGGCTTCTGTAACAATAGAAGTGACTTACATGAGCACTTATTTTTTCAATGTGAGTTTACTAATTATGTGTGGCATAGGGAAGGAACCAGGACAGAAAAGAGGAAATGGTCAAATTCTCTTGTAAGTTTGGAAGACAAAACAAATTGGAAGACTTGTGCAATGAGTTGGCAGGGAGACATGTGGAAAATAATTTTGGGAGTGTAGTAGATAAATTGATCCTTGTTGCTACTGTGTATTGTTAATTTTTCGAGTTTGTAAGTTGTATGGTTCGGATTCATCGGTTTGAAAATTTTCAAAGTTAATACCAAAACCAAACTAAACCAATTATAGAACTGATAAAACCAAACCATACACCAAATTAGAATTAGGTTTGTTTTCGGTTAAAACCAAAAAAATCAATTCAAGTAAACTTTAAAATATCATCTAGAAGTCACAAATAAAATGTTTTAGAACTTCATGGAAATAAATGAAAGTGAAATACGGAGTAAGATATAAGCTTCTTCAACAAAAGTCTCTGTAAGTTTTCTTAGCTTGAATATTCCAACTTCAAGCATCCAAACTCAGTTGAAATTTCTCTCTTGCTCAGTATATGTGAATTTATAAGAATCAAGTAGGTAAACTCTCGCTCAGTTGCTCATTGATATGCATCAATATTTATTTGAGAAGTGATTAGTTTAAAAGATATTTAAAAAAACTAGGTTTGCTATTTAGTTTTATAGGATAGGATATATGTATATATATAATTAAAAAAAATATGTGTATATAGATATTCGGTTTTTTCGGTTTGGTTTGGTTTTTATTTTAGTCAAAACATAACTAAACCAAACACCAATTAAATATTTCGGTCCGATTTCAAATAAAACCATACACCAATTAGAAAATTTGGTCCGGTTTTATTTGGTTTCGGTCTGGTTTATTCCTCAGTTTGTTCGGTGTCAAACCAAACACTGAACACCCCTATTTGCCCCAGGTATTGTTGTTGTCTTTTGTTGTTGTGTTCTTTGTTTCTTTCGGTCCCTTTCTCATTTGAATTGACTTGATTAATTGAGGAGGGATGCCTTTCTTTTGTATTTTTTGTCTTTTTTTGTTAATGAATTATTGCCTTTCTAAAAAGAAAACTATTATTATAAACTTTAAAGAAAAATTAATTAGCTAACGGCTAAACTGTCATCCCGCTAGAAAATAAAAAAGATAAAACAGTAATAAATGATTTTTTTTAAACGGTGTGTTTTTTGTTATGTGACAATAAATTTAAGACGGATGGAGTAGTAATAAATAGTATGTAAGAATACGTACCAATAGCAAAGACTAGTAGTGATCAATTATTATGAAACAGTAACGTAATATTCAGGTAGACCTCACCAGGGCAACTTGTAAAATAATTATCTTTTGAATGAAAAACAAATAAAGAGTAGTTGAGTGTCGGTATTAATTAATTTTTATACGCTAGATCCCGTTTATATATATAAAAAATAGTAACATTAACCTATAATACAATTCTCAAATGTTTGACCATTAGTTTGACCGTATGCTACCGTGTCAATCACAATTGGGCCAAAAAATTAGCCCACAATCTGGCCCAACTTCTAACCCAAAGTAAAAAAAAAAATTACAAAATGTTATAGTGCCAACCAAAGTGGGCCAAAAAATTAGCCCACTATTTGGCCCAACATCTGACTCAAAGTAAAAAAAAAAGGAAAAAAATAACACCTAAAAAAAATTTAACGGCCCGAAACAACGCGCGAGACATAAACTCATATAAGGGAAAAAAACAAATTATTAAACATGATACCGAAAAAATAAACCCGCAACGTAATTCCATAAAATTATACTAAAAAAAAAGAAAAAAACCTTTAAACATGAGGTCCAACACATATGCCCCATATAACAAAAAAAACAAACTATTAAACATGAGACCGAAAAAATTAACCCGCACAAAAAAAAAACAATTAATGGCCCGCAACAACGTGCGAAAAATTAACGCCCCGCAGCAACGCGCGAGTAATCCTACTTGTTGTTTCTAATTAGCATCTCACCAACCTAGTCTTTAGTTAATGAATTTAGATACGACGAGAAAAAGAACCCAAAGGTGATTAATTCACGTTGTCTCTTTCCAAAATCTAAATCAAACACCTCAAAAATCAAAGATGATGAGCAGTTGGAATTAGAATTGCAAAAGTGATATGAACCAACAACGACATGTGCTTTTAATGTATTATCGAATTAGTTTACGATATATGGATGCATAAAACTCTTTCACGTTTATGCAATAGTGATAGGAAACACACATGAGTAAATATCTCGCCACAACGTGCAGGGTCTAAACTACTCCTTCTACCCATATATTCTAAAGCTTTTCGTTTTTCGAAAGGCAAGATTTTTATATAAAGTTAACAAGATGCTAGAAATACAATCGATAAAAAACCAACTTGCCTCATCTAGATGACTCAAAGTTTAGACCCTCATCGTTACAGCAATGAAATAACCAAGCAATCGAAAAGAAACTCTTGACAGCCAAACCTAACAAACTACTTAATGGCATTTATCCAGTAGAAAGTATGGAATGACTCTAACAAACTGAAACAAACCCTGCCGAAACCTCAAGCTAAACCGCTTCGGCCATAGAGATGTATAGATTGGAGACAATGAAAGATTTAGAAATGATTGACGAAAAAACCTCACGATTATAAAAACACCACATGTTAAAAATGAAAAGATTATGTGCAAACAAACAACGACTTTCACAACTTGCTTTAACAAATGAACCTGTCACAGAATGTTTTGAAGGGTCAACTTCAGTGCACTATAAACAGAAAACATCGCAATTAAAAATAAGAAACAAGTTACGGAATTGAATGAGAGCAAAGAGGAAATGAAAATACGGTTTTATTTTCATTGAGGGATGAAACGGTAATTACACAAAGTATAATATTTATCCAGGATAAATATTAGAGTGTAATAAATGACAAAAGACTAAACAAAAAAGCCCTAAGGGTTGTTGTAGGTCGGTCGACCAAAACCTCACAAAGGGTAAGTCTGACTCTTGTCAAACTCGAATACTTGTTACCTTACAAGTATTCAAGAATGCTCCTTAGGATCCTATATATACCAAGGCACCCTAAGACATTCTTATAACACTCCCCATAACCCTAAAATCTCCCATATCGTCTCTCTTGTGTTTGTGCGATCAACCAAGCAAAACCAAAGGGACAAATCCCTTTGGTCGATTCCTAAAGTCGACAACCTAGTCGACTTTCAAGTCGACGAATCCCAAGGGTTAAACCCTTGTGTCGATCGAACATATTCGGTCGATTAGGGTTTTCTCAAACCCTAATTGTGCCTTAGTTCAACCAAGTGGTCGACTAGGTTTTATCCCGGATAGGTTCGTAGCCCTACTTCTACCTGTGCAGTACTAGTGGATACATGACGTAGTCCAAGTGGTGATCATCCCATAAACCCTAGATGTTTGGCGTGAAGCATCAAGAAGAAGAAAAGGTGTTCCGTGCAGCTGTTAAAGCCCAAGGAGCTTACGTACAACATGAAAAACAAGTAACTATAAACACCCTTTATACGTAGTATATTAGGTTATATCATTGTATAGGAGATCTGACTAATTAGGGTTTTGGTGCATGGATTTATCTGTTTATTTTTCGTTGTGCATGTTTTATTGGGCATGCG
Source organism: Tanacetum coccineum (assembly GCA_026074375.1). Lineage (NCBI taxonomy): Eukaryota > Viridiplantae > Streptophyta > Magnoliopsida > Asterales > Asteraceae > Tanacetum > Tanacetum coccineum. The sequence goes on from BQNB010000207.1 coordinate 81,531, forward strand.
GGTAACCACCAAATCTTTATAGAAACAACCATGATCACGACCCTTTTCGATCCATGATTCTTGACCTACCCCATCCGCCAAACCAAACGTACCTTAACCTAAATCCTAAACAACACCAAACAACAACAAATTAGAACCACTACTTCACCACTAATCTAAACCCTATATGACCATCGATCTAAACTACTACTTCACATATAAAACCCGCACTTGACCAACTGATCTGAATCGTTACTTGACCACCACTTGACCATTACTTAGCTATCGGTTTGGACCCTACTTAACCACCAAACTAAACCAATAAGGTAAAAACCTATATTCCAAACACCAACACTAACACAAAGATGCAAGAAGTTGAAATTAAAAAAACTAAGTTAAAATCGTGTCTTCCAACCCCACCAAACGCTGCATCGCTAAGGGAATTCACTGAGTAGAAAGTATGAAAACGAGATACAAATGACCATGACTTATGACACCCCTGATACGTAACACGCCGGATCATCAAACCAAATACCTCGAGCCACACAATTCGTTTGAGTAGTGACATTGCAAAAAGTGAGGACGATTAACTAAGAAATACCCCATAATGTATAAATGCCACCATATACAACGACCCCGTTTAAAAGACCTTAAACCCTCGAACTTGAGCAAGTAAACACCACAAATCCCACCAAACACCAAATACCCGAAATCATAAAAAACAGAGCTCAACCACAACCAAAACCCCAAACTAAACTTCATGTATGAACTTAAAACTCGTGCTACCTGACCCAATCCATGACCAAAAACTATGTGACACTCACCACTTGCTGAAACCACCATCTTTTTTTGTGAAAGGTGAACATATATTAATAACAAACTACATATTACATCAATAAAGAAAAAGGAATGGACATGCCTAATCCTTTATACAATTAACTATTCAACTCTTAACAAACAAACAAAACATCTCGGATGACACTACTTTCATATATCTAATGCTTCTTCCAAACATCCCAGTGACACACAAACAATTCCAACAAGACATGTTCACCTATATTCACCAATACCATAACCTTATGACTACATTTCCAAATACATGCTCCACTTAAATCATTCAACGAACATCCATATTGACTTAAGAAAACATATACCATGCATCATCATGAAGGCTATAACATCCAACCCCTACAATGAAGGGTTATACCCAACTAGCTACATTTTCTGGACTTTTACTTCAAAAGCAGTGTAGCAGCACAACCTGGCTACACAACCTTTAAAAGCAAAGAGGACCAAACATTACTAGCCAAGGAACACACACATTCATTTAGAATCCATCATATCCTCCTCATAGTAAAGTAATGCAAGGACTAAGAAGTCTCATCTTTCATGACTCTCTATTCCACACATCTTGCATTACACCAAGCTCATTTACCCTTCACATCAGGCAACCTACCTTTTGATAAACAAACATCTGAAATCAACTTTGTTGATCTTAACAGATACAATTCCCACCCATGGCCAAATTGTATTTGAAAAACCAATAAAGAGACCTAAGAAGAATGTCAACAATGTGCAAGGCCCACTAATATAATGAGCTCAAGAAAAACTCTATAAAGATGAGTCAAATATAGAGAATCAAGTTCAGAACCTCAATGAGTTAGTAGACAATTTCATGATAATATACCATTTGCTCTTAATCCAAGATCCAAATACCCCTTTAACACAGAGCATTAGGATTATCATTTTACCATTCCTCTTAAACTGCAATCAAACAGTAATTATGCCAATGCAAATCTTCTAGCAATGATATCAACGTTGCTAGTATTTTTTACTCTTACAGTCATCAACTTACTTCTCACATTGTCATATACGATCTTGATAATAGATTCTTCAGTTCTTCTTCAACTTTAAACATTCTCAGGTTCCTTTCTTGCCATATGAAATAGACTATAGCAGCTAATTTATTGACAATTATTCCAATGCTTTTTCTTTCACTTTTTCCTGCCAATGTATTGATCACCTCTTGAAATTTGTCATGATTCTCCATTTTATAGGCTAGCTTTAACATTTCATTCCACACTTTATTTGGTACGTCACATTGAATAAAGAGATGATAAAGAGAAGCAGTACATTGTTTGCAGAAAACACCCTTCAGATCACCATTGTTTTGCCACTTTTTAATTTTTTCTTGAGTAAGCAATTTATCCTGAATAGCCATCCAAAGAATAAATGTCTGCCTTGGAATTATTTGATTAAACCAAAGAATATGCCTCCAATTCTCTTATGGCCAATTAATTCTCAAATCTTTCCCAACCTGCTTTGTGACAAGACATATTTTTTTATTAGCATTTGTTACCTACAACACTTTGTCCTCTTTTTCAGTCAAGTTTATTGATATATCAAAATTTCTAAGGATTGGATATTTATCCACACATTCATCAAGCCAACTCCTTTGTCCATTTACAACCATGTCAGCTACTTTAGTATCATCCTACAATCTAGCATCATAAATGTCTCTTTTTGATATGGCAGTACTTAACCATCTATGCACTAATTATCATACCTCACAAAAGTTTTCCTTCCATTGCCTAGTTCAAACCAAAAATGATCTTTGATTTCATCTTTTATTGTTAGCATAGTCTTCCATCCCCAACTATCACTTTATAAAAACTAATATCCTAAATATTCTTGTTTTTTAACTTTACTTTATTGACCCATTTTTCCTATAGATAATTTTCATTATCAATTAGTTTCCAGAACTGCCTTATCAACAACACTTCATTCTCCTTGTTCATTGGGTCTACAAACCACCTTTCAAGCTACTCTAGCTCTTCCTTTTACAGAATCCCCAGTATTCCATTAAAATCTTTTAAAGAGCATTTCTAAATCATTAATATCAGTAGTAGGGAGTAAATATATTGAGGCCCAGTAAATATGCATAGAGGCTAAAACAGAAGTTATCAATTGTATCATTCCTGCATAGGAAAGAGCATTGTTTATCCAATTATTGATTCTACTTTCAACTCTATCTATTAGAACCTTGCAATCACTTACCCTTAATTTCTTTGCAAGCAAAGGAACACCAAGATATCTTAAAGGCAATTTTCCACGTTTGAAAGGCATAACTTGAAGCAAATCAAATTTATCCCTTTCTTTTATACTTCCAAAAACGATAATGCTTTTACCAAGGTTATGAATCAGCCCTGAAACATGACTGAAATCTTCCAATGTCTTTTTAACCACCTCAATCAAACATTTATTTCCTTTCCATAGGACCACTAAATCATCAACAAAACACATATGAGACAGGTTTAACTCTTTGCTTAAAAAATGATACCTAAAATCATTGGAATTCTCAATATTTTTGTCAATAAGTAGACTAAATACTTCCATCACTAGAGTGAATAAGTAAGAGGATATAAGATCACCCTGCCTGAGACCTCTGCCCCCTTTAAAGAAACCATTCATATAACCATTTAAGCAAATAAAGAGGCTTTTTGAACTAACACAATTCATAATCCAACCCACCATAACTCTGTGAAAGCATCTTTACCACAACAAAACATGTCTAATGGAAAAACCTTTATGACACTAAAGGTTAATTGTTTTATCCCTCTTAAGACACGTAAATACGCATGTTAGGCAGTTGTGGATATTGAGATTTTTTTTAGCTTTTCGTGGTAGTATTTTACTTCGTTGAGTCCTTATCGCATTATTGTCATTGATTTAATTGACTAGTGTTTAAAGTTAATGATACCTTAGATAACTAGGAAGAGGGTCAAATGTCAAGTATGATCCCTCCTAAGTGTCAGAGGGTGCATCTCCATGTCAAGTATGAAGATCAGCTCAGCTCTCGCGCTGTGTATCTCTCTCTCGCTGATCTGACCGACTCACATTCATTCTTTTTTTCCTTCCTTTTACTCCACATAATCCAATAGGTATGATGAATAATATGATGAATGTCAAGTTGATTGAACACCATGTATGATGAACAACAAACATGTAAACATAGGATATGGTAAACACTAAATTGATGAACACCAGTTATGATGAGAATCGGGTTACCTTTATTTTAGCTTTTTGATGAAGAACTTAACATCCTTTAATGACCAACTTATCGATGAATATTCCTACTAGGTGCAAACAATCTTGAAGTGGCCACGCCAACCACCTGTGTGGCGGTGGGTTTAAATCCCGTGGATTAGTCGGCCAAAAAGGTCGAAAACCATAGTTACCCAAAAATAACTTATTGATGAATATCATTTGATGAACATATTAAAGGATTTTAATTTGTCATACTTTGATGACGAGTCATTTGATGAACATCCAAGGATGATCATCTTAGAAAAAACAACTTTCAAAAAAGAAAATGAAGAATTGATGTTACCGTATGTTAATTTGAAGAATTGATGTTACCGTATGTTAATTTGAGTTTTCTTAATCGATAATTGCCATAGTAACTTTTTTTTACTCAAAGTCAATGAAACATCCTAATTTTGATGAACTTCGGATTCATGAAAAATGTGGTAATTTTGTATGGATTGAATGAAAGTATTATTGAGAATCGTGATGAGTTTATAATCTAAATCTGTGAAGGACTAATCCTTCTAACTTCTCATTCTTGTTTTGGCGTTGTTTCTTGAAGTTGTGCAGGTCTTGATATTATTGACAAGTTAAAGAAAGCTCAGGGACTAAAAGTGATAAGTGGATAGAAATTATTAGTAGTTGCTATTTAAGCTGGACCTCTCTCTCTCTCATAGTTCTTTACGTTTTCATTTTGTTATTAAAATACACACAATTCTCTCTCTAGGATTTCCATCTCTCAAATCCAGTTAGGGTTTGTTGAAAGTTGTAATCATTATAGTCTTTCTTTTCTTTTGTATTGTAAAACTGATAACAATAAGTCTGAGCTAAGGGGTGGTTGGTTGAGTTCAGATGAATAAAATTAAGTTTTGTTCATTGTATTCTGGTTTTGATCTAAAAGTTTATATAGTATCAGAGCCATCGGTTGCTATGTAGTGGTTGTTTTATAAAAATCTTGATTTTAAATTTAGGGGTTTCAAAGATTTTTAGGGATTTTTGGTCTACTCAGTGTTCTTGGCTTCAACATGCGTTGAATCGTATAGATCTTGGTCTAATCATGTTGTCTGCGTGGTTAATTGGTATTTTCCAAAAATTAGGGTTTGTGTAATTTTTGGGGATCTGTGTCTATTGAGAGAGATTTGGTGTTCTTGAGTGGTTAATTGGTTTTTGGTCTATCGATATTGTCTATGGGTATGTTTTTCCCATATTTTAGCCAAAAATTAGGATTTACTGTATCAAACCCTGATTCCAGTTACCGTGTCTTGATTATTTGATTGATTTGAGATTCAATTGTTTAAATTGAATCTGATTTGGGTAAAACCCTAATTTCATAAAATTAGGGTTTTCTTGAAATCTTTGTTTCTGTTGAAGATTTATGGTTTTCTAATCTTCTTTGTTTCTTGTTTCAGGTTGTATTCCGCTGTGCTGTGTTTGTGGTGGTTCAATATCTTCTTGATCATGATTGCTTTGTTGTATTGCTGCGCGTGCTATGTAACACCTTTCGCACCCTCTTTTAGGTTTTTTATTAGGTTTTTTTAGAATCGGTAGAAGGGTTAGTTCAAGGGATTGTTTGTTTATAGAGTTGGATATTTGGTGGTTTGATTGTGATTGTGGTATTTTGGTGATATAAACTCAGAATTAGCTTGTTTGGTTTCCTGCATATACACTAATTGTTTGGTACTATTAAGGTGAACCTTGACCTACTTCTTAAAGAAGCAAGGAATCCTGGTTCATTAAACCTGATAGTAGGTGTATATCCTGTACCACACTTATTCTTAGTCTATACCACCTTATGGTGATTTTGTGCTTTGTTCTTTATTCTTTCCTTGATTCTGTTTTCTTCTTGATTATGTCTTAGTATCATCATCTTGTTGGTAAAATGGTTGTTGAGGACATTGACCCTAAAACTGGAAAACTTAAAAAGGATTCAGGATTTAAAGTTGAGTGATTATGATCCTTTATTTTTACATGCTAATGACTCAAATGGTAATCCAATTATTTCTTTTAAATTGCAAGGTACAAAAAACTATAAAGTTTGGTCTGCTGCTATAAAATTGGATTTACATACTAAAAATAAACTTGGGTTTATTACTGGTAAGTGTGAAAGACCAACATATGATGATGTCTTAAGGCAGGAACAATGGGATAGGTGCAATTCTGTGGCGTTGTCTTGGATTCTTGGTTGTGTTACTTAGGAATAGTATCTTGGTCAAATATATTCTACTAATGCTAAAGTTGTTTGGGATGATTTGGCTGAAAGTTATAGTAAAACTGATGGTTATGTTATATATAATATGCACTATAAGATTCACACATTTACTCTATCTGGCATGCCTTTAGCTGAATACTATCACAAGTTTAATTCTCAATGGAGACAGTATGATTCACTTATTGATCTGCCTAAGTGTACTTGTGACACTACAGAAAAACTAAAGAATCATGATCAGTTGATCAGACTGATGCAATTTTTAATGTGTCTTGATGATGTGTTTAGTAATGTTAGAAGTAATATTCTAATTACTGAGCCTTTACCTGATGTTAAGTCTGCTTTTGCTACTATATATAGAGATGAGTCTCACAGGATTAATAGTGTTCATTCTGTGGTTAATAAAACTGGTTCTTCCTCTGCCTTTGTGTCTAAAAGTAATAATGATTGGTCTGCTAACAGATCCAATCAAAGTAATTATAATAAGAGATTTAATAGAGGACCAAACCCAAATTTGGTCCGTAAGCATTGTAACATGGTTGGTCACACTATTGATAGGTGTTTTGAGCTAATTGGATATCCTGCAGGGTTCAACAAGAACTCTAAGGGAAATAATACTAAGGCTAATGTTAATAATGTGACTACTTGTGGTTCTAGTAATACTCACATGCTTACTAGTGATGAATATCAGAAGTTAATAGGGTTGTTAAAGAGTTCTGGACCAAATACTGCTTGTGACATTAGGAATGTTACCAGTATTCCTTTAGAATCTAATATGGTTTTATGTTTTGCTTCATGTAGATTGTTCAACTTGAACACTAATATAAGCATATATAGTACTTATATTGGTTGGATTATAGACACAGGGGCTAGTCAACACATGACCTATTCTGCAATGTTTTTGTTTAATGTCATTGATGTAACACATCTTAATATTACTATTGCTCATCCCAATGGGACTCTATCAAAAGTAAATCAAGTTGGAAGTTTTAAACTCACTAATAAATTGGTAATTCATGATGTGTTGGTTGTCCCTGGGTATCATGCAGTCTTTTGTATGTTCATAAACTGGCTAGTGCTAATAAGTTGAGTGTGATTTTTAATGAAATGGACTGTCTTATTCAGGACTCAACTCAAAAATCCCTGGTGGGGACTGGTAGTATAAGTGGTGGCTTGTATTTCTTAGACCAGGGTAAGAAACAATTCAATAGTAATGTTAGGACCTGTGTCATGTCTAAATGTATTTGGCATAATAGGTTGGGCACCCAGCTGATCAAGTTTTGCATGTTTTAAAAGATAAATTTGGTATAAAAGACCTTGAAACTAGTCCTTGTGATATGTGTCACAAAGCTAAGCAAACTAGAGAGCCTTTCCCTATAAGTGATCACAAGACCAGTTTTCTTGGTCAACTTGTTCATTTGGATGTTTGGGGACCCTATAGGGTTAAAAGTAGAGAAGGCCTCAAATATTTTCTTACTATAGTTGATGACTTTAGTAGGGCTGTTTGGGTGTCTATGTTAAAAGGAAAATATGAGGTTTTTTCAAATATTATTACATTTTATAACCTGATTAAGAATCAATTTGGAAAATCTGTTAAAGTTTTTAGAATTGACAATGGGACTGAATTTGCGAATAAACAGTTTACCAATTTTTGTGATTCTAATGGTATAATTCATTAGACATCGAGTGCCTATACCCCTCAGCAAAATGGGGTTGTTGAGAGAAAGCATAGACATTTACTTAATGTTGCTAGGGCTCTCATGTTCCAGGGGGGATTCCTCTAAACATATGGATTGAGTGTGTGCTAACTGTTGTATATCTGATTAACAGGTTACCATTTGCTGTTCTTTCTGGAAAAAGTCCTTATGAGTTAATATATAAAACATAACCTAATTTCTCTCACTTTAATTCTTTTGGGTGTCTTTGTTTTGCTACTGTTCGTAATAACTTTGATAAATTTGGTAAAAGGTCTGAAAAATATGTTTTCATTGGTTATGCTTTAGATAAGAAAGCATATAAACTTTACAGTTTAGATTCTAAACAAATTTTGTACAGCGGAGATGTAAAATTTTATGAAGCTGTGTATCCTTTTAAAAATATGTGTTTTGCTAAAGACTTTGTCATGGAATTGGATGGTGTGAATAACTTATTTTTTTGCTAACCAAATAACTAATGAAGATGAAGTGAGGGATAAATACTCTAAGGATGATAGCAATAGGTCTAGTTCTGAGGTTAATGCAGGTCCTAGTCCTGCATTTGCAGAGGGTTCTGCAAAGGTTGATGCAGAAACTAAGGTGTCGTTTTTTTTTAATAAACACTTCTTTCCTCTTTTGTCTGCAGTCTCTCAGACGTGTCTGTTTGTTTTTTTGCAGACATAAGTGTTAAAAGGCACTTCTTACCTCTTCAGTAATTCAAACAAAATCTTTCACTTTTACCTCTTCTTCTCACTTCTTTCTACAATAATTAAATAATTCATATTTTTTGGGTTTATACGTTTTCAACCGTCTTTATTCTTTTTTGTACGTTTTTACGTGTTTTTTACGTTATCTTCAGTTTTCGTCCGTTTTTACGTTTTCGTCCGTTTTTACGTTTTCATCCTTTTTTACCTTTTTGTCTGTTTTTTACGTTTTTGTCTGTTTTTTTACGTTTCGTCTTTTTTTTTACGTTCTCGTCTGTTTTTTTACGTTTTCATCTGGTTTTTTTTGTTTTCGTCAGTTTTTTTACGTTTTCGTCAGCTACTTTACGTTTTCATCTGTTTTTTACGTTTTCGTCAGTTTTTTTACGTTTTCGTCAGTTTATTACGTTTTCGTCAGTTTTTTTACGTTTTCGTCAGTTTTTTAACTTTTTCGTCAGTTATTTTACGTTTTCGTCAGTTTTTTCACTTTGTTGTCTGTTTTTTTACGTTTTCGTCAGCTGTTTTACGTTTTCATCAGTTTTTTATGTTTTCATCAGTTATTTTACGTTTTTGTCAGTTTTTTTACGTTGTCGTCTGCTTTTTTACATTTTCGTCAGCTATTTTACGTTTTCGTATGCTTTTTTACGTTTTCTTTTGTTTTTTTCCGTTTTCGTCAGTTTTTTTACGTTTTCGTCAAATTTTACGTTTTCGTCAGTTTTTTTACGTTGTCGTCTGTTTTTTTACGTTTTCGTCAGCTGTTTTACGTTTTCGTCTGCTTTTTTACGTTTTTGTCTTTTTTTACGCTTTCGTCAGTTTTTTACGTTTTCATCAGTTGTTTTAAATTTTGTCAGTTTTTTTACGTTTTCGTTAGTTATTTTACGTTTTTGTCAGTTCTTTTACGTTTCCGTCAGTTATTTTACGTTTTCGTCCTATTTTACGTTATCGTTTGTTTTTTACGTTTTCGTCTGTATTTTTTCGTCCTTGTCAGTTATTTTACGTTTTCGCCTTTTTTTTAACGCGTTCGCCTGTTTTTACGTCTTCGTCTGTTTTTCACTTTTTTATGTAAACGGATGAAAACGTAAATGAAGGGCGAAAACGTAAAAAAAACGTACGAAAACATAAAAACGGACGAAGACGTAAAAACAGGCGAAAACATTAAAAAAACAAGCGAAAACGTAAAATAACTGACAAAGACATAAAAATATAGACGAAAACGTAAAAAAGGCCGAAAACGTAAAATAACTTACGGAAACGTAAAAAACTGACGAAAACGTAAAATAACTGACGAAAAAATGACAAAAGGTAAAAAAACTGACGAAAACGTAAAAAAATAGACGAAAACGTAAAAAAGCTGACGAAAACGTAAAAAAGCTGACGAAAACATAAAGAAGCTGACGAAAACATTAAAAACTGACAAAAACGTAAAAAAATTGACGAAAATGTAAAATAACTAACGAAAACGTAAAAAAACAGACGATAACGCAAGAAAACTGACCCAAACGTAAAAAACTGTCGAAAACGTAAAAAAACTGACGAAAACATAAAAAACTGACGAAAACGTTAAAAATAACGAAAACGTAAAAAAAAGAAGAAAACGTAAAATAACTGACGAAAACGTAAAAAAATAGACGAAAACGTAAAAAACTGACGCAAACGTAAAAAAACTGATGCAAACGTAAAAAAATTGACGAAAGCGTAAAAAACTGACAAAAACGTAAAATAAATGACGAAAACGTAAAATAACATACGAAAATGTAAAATACTAACGAAAACATAAAAATACTGACGAATACGTAAAAATACTGGCAAAAACGTAAAATAACTGATGAAAACGTAAAATAACACTAGTGAAAAGATAAAGAAACAAAAATAAAAGAAGTGCTTAATTAGAACAAAAACAAACGGTCTTTTTCATGCAGATGAAGACTTTAGATGTACCCCTTCTTCTGCAGACATGGTTTGTATATGAAGAGGTAAAACCTCTAAAAAACAAACGAAGCCTAAGTCTGTTCCTACATCAACAGATAGGCCTGTAATTCATCCAACCCTTACCAGAGATAAAATTGTTCACGAATCTAATGTGTTAGAGAACAATAATCCAAGTGGCAGTATAACAGGTGATGAATTCTTAGAACAGTTTGGTAATTTTGACTTGTTATTTGGTTTTGATGAAGGTTGATAACGCCCAAATTATACATGTTTTCGGTGGCGTTATTTGTACACATTTTATCATTTCTCGTGAACTTTCGATACCTAAAAGCTTGAATTGCTTGCAGGTTCACTTGAAGACATCCTGAGGTCAAACACAACAAAGATCACGTACTTATACACTAAGGAACACAACATACAAGAAAAGAAGAAGAAAAGTGCAAATGTGCGCCGCACTTACCAATTGTGCGCCGCACTTATCCTCGAGTCAAAGGAATTAAAGACTTAGTCAAATTACGCATTAACTTCCAAAGTACGCCGCACTTACAAGATTGTGCGCCGCACTTCCCACCTGACGTTGAAGAGTAAATGAAGACATAAATACTACTGCATTAATACCCCAAGTACGCCGCACAAATACTTTTGTGTGCCGCATTTCTTCAATAACCATTTAATTCCTTTGCATTTAATCACTAAGTACGCCGCACAATTTATCTTGTGCGCCGCACTTTCACCCCTCACTCAGCCTATAAATAGAGACGAATTTCAATCCTTTTCATTCATCCCTTCATCCATTCTTCAACTAATACACACAATTATCCCCCTCATGAAGTCCTAAACCCTTTCCAACCATTCTCCAAGCATAAACACCATATCCTTTGAAGAATCAAGATCAAATCACCAAGAACGACGAAGAACACCATAATAGTTTAGTGAAATAATGAAGATTGTTATTGAATCAAGATATGTTATGAAATCCTTAGCCATGAGAGGCTAAATCTCTCATGACTACTAGATGATGTTATGATAATGAATAAGTGTTTGGTATGGTCGTGAACTCTTTAATCTCAAGTTTATGTTGCAATCCTATTATATATTATCTTGTTAGTTTTGCTTATCAACTTAGATTATATAATTATATCGGTATAGGTCGAAAGACCCGTTATGATCTATGTGGTTTTAAAGATTTGTCTATGGTCTTTATCGTCTGTGTCGAGAAATCCACTTTCCGTAAACGATAACAAAATAAGTTTGATATATTATGCAACTGGATTATTTGAGTGACACATTTAGTCTAGTTAACTAAATATAAGTCTTGAGTAAATCAAGTTAGTTTTTAAAAACGTTTTTTGACGAGAAATCCTTTTTATAAGTTAAAGGTTCCATCTTCAAGGTCTTAATCATTTCCAACACTTATGAATTATTTTTAACTATCCGAGTAGTCATCTTTATTATCACTGGTAAAACAAAAGTTATTTTCAAAATTGTTAAAGTCTATTTTTCTTCTGATTATTTGAATACTACTCAAATCCCTGTGGATGACCTGGTCTTACCTAAAAAGATTATACTACATACGTGGGTTATACTTTTACCCGTGTGTTTCCCTATTAATAAAAAAAAAACCATTGGTATTTTTAGTAATTATAAATTTAAAGCTTTTGAAACACATCAAAGTTTTTGGCGTCACTGTCGGGGATTTTTAAGCTGTTCTGTAGTCAACTTTGGAAAATTACTTTAACTCCTCTTTTTTTTAAATCGCCGTACAGTTTTCTGGCAAACTAACCCCAAACCCATTCCCTGGATGCATTCGCGTGCTTCCAATTCTGAATTTGTTGAACCTTTACCTGAACCTGAACGTACTCTGAATCAAAGACTTCGTCTATGAAACAGAAGAGTTCCATAAGATCAAAGAAACAATCCACCTCAACACCCGAGAATTGTCTATCCGCCAATTCTCAACATCAATTACTTCTGTCACTTTCTTGATATTCTTTGAAATTACGATCCAATGGATGATGAACCCATGTGGGCTGCCGACCGTGTTGTCGCTCTGACTCCCGGTTCCGCAATCACTATTCCTAAAACCGCAAACGAATTTGCCATTAAAGGTAACCACTTGACCCTTGTCAAAGGAAACCAATTTGATGGTAGAACCAAAACTGATCCTCATAAACACATTCATGAATTCCTCGGAATCTGCAATAAGTTTAAATACAGAGATACCAAGAATGATGTTGTCCACCTGATGATGTTTCCCCTATCACTTACTGGAGAAGCAAAAACATGGCTGGACGAACTCAACGAAGGAACTATTGAAATGTGGGATGAACTTCGAACCGCTTTCATTAGCCGATTCTTTCCCCCAGCTCTTTTCGACCGACTCCTCGGAGAAATCCGTGCTTTCTCTCAACATGAAAATGAATCTCTAACCGATGCTTGGCTGCGTATCAAGGAAATGCTCCGAAACTGCTATGGTCACGATTTGTCCAAAGGCAATATTATAAAAATCTTTTATCATGATCTCAGCAAAATAACCCAAGAAGTTCTAAATGCCACAACTGGTGGTATTTTCCTCTATAAAACACCAAATCAAGCTTATCCGATTCTCAAAGACAAACTCTTACTCAAGCTTGATTGGGCTAAAAATCAAAAAACCAAATCATCTCTTAAGAAAAATGTTGCTTTCGTCGATGAAGGTAGCAGTAATACCGACACTGACAAAATTATGGCCCGAATGGATGCCATGACCATGAAAATGGATGCTCAGTACAAAGAACTTCAATCTCGTGCTAAAAAACCAACACCCGACCTTGAAGAAGATGATATGCCCATGTCTCGTGAAGAAGAGGCTAAATTCATGCAAACTTTCCGTAAGACTCGTTTTTACAATGATTACCGCGACCGAGGCTCTAATCGTGATATTGGCGTTTAAGCGGACGGAATGATTACAACCGAGAAAACTACCGATCTAACACTGATGACAAATCATATGATCTTCAAAAACAATTCAACGATTTTATGAAATCTCAGCAATCAACCAATGATTTTGTCAAAGAAACATTCATGGACCTCAAAACCCAACTCAAAACAGTAGCCAAAAATCATCAAGCTTCAATCCAAAACCTTGAAACTAAGTTCGACAAATTTGCTGACAAGCAATCTGGTCGACCTTCTGGATCTCTTCCTAGCAACACTCAACCAAACCCAAAAGGACACCACTCCAAAGCCTATCAACCACCGCAATATTGTAATGAGCAGGTGAATGCCGTATTCACAAGAAGTGGTAAATCCTATGACCCACCAGTTAACCCAAATGATCAACAAAACAATTCTGAAACTAAAAACTAAAACTAAAACTAAAAATCCAAAACCAGTGAAAGAAACTCTGTTACCCAAACCATACAAACCAAAAATCCCATACCCTCAACGCCTAAGGAAAGAAAAAATAAAAGCCTAATACGAAAAATTCCTCGACATGATCTGAGCCGTTAGAATCAATGTACCTCTTGGCGACGTCTTAGCCGGAATGCCTAACTATGTCAAATTTCTCAGAGAACTCATAAGCAACAAACATAAGATCAAACAAATTTCAGCCGCTTTCCTAAGCGATGAAAGTTCAGCAATGATCCAGAATAAAGTTCCACCAAAACTCAAAGACCCCGGAAGTTTCCTTATTCCATTTAATTTCAATAAAACTTTCTTCTGCAATGCTTTAGCCGACCTTGGTGCCAGCATTAACCTTATGCCATATTCTTTATACGCCAAACTATCTCTCAAAACTCTTAAACCTACCAAAATGAGCGTAAGATTAGCCGACAGATCATTCCAATACCCTGTTAGAATAGCTAAAAATATGCTTGTTGAAGTTGGTAAATTCACCTTTCCTACTGATTTCATTATTCTCGAAATTGAAGAAGATACCAAAGTTCCTCTCATCTTGGGACGACCATTTCTTCACACTGCTGATGCCGTTATTCGAGTTAAACAGAAACAACTCAATCTTAGAGTTGGAACTGAACGAATGATCTTTAATATCGATTCCGCGATGAAACATTCTTATTCGAAAGACGATACATGTTTTAGCGTCGATGTCATCGATGAAATCTTAGAAGAATATTTCGACGCTCTTCTAGACGAAGGAAGCAAAATCCTCTATTCCATCGAAGGAACCCTTCTCGAAAAAGAAATCTTTTCCGAATTTGATAAATTAATGGCAATGACTGCTGATGAAAACTATGACTCTGAATCCGACACCGAAGAACCACCATTCGAGAAAATCACCATCAACACAGACTATAAAATTAAGACATCTCTCGAAGAACCTCTTATGGATCTTGAACTCAAACCTCTTCATGATAACTTGGAATATGTATTCCTGAAAGAACCATCTTTTCTTCATGTGATCATATCATCTAAACTCTCTACTCAAAACAAAAGCAAACTTGTATTCGTCCATAAAAAACACAAGCAAGCCTTTGCTTGGAAAACAATAGACATTCTTGGAATCTGTCTATCATTCTATAAACACAAGACACAGATACAACTCTGTATGATAAGAAACAGTTGTCAAAACAAAGAAGGTTAAACTCCGAACATGCAAAAAGTTTGTCAAAAAAGGAAATCATGAAACTCTTAGATACGGTATAATTATCCAATTGTCGATAGTCCTTGGGTTCAGTCTCTCATGTGTACCAAAGATAAAGTTGGGTATTACAGTTTGTAACAACGAAAAATGATGAATTGTTCCAACAGAACCATTTACAGGTTGGCTCGAAGTATGCATTAGATATCATAAACTCAATGAAGCAACCGCATACGATCACTTTCCCTTACCTTTTATGGATCAAATGCTATGAAAGACTAGCAGGAAATATATTCCTTTGTTTCCTCGATGGTTTTTCTAGGTATTTTCAAATTCCTATCGATCCTAATGACCAAGAAAAAAACAACGTTCACATGTCCTTTCGGCACATACGCTTTATGTGAATGCCTTTCGGTTTTATTGTAATGCTCCATGCACATTTGAAATATGTATGTTGGCATCTTTCACGATATGATCAAAAGAATCGTCGAAAGTATTCATGAAGATTTCTCAGTCTTTGGAAACTCTTTCGACACATGTCTAAACAACCTTGATAAAATGCTCCATGTTGTTTACAAGACGCTCATTATCGTTTCTAAACTAGAAAAATGTCACTTTATGGTCAAAGAGGAATTCGTGCTCGGAACAACGGTGTCCAGCGCAAGGAGTTGAAGTTGACAATAGCAAAATTGATGTATCTCAAACTTCACCCCCTAATAAATATTAAAGGTATTAGAAGCTTTCTTGGACATGCCGGTTTTTATCGACGTTTCATTAAAGATTTCTCGAAAATTGCTCGACCTCTAACTAAACTTCTCGAAATAAGGGACACTCCATTTTCGAATTTCAATGATGAATGTCAAAAAGCATTTGAATTATTGAAAGAGAGACTCATTGCTCCTGTGTCTGTGATCGTAAGCCCAAACTAGAATCTTCCGTTTGAACTTATGTGTGATGCAAGTGATTTCGTTGTAGGAGCCGTTTTAGGTCAAAAGGATGGTAAAAACTTTCACCCAATCTACTTCGAAAGCAAAACCCTTAATTCTGCTCAAACAAAAATACATAGTAACAAAAAAAGACACTTTTCACAGTAGTTTTGCATTTGAAAAAATTTGATCTATCTTAATTCTCTCAATAACTATGTTCATACGATCATTCAGCCTTAAGGCACTTATTCAAAAAGCAAGATGCTAAACCACGCCTTATCCGATGGATCTTATTCTACCAAGAATTTGACATAGTAAAGGAAATCAAGATAGTAATAATATAAAAGGTTTACGAAAATGTTACGGGACCTGATCCCACTTGTCCTGGATCAAAAATGACGAAATAAGCGATGACAGTGAAGTTGATGATAACTTTCCTGGAGAAACTCTTATAGAAATCAAAACCAAAGATGAACCTTGGTTCGTAGACTTTGCAAACTACTTGGTCGACGATATTATACAAAAAGGAATGACGTACCAACAAAAGAATAATTTTTTCTCTGACCTCAAACACTACTTTTGGGAAGAACCTTACCTTTTCAAAGTATGTTCTGACGGTATGATCAGACGCTGTATATTCAGACCAGAAACTCGAACCATTTTAGATCAATGTCACCACGGACCCACCAGTGGACATTATGGACCCAACGTAACTACTAAAAAGGTCATAGATTCAGGATTTTACTGGCTGACAGTCATCAAAGAAGCTTATACTCTAGTTCACCTTTGCGAAGCATGCCAAAATACAGGAAATATATCGAAACGTGATGAGATGCCCTTAAACAGCATTCAAGTCTGTGAAAATTTTGATATATGAGGTATTGAATTTATGGGGCCATTCCCGAAATCTTATAAGTTTGAATACATTCTTGTCGTTGTTGATTACGTATCTAAATGGGACGAAGCTCAAGCTTTACCAACCAATGATGCCCGAGTAGTTATCACCTTCCTGAAGAAACTATTATGCCATTTCGAAATACCAAAAGCTCTAATCAGCGACAGAGGTACTCACTTCTGCAACAAAATAATGGAAAGGACCATGAAAAGATATGGAGTTAACCACCGTTTCTCCACATCATATCATCCTCAAACCAGTGGTCAAGTTGAAAACATGAATAGAGCTCTTAAAAGAATTCTTGAAAAAACTATTAAAGACAATCCTGCTATTTGGTCAAGAAAACTTGATGACGCTCTATGGGCTTTTCGCACTGCCTACAAAATACCTACCGGTACCACACCCTACAAACTAATATATGGAAAAAACTGCGACTTACCATTTGAAATTGAACACCGTGCATACTGGGCTCTAAAGAATTACAACCCAGATCTCATCGCCGCTGGTGAGAAAAGAATGTTTCAATTACACGAGTTAGATGAACTTAGACACCAAGCCTATGAAAACTCTCATCTATACAAGGCAAGAACCAAAGTCTGGCACGATAGAAAATTAAGAATGAGGAAAGAATTCAAACAAGGAAACAAAGTTATGCTATTTCACTCGAAGTACAAATTTAAACAACCGAAACTCAGATCTTGATGGTTAGGACCTTATGTAGTGAAACATCAATATCCATCCGGATATGTTGAACTCTATGGAAAAGATGGAAAGACGTTCATAGTCAATGGCCATCGACTTAAACTATATCATGGAGAAGATAATGACCCAAGGGAAGTAGTAACTCTCTTTTTCTCAAAAGAATGACTCCCGAAGTACGAGTCTAGCTAAAGACTCTCTTAAAAATTAAGCGCTTCTCGGGAGGTAACCCGTGCTTCACTTAAGTGTGGAGGAGTATCTCCTCCATTCTTCTACTAATACCCTTTATTTATTTTCAAAAAAAAAACAAAAATATTTTCCTTTTGTGTGCTTTTTATTTGTTTACTTTTATGCATGTACTTTAGCTTAAAGATATGGAAAATTATGAAGTATGCTCAAGAATAGCTCTCTCGTAGCTATACATTTTTCTTTGCCTCAGGAAGTACCGTTTTCTCTTAATTTTCCTATTCTATCTCTATTATCAGTTATCACATTGAGGGAAATGTTCAACTTAAGTGTAGCCAAATAGGAAAAATTAATCATATCCCTCCATGTTTACCCTGTCAAAAAATTTCCAACTGATATTTTATGAAAAATCTTAATATATATATGCTTTCAAAGTATAAAAATGCTCTTAGTAAGGCAAATTCAACCGGATTGACATTATAGCTAGCACAACCTACTCCACTAAATTGTGAGAATTCTAAGCCTTTAGAATATTCGGGTATCCACCTTTGATACCCAAGATAATTGATGCCTTTAGCTTGTTCGAGTTAAGGTTTAAATGCAGTCATATGTGTCTATTTTGACGTTATGGATGTGTACGTATGATCTTTGTCGCCTTTTCTGGAACATTGGTATTGGTTGATAATTATATTTGAGAGAGCCGGTAATTTAGAAGCTCTAGAACTTGTGCTTGATCATCATTTACTAGACCGAAGCCTAATTAATCACATGTTATTAATCCTGCAAGTCCCTGTTCTTGAAAGCACTACCTTTAGTGTTAAGTTGCTGAAATACCTAAGTAAAAAGTTAATGTTGAATGAAGAAGTTCTGTACCAAGCCTTAGTTATCATATGATCAAAAAAATGTTATATATAGTAGTTCAAAGAAATAAAGGCTTAAGTGTCGGCACATGAAGATTTATATATGCTATTCTCCCTCACCAGTATCAGGTTCTGCCCTTCGGGCAGGTTTATGTGTCAAGTACAAGCCTATGGTAGCTGTCTAGATTATGTCTGTGCAAATTGAGTGTTTTCACAAAAATATATATAAACCCTATTTGAGTGAACTGAGTGAATTCTAAATCAAACACATTTCCCTATGTGAGGTGCAATGTTATATGTCTATGTCTGAAAAATTAATCAATATGCAAACACTTATAAAATCTAAATTTTCTCCATGTCACGATAAATGATTCTATTTTCGCTTTGATTGCTTGAGGGCAAGCAACAGCTAAGTGTGGAGGGATTTGATAACGCCCAAATTATACATGTTTTCGGTGGCTTTATTTGTACATATTTTATCATTCGATACTTAAAAGCTTGAACTGCTTGCAGGTTCACTTAAAGACATCCCGTGGTCAAACACAACAAAGATCACGTACTTATACACTAAGGAACACAACATACAAGAAAAGAAGAAGAAAAGTGCAAATGTGCGCCGCACTTACCAATTGTGCGCCGCACTTATCCTCAAGTCAAAGGAATTAAAGACTTATTCAAATTACGCATTAACTTCCAAAGTACGCCGCACTTACAAGATTGTGCGCCGCACTTCCCACCTGATGTTGAAGAGTAAATGAAGACATAAATACTACTGCATTAAAACCCCAAGTACGCCGCACAAATACTTTTGTGCGCTGCACTTCTTCAATAAACATTGAATTCCTTTGCATTTAATCACCAAGTATGCCGCACAATTTATCTTGTGCGCCGCACTTTCACCCCTCACTCAGCCTATAAATATAGACGAATTTTAATCCTTTTCATTCATCCCTTCATCCATTCTTCAACTAATACACACAATTATCCCCCTTATGAAGTCCTAAACCCTTTCCAACCATTCTCCAAGCATAAACACCATATCCTTTGAAGAATCAAGATCAAATCACCAAGAACGACGAAGAACACCATACTAGTTTAGTGAAATAATGAAGATTGTTATCGAATCAAGATATGTTATGACCTCCTTAGCCATGAGAGGCTAAATCTCTCATGGCTACTCGGTGATGTTATGATAATGAATAAGTGTTTGGTATGATCGCGATCTCTTTAATCTCAAGCTTATGTTGCAATCCTATTATATCTTATCTTGTCAGTTTTGCTTATCAACTTAGATTATATAATCATATCGGTATAGGTCGAAAGACCCGTTATGATCTATGTGGTTTTAAAGATTTGTCTATGGTCTTTATCGTTTGTGTTGAGAAATCCACTTTTGAAAACTAATAAACAAAATAAGCTTTGATATATTAGCAACTGGATTATTTGAGTGACACATTTGGTCTAGTTAACTAAATATAAGTCTTGAGTTAATCAAGTTAATTTGAGAAAACGTTTTCTGACGAGAAATCCTTTTTATAAATTAAGGTTCTATTTTCAAGGTCTAATCATTTCCAACACTTATAAATTATTTTTAACTATCCGAGTAGTCATCTTTATTATCCTTGGTAAAACAAAAGTTATTTTCAAAACTGTTAAGGTCTATTTTCTTTCTGATTATTTGAACACTCAAATCCATGTGGAACGACCTGGTCTTACCTAAAAAGATTATACTACATACGTGGGTTATACTTTTACCCGTGTGTTTCCCTATAATAAAATTGGTATTTTCAGTCATTATAAATTTAAAGCTTTTGAAACACATCAAAGGTGATCCAGAAAGCATAGTAGATGATAGTGTTAGGAGGTCTCATAGAAAAACCCGTCGACGCAAATTGCCATGTAGACTTAAGGATTTTGATTTACAAGGGAAAGTTAAATATGGCTTAAACAAATATGCTAGTTATGCTAATCTAAGTTCTGAGAACTATTCCTTTGTAACAAACCTTAACAAGACTGTAGAGCCTAAAACTTACAAAGAAGCCTCTACTGATAAAAGGTGGCGGAGGCTATAAATAAAGAAATGGATGCTTTGAATAGAAATAACACTTGGATTATCACTGATCTTTCTAAAGTTAGGAAACCAGTGGGTAGTAAGTGGATTTTTAAAATTAAATATAAGTCAAATGGTGACGTAGAGAGGTATAAAGCAAGATTGGTTGCTAAAGAATATAGTTAAAAAGAAGGTTTAGACTATGAAGAAACATTTTCTCCTATAGTAAAAATGGTTACTGTGAGGTGTGTGTTGAGTCTTGCTGTACAAAACCAGTGGTCAATATTTCAATTAGATGTCAACAATGCTTTCTTGTATGGTGAGCTTGATGAAGATGTCTATATGTCTTTGCCAGATGGTTATTTTGTTCCTGGTGATAAAAGGGTTTGCAAACTAAAAAGGTCTTTATATGGATTAAAACAAGCTCATAGGAAATGGAATGAAAAAATGTCCAGTGTTAACTGAGCTTGGTTTTAATCAAAATAAAAATGATCATTCATTGTTTGTTAAATCTGATGATGATATATTTGTTGTATTGCTTGTTTATGTTGATGATATCATCATAACAGGTAATAGTGTTGTTGAGATTGATAAGTTTAAAAACTTTTCAGTGAAAAATTCTTGATTAAGGATTTAGGAGAGTTGAAATATTTCCTAGGAATTGAAATTATTAAATGTGAAAATGGTATATGTCTTTCTTAAAGAAAATATTGTATTGAATTGTTAGATGAGTTTGGTATGCTGGGTTGCAGACCTGCTTCTACTCCTATTGAAGTAAACCTAGCTAGACAAAATCAGAAAATTATTGAAAAGGATGATTATCCTTTAGTCTGTTTTGGGAATTTTCAAAAATTAGTTGGGAAGCTGATTTACCTAACTATTACTAGACCTGACATTTCTTATGTTGTCCATAAGTTGAGTCAGGTTATGCATGGGCCTTTGAAATCTGATCTTAAGTTGGCCTTTAGGGTTCTAAGATGCCTTAAAGGTGCCCCAAGAAAGGGGGTGTCATACAATAGATGCAATAAATTTGAATTATCTACATATGTTGATTCAGATTGGGCCAAGTGCAATGCTACCAGGAGATCTGTCACTGGTTATGCAGATTTCCTTGGCAGCTGCCTTGTCCTAGAAAAGTAAGAAGCAGTCTGTTCTAGCTAAATCTTTAGTTGAGGCTGAATATAGAGCTATGTCCCATGTTGCTTGTGAGATCATTTGGATCTTGAAGTTGTTAATTGATCTGAAAGTGGATTATACAATTCATGTGGATATGTTTTGTGACAATAGTGCTGCTATGCAAATTGCAGCTAACCCTGTCTTCCATGAGAGGACTAAGCATTTTGAGATTGATCTCTATTTTCTAAGGGAAAAGATTGGTAAAGGGGTATTTAGAACTTGTAAAGATTAGTCTCAAGATAACATAGCAGATGCTTTAACTAAAGGTCTATGTTTTGCAAAACATAGGAAGTTTTGTGAAAAACTGAATCTTGTGCAATTTATTTTAGATTTAGTTTAAGGGGGTGTATTGAGAATCATGATGAGTTTATAATCTAAATCTGTGAAGGACTAATCATGCTAACTTCTCATTCTTGTTTTAGTGGTTGTTTCTTTAAGTTGTGCATGTCTTGATATTATTGACAAGTTAAAGAAAGCTCAGGGACTAAAAGTGACAAGTGGATAGAAGTTATTGGTAGCTGCTATTTAAGCTTGATCTCTCTCTCTCTCTCAGTTCTTCACGTTTTCATTCTGTTATCAAAATACACACAGTTCTCTCTCTAGGATTTTCATCTCTTAAATCCAGTTAGGGTTTATAGAAAGTTGTAATCATTTTAGTATTTCTTTTCTTTTGTATTGTAAAACTAATAACAATAAGTCTGAGCTAAGGGGTGGTTGATTGAGTTCAGATCAATAAAATTAAGTTTTGTTCATTGTATTATGGTTTTGATCTAAAAGTTTATAAGTATGATGAAATTAAACAGAAATCGAATCTTAGTTTTGTGATTTTGAGACTAAATTGAAGAAGAATTACTTGAAAGATAAAAAAAAAAATTCATGACGTGAAATTAAAGAGAGAAAAAAGACACGTGTCGGGTTTTGCACACGATGTGAAGTTTTGCAACGGTAAAAATTTGCATGGTAAATTCATCAACAGCTCAAACTTGCAACCGGTTTACTTGTTACTTGAATGCTTAACTAATGCATTATTATTCACTTTTATTAGGATTGATTATGATCACTCACCAATATGGTCCCGTATGTTCCCCCAACGTACTTTATATATAAAAGAACACTATTTTTAAGTAAGCCATAAAAAAAGGATAATGATTATAGTCTTTCTTTATGCTAGTAAAAGTACCAAAGTAGATCTATGCATCCTTAAATTGAAATATATTTAACTATTACTTAGTAATTATTGTGATTTAATAATAATCTCCGAATCTTGTTCTGTTAATCAAAAAGGATGGTGAGTTTTTGTTGTCACATACTTTTTTAATTAGTTAAAAAAATGTTTTTTCCCATGTTATATATGCTCGCACGCACATTGATCAATTATTAAAATGTCCACTACTTTTCTTCTTTTGTATTGGAGAAGACTTTGACCTAAAATAAAAATAAAAAAATGTTTTTAAGAGTGATATCAAGATGACATTTATTTCAAACTTGACTCACTTTGTATTTTATTGTTAAAATTAGGACTCACGTTTTGACGAGTTTAGCCTTGTGCACTCCCTGCGGACATATTTGACTTACATTTATCATTTTATTTAATACTCCCTTCGTCCCATATTAAGTGTTCATTTTTGACTTTTAAAAGTCTTTTTTCTTTAACTTTGACCTTAATTATTTCTTCTTATGTTATATGATACTCAATGCAAAATATATGAATGGATAGAGTTTCGAATGTATTTTTCATTGGTATAATTTTCAGTAAGCATTATATAACATAAAGAAAAATATTTACGGTCAAAGTTTATGAAAAAAGAATTCAAAAAGTCAAAAATGGACACTTAATATGGGACGGAGGGAGTAGCTTATTACTCCCTAAACGTCACATGATCATTTATATCTTCTCACACGCACTTTCATTCTTTACGGAAATTACACCATCTTCATCGTCGTATCATTCCAATCATGATGACACATGCCTCGCCCGTTTCACGCACACCGGATTCTGATCGAAATGAAGTCGAAGATATGCGATCAAGTTGCGAATTGAGGGTCACGTGCTCTAGTAATTCCATCCAAATCTGTTGTATTTGTGCTAAGAGTAATTAGACCCACATACCTTGTTGTTGGTAGATTTTAGCTGATTTCAATCAAAAATCAAAAAGCTCTATTTTAACTTATTTGCAACTCATTTGTATGTCGCAAGCAAACTTTTTCAGCCAGGTAACTAACACTAGTCAACACCGACTGATTTGTCACATGCGTATGTCATGTGTATCGAATTCGCACTGGGTTCGTAACACGCTCAGATTGCATCGAATTCATTGTTTCTGCTTCGAAATGATATTCGAGATGAAAATGATTAGATTTACTAATAATAATACTAATAATATTATTATTAGTATGATATGATATTTAATCAATTTTTGTAAATAATACAAGGATCATTTTTGTAAATAAGGTCTATTATTATTAGTATGAAAAAAAGCTTTTCAAAAAAAAAACTTCGATAGGTATCGAGTCATCAAATTGCGCGGGTGGTGGGTTTCGTTGCTTGTTGATCTTGCTTATGTGTTTGCTCGAAGGGATTTGTTTCTCATGTTGCTTGAGTTTTGCTCGTGACGATGAAGCCACCCGTTCAGCTCAAAAGCCAAGCAAGCAACCAAAAGCCAAAACGACCCCAGAATGTACCGAGCGATGCGAAAATCAGGAAACGGAACCAACATAATGCATCACTTGCCGATGTATCCACGTAGAGGGAATATTTAATTAATTGTACTACAGTAGAGTAGCTAGAAATGAATGAATGAATGATTGATTAATTTGTTGGCATCTCCTATAAAGAAGACCAACTCTCTAAACCCTTACCTTAAACAACAAACAAACACATTACAATAATAATATAGTTTTGTGTTTAAAACCAACCATGATCACTTGTTCATCAAGGTTAATAACCAAACCTTGCACTCCAAGATTATTATTTACCACTTCATTTCTACCCGAAACACTAACATTAACTCGACTGGTTCCTCAGTTTCCATGTTACAAGACAACTGTTTTAAAAAGTGTTTTGAAAACTAGTACTCCAAGTATATCTTCAGATCTTGAGTCCATATTTTCGAATTCCAAGCCAACTATCCTCGTCTCCGAGAAACTTGGAGATGGCGGTCTGGACCTTCTTCGAGCCTTTGCCAACGTGGACTGCTCCTACACCTTGTCTCCTGAAGAGCTTTGTTCCAAGATCTCCATGTGTGATGCTTTGATTGTCAGGAGTGGTACCAAGGTCACACGCCAAGTTTTCGAAGCGTCTAAAGGACGTTTAAAAGTTGTTGGACGAGCTGGTGTTGGTATTGACAATGTTGATCTCCAAGCTGCTACTGAGTTTGGATGCCTTGTTGTCAATGCTCCTACTGCTAATACTATTGCTGCTGCTGAACATGGTATTGCTTTGTTGTCTGCTATGGCTCGTAACGTTGCACAAGCTGACGCGTCGATTAAAGCTGGTAAATGGGAGCGTAGTAAGTACGTTGGAGTGTCTATGGTTGGGAAGAGTTTAGCGATTATGGGGTTTGGAAAAGTTGGATCTGAGGTTGCTAGACGTGCTAAAGGCCTCGGGATGCATGTTGTAGCACACGATCCGTATGCACCGGCTGATAGAGCCCGTGCTTTAGGTGTTGAATTGGTCTCTTTCGACGAGGCTGTTTCATCTGCGGATTTTATTTCACTTCATATGCCACTTACTCCAGCTACTTCTAAGGTGTTTAATGATGTTACCTTTGCTAAGATGAAAAAGGGTGTTCGGATTGTTAATGTAGCT
Organism: Tanacetum coccineum; assembly: GCA_026074375.1. Lineage (NCBI taxonomy): Eukaryota > Viridiplantae > Streptophyta > Magnoliopsida > Asterales > Asteraceae > Tanacetum > Tanacetum coccineum. The sequence goes on from BQNB010000207.1 coordinate 107,308, forward strand.
CGAGGTGGAGTTATCGACGAGGACGCCTTATTAAGGGCCCTTGACAGTGGACTTGTTGCTCAGGTATATATATTCATATTTCTTAAATAATTGGTTTAGGAATTCTTTTATATAAATATATATATGGCAGGCAGCATTAGATGTGTTTTGTGAAGAACCACCCAAGGATAGCAAATTAGCGAAGCACGAAAATGTGATTGCCACGCCTCATCTTGGAGCTAGCACAAAAGAGGCGCAAGTATGACCCGTTACTAATTAAACCATATAATTGTCCCTCGAAGTTTAACTATGTATTCTCATCTGTAGTCTTGTTATGTATATATCAGGAAGGTGTAGCTGTGGAGATAGCCGAGGCTGTAGTTGGAGCCTTACAAGGAGAACTTTCTGCAACTGCAGTTAACGCGCCAATGGTTCCTGCTGAGGTAAAAACACGATATCGATCAATTCAGTTATACCCGGAAAAAAAGAAACATTTGACTTGACATATACCTTATTGATTTTAGGTTCTATCTGAGCTGGCACCTTATGTGGCACTAGCTGAGAAACTGGGAAGACTAGCCGTGCAATTGGTTGGCGGAGGAAGCGGGATCAAGTCAGTTAAGGTTGTGTATAGATCGGGTCGGGATCCTAATGACTTGGACACCAGACTTCTGAGGGCTATGATCATAAAAGGCATCATAGAACCAATCTCTGATTCCATCATCAACTTGGTTAACGCCGATTTCATTGCTAAGCAGAAAGGGTTGCGTATCTCTGAGGAACGAGTGTTTTCCACCTCATCGTCAGGGAGTCCCATTGACTCGATACAGGTGCAGATCAGCAATGTAAAATCAAAATTTGAAAGTGCTTTGTCCGAGAATGAGGAGATTAGTGTGGAAGGTAGAGTGAAATATGGGAAGCCTCATCTGTCGGGAGTGGGATCGTTTGGTGTGGATGTAAGCTTGGAAGGAAACTTGATACTGTGTCGCCAGGTCGATCAACCAGGCATGATTGGAACGGTGGGAGGCATACTTGGGGAGAACAATGTAAATGTGAGCTTTATGAGTGTTGGAAGGAATTTTAGGAGGAAAAAAGCCATCATGGCAATTTGCGTCGACGAAGAACCTGACAAGGATACACTCGACAAAATAGGCCATGTAGCCGCTGTTGAAGAATTTGTGTTCCTCAACCTATAACATCATCTTAAATATATTGATATCGGAGAATAATAAAATCAAGCAACCATGGGTAGGGGAAACACATGGTAAGCTCTGATTTTTATTTTCGAGTGAGTACTTATATATTGTAATTTGTTTCCTTAAGCATCATGTAATTCATTGCTTGTTATGCTATAATTAATATCAAACCCTACTGCTATAAAATGAGGCAGAATTTTCTGATTGAATAACAGCATTTGCTTTCGACTTGTAAGTAAAAGCAGTAGCTTAGGATTAGCTCGCATATGTATGCCATTTATAGAGTCGGGTAACAAGGAGAAAACAAGTGCTTTGGTTACAACGTTAAGACGCTTCTTGACAAATATTCTGCAGTCACATGACGATTGATTGATGTACATATATATATATATATATGAATTCCATAATATGCAAAAAAATTGATCAATTCCTTTACTAAAGCATCAAAGAAAGCCTGTCACAAGTATGTTTTTCCAATAGTGTTATACCAATGCAACGAGTTCTCGCCCATGAATATCATTGCTGATTATTTCCACCTAAATGCCGTCTACAACAAAGAAGGTTACTAGTCTACACTTGACGTAATCACCTTGGTATGGATCTCAACTCAACGCTTTGTCCACATTGTGAATATGATATTGAAACGCTGGAACATTGCTTCCTAGAGCGCTCTTGGAACATTACTAGTCTACACTTGGCTTAATCACCTGAATGACCGAATATAAGAACTTATTTAGATGCATTATATCTGATTGTGTCACTTGTTATACATTGTACCATCTTGTATCCAAGAAAAGTTATTGTACCCCGACCTTGATAGACCCAAACATTGTGTCGTCGTATTGACCTGTTGACTCGTTTATCTTGTCAGTTCAAGTTTTCGACTAAGAAAAGCCTAGTTTTTGTAATAACTTTTTAAACGGCAAACTTTTTAGAGCCTAGCAAGGAGCTACACAAAATGGCGACAAAGCGCCTGGCTCACAGCTGAGAAAACAAAACATATACGAAACACGACACCTAATACCCAATAAACAGATACTACAGGCAAACCAAAGAGTTAACAACCCGCCTAAGCATAATCGGTCTTATGGGTGGATTGGTACTGGGGACCCAGTCGCTAGAATGCGGGGCCCGAACCTAGGGGTTTGTCTGTTCTATGAGTGGGGACAGGATCTTAGTGTGTTATGAGTCGTTGGGGTTCGAGGAGACGTTGATGTATCTGAGCTGATAGGGGTGTTGGGCGGTATAGCTCCTACATGTCGCCCTCCGGGTGATAAATCTAATCCTGGGGGTTTACGGGCCTCCGTGCGGGAAGGTGCTAAGGGTGATGAGTGGTCCTAAAAGTCAAGCACGTGTTATTGCTTCCGGAATACTCATAAGGGCTGATGTGAGTGTGGGGTGGGGGGCGAAGGGGGGGTGCTTGCCGCGGGAGGTGGCGGGAGAGGCGTGTGGTGGGGGTGGTTTGGGGGGGCGGGGAGGTGGGGCGGCGACTGAGGTGGCGCTGGAGTGCGTTCGGGTTGCCTCTTTTTATGGCGCCTTCTGGGGGTCGGGGGGCAAGGGGGAACGGCGTGGGGGGGCGCGGGGTAGTGCTCTAGGGCGCTCATTAATTTCCTGGGGGGTGTCAAGTAGTCGTGCGCCGGGCGGGGCGAACGGCAGCGTCGGGAAGGGGTGTAGGCCGGTTGTTGAGCCTGGGATCGTGGCTGGGGGGGGTCCACGGTCAGGGGGGAGTTGGTAGTGCCGTTGGGGGGTTATAGTCCTGGCGATGTTATTGTTGCATTGTGGCGTGGTTCTTCTCCTATGTGGGGCCGAGTGTACTATGCCCGAGTATGTACTTATGGGTGCCAAAAGACGGTCCTAAATATAGACACGGTGGTGATCCTTCCATGTTCTACGGCGACCAATTATGGAGTGAGCAAACATGTGTGGGTCTTCATTCCATTTTTATGATGGAAAAGGGATTGGCCAAGGAGTGGGTACTTTTCTAGATAAGGGTCTGTCTTGTAGGGAACCATTACCATTTGTCAAACTGGTTCTGTCTGAAAACCCTGGTCCCACTCTTGACTTAAAAAACTCATCTTGTTTTGGATCAGATTAAGGAAGGCCAACTACTCATTAAGGTGCTTACCTTTTTGTTGAGTTGGTTCTGCCCCCTTGATAGGAATCAATGTCTTCTTCTAACGGCGTGTAGTCGTGCTTCTGGCCATGGATTCAAAGTACGTGCTTCTAGGTATTTTATTGTGCTATTGTTCTCATTCTGTATTCATTATAACTTATGTATATTTACGTGATTTCAAAATCTTGTTTTTTCCTCCAATAAAAAACCATTGAGTATGGATGGTGAATGTGACTTCGGACTTCTAGGGCATAGTGTACCCCTGGTTATCAAAAATCCTTGGACACACCATCCTTTGATTACCACCTCTCCAATTTCATATCGTGTAAAGTAACTGTTATTTGAATGGTGTCTAATTGTTGACCCATTGAAGTTTTCTTTGATGTTGCACGAAAGGGGGGGGCAAAGTGCTAACTCATGTAGATAAGTGCCATGTCTGAACTTTGATTGGCGTATATACCACGATGTCATACAATTTGCATGTATCTGTTCCCTTGAGCATGCATCGGTTGAGGAGAAAGGGTAGGTATCGCGTGGGGTTATCTAAAGTGGTGCGAGCACTGATGGCGGTGTGGGCGGGTTAGGTAGGCGTGTGGGTAGGGTGCAAAAGGCAGCGTGGGGCTCTTCGGGGAGGGCCCATGCGGCTCGGGAGCGGGGAGGAGCCTGAGTCTGATGCGGTGAGATTGGGGGCCACTGGGGCGTGGCTCTGGGTTTCTCTGTGTAGGCGACGTTATGCGGGGAGGGGATGGGGGGTGGGGTAGTGGAGGGGGTGGGTGGGGGATTGGGTGTAGGAATGAGTTTGATCTACCCGCCCGGGGGCGGAGGGTGCTGCGCACGGGCATCGGCCGTTGGGAGGGGGGGGGGTGGATACTGGTTCAGTATGTAGGGGGCTTGTCGCGGTGATATGTTCGCACTCGGGATGATAACGTCAAGGGGGTGGTGCGTTGCGATAGGCGTCTACTGAGTTGCTCCTGTCGTCCATAACTGTTGTTGCTAAGGCCTTAGGTACTTTGTGTAGGGCCTCTTGACCCAACGGGTTGGGTGAGGAAAGGCGATGCGGGTGGTAGGAAAGGGGGTGGGAGACGGGGTTAGGGCATGGGGGGGGCGTCTAGGAGGGGGGGGGATTCGTATGCTTTTGGGGGTTTTTAGTGGTTTGTTTCTGTTGGTGACGTGGTAATGGGTGTGTGCGGGGGTTGTTCTGTTTAGAGAGGGTATCTTGGTCTTTAGGGTGGTGTCTAAGGGGGTATATTGGGTAAGGATGGTTGTTGGGGGGTGAGGGGCTGGTGTTCCTTGTGTGTGTCCAGGGCTGGCTGTTCGGGTTGTGTTGATTCGGATAAGTGGCTTTAAGCTTTTCGGGAGGGTGGGAGCGCGGTGGGTGGGAAATAGGGGTCTCCTGGGCGAGTATTAGTGCAATGTCCTGGTTTAGGATGTCTCCCGGATTGGCGCCGAGATCTTCGAAATAAAACGCTGTTTTCATAGTAGGCATACGTCTCAAGGTCGTACCTACTATGAATCCAAAGATAAGAAAGACCTTTCATCTCTAAGACCTCTAACCAAAACTCTCACATTACGAGACTTTCATATACGAACACAACATGAAAGAACCTCTTATTGAACCATGAGTGCTTGCTAAGTCCCTTCACCAATCCCGTCATTTAACTGAGTGAATGCAGCTTACTTTTTTTCTGCAATACACCTTAGTAAATTAAAATTTATGTGCTCCGGTGTTTTTTCACTTGGCTGTACAACATGAGTTTCAGGCCGACAATTTAAAACTCCACCAAAAAGTCTTCGGGTAGATAAAATTAAGTGTAAACTATATAATAAATTGCATAAATCGTCCCTGTTAGGGACCAAAATTTGCAAAAAGGTTTTCCACAGGGATGATCTCTGCACTTAAAAACTATAAGCTGCAATTTGGCCAAACCTCAAAGACGATTTATGCAATTTCCTCTAAATTAAATTATTGCTATTTACTTTCTTGCTTTAGCAGAGTAAATATGTATTAGTTGTGTTAAAAATAACAATCACAGTTTTGTTAAATATGTTTTATAGATCATAATTATGAGGTAGTTGAGGAAATGTGCCTTTGTACTGTGGTTGGTTATATAATGTGAGGTTCAGTTTGAAGTTAGCTGCATTATTGGATCACTTGCTTGCATGGATGGAACTTGGTGGATGTTGGTTATTTATCACAGAGTAGGGTAAAGTCGATCGATGGTTAATATCACTTAAAATCGTATCATCATTTTTCAAAGAAGATTATTCGACCTTGTGCATGATTATACAATTACCTTTTTGGGATAAAACCAAGTGTTTGTTCTTGTTTTTGACACAAAGCAAGAACCTTTTGCTTCAAAGTGTTGACTTGGTGATGAGATAACTCATGAGTTACCGAGATGATGATATTCTTCAGCTTACTACTCAAAGAGTATGAAGCTAAACTCATCAGCCTGATAAATACCAGAGTTACACTCACTGAACTTCATCGGTGTATTGAATTCCATTTTTCACTATAAAAGTCAGGTTAGTTAGTGGCTTGATGGGTGTACACTCCGTACCTTCAAACCTATTACCATGTATAAACTGAACTCACGATTGAACTAAATTTCCAACAGTGGAGACCGGGGAAGGCCACGGCCCTCCCAAACCTTAAAGGTTTTACTTATAGTTGCAAGGAAGAAAACATATGATTAAATGAGATCCATACACATTAGAGTTGTGCTAATAAAAAGTAGCTAGCATTGATTGAATATGTACGTATATAAGGTTTGGTGGTGAGTGTATGTCCTCAAATATATGCATGGTTTGAAGCCATATATATGAGATCGATGTTTGTTTGTTGTGTGGTTCGTTGGTGAAAGGAATTAAGACGTATCCGATGAACCAACGGGCATTTGGTCCAATGGTATGGAGGTTTTACCCTCCTAGGCAAGGTCTCATGTTTGCGTCTTGTCTAGGGCGATAGGGGTTTCCTCCCGCGTGTGTAAAGGGAAGGGTGCCATTGCCTTCTGGGTTGGACCCAACCTGGTTGTGTGGGCTCGCTACGCCTTCTGAGCTAGGGGCCATGTAGCCACAAATTGCCGTTAAAAAAAAAAGACGTATCTGATGATGATATCGACCATCTCTTAGTATGACACGTTTTTTCGTTTGTTAATTATTTGCCACAACTCCCATGGACCATATATTCATGTGATTCATGATTTAGGACCATTTCTTACGTAAACTTGAGATATTTCTTTTCCAAATAACCAGCTAGCACTAGCAGAGCTCTTTCTTTTTCCTCCACTAACTTACAATCATACTCCCTATTTGTAAGCTAGCTAGTCAACAAACATATATAAATCAATAGTCTTCTGAAATGGATGGACCTACATGGGAGACGGGTGTAGCACGGGTCACACCATATTTTAAGTCACGAAGAGTAAATTTTTATAAAACACGTCTATTCTACGCACAGACAACCCCCAATTTTATGAGACAACTTTAATACTTATAATCATAACAAAAAATTGTACAACACTCTTTAAAAAATCTTGAGTCCGTCCTTAACAGCATGTCTAAGGTTAACAACCTTGAGTACTGAAGACGTATATGTATACCAACAGACGCACCCAAATGTATAAGTGACCACGTCCGTAATTTTTGTTTTTTTTGTTTTACCATAATACAATCGGAATTTCTGACAAAAATTTACATTTTGGGGAAAAAAATTCATAAGGTTTCCGTGAACCTCCAGAACCCTTTGATTCCGCCCCTACGTATATATGCACACTAGCAGGGACGGAACCAGGACCAAATATAACCGGGTGCACAAATTTTTTTGAACCGTAACTCTATAAACATTTTTCGATGGACCGGGTGCATTTAAGATACGTTTAGGAAAAATCGATGTTTTTTTAAAAAATTAACACTAAATCGAAAAAATTCATAGGATTCTCGGGCACCCGTGGGAACCCCCTGGTTCCGTCCCTGCACACTAGCTTCTCCATATACGTAATATTATAAAGCAAAAACAAAGAGTGAATTATACCCGGGTTTTTGTTTGATAAAAATGGGTGCACAATTTTTTTTAAACTATGACATTAGAAACATATTTCGATAGACCGGGTGCATTTAAGATGCATGATGTTTTTTCGAAACTTAACACTACATCGAAAAAAATCAATTTGTGTCACGAGACCCCGCGGGACCCCCTGATTCCGTCCCTGTTAGTACGTGTCGAAGCAAATAGTATATTTATTAGCGTGAGGGATGGGTAGATTGTATTATTGAGAATGTCGATCACATAATCAAATATGAACCACAACTAGTTATTACGTATTATTGGTGTTAAATTATTGTGCTTATTAGCTTCTGTCAACCACCAGTTTCTCTGCTTGGTCCTTATTAGCCAATTCCTATATAAACCTTGTATTATTATTAGCTAGTTAGTGGCTTATTGTAACTATGAAATCATCATCAATGGTTGTTTGTGACCTATGCCATAAACACCAACCTTGTATCTACTGTTCTTCAGACTCAGCCTTCCTTTGTTTCGACTGCGATTTACACGTTCACTCCGCCAACTTCCTCGTTGCTCGTCATATTCGTCTTCCTCTTTGCAATGGAGAACAAGAAGAAAATGATCAGTCCTCATCTTCATCTTCCAGTGATTGTATCTCGAGTACTGATCATGGATCATGCAGTGCCACCAAAACGACTACGAAAATAGCATCGTCCGACTGGAAGACGAGAGAGGTGTTGGAGACTTGGTGTTCAAGGCTTGGGATTAGTAATAAGGTCACCGTAGCCGAGGCAGCTTTTCAAGTGTGGTGGCTTCATAGGTCGAGAATTTGGCCTTATCGCGTGGCATTGGCGGCTTCCCTTTGGTTGGGACTACTAAGATCTTCAAATAACAAAAGGATCAGAATGAGTGCCTTGCTAAAGAGGCTTGAGGAAATCTCCGGGGTGCCGGCTAAATCTATAGTAATCGCGCAATCAAGACTTGCTAATACGTCGAAAATGGTGAATGTAGAGGAGAGCTGTGATGAATGCTAGCTTATATATCTACCTAGTTGCATGATAGAGTTTATTTGAAGCAAGAATAGAGTCTTAGCTAATGCATGCATGTAATGCGTACTTCTATCTTTGTTTCCTTTTTGGTGTGTATATATAGCTAGGATTATAAATGGAAATAACTAATACTAAATGGATCAAAGGATTAGTTTAGATTCCAAACTATATATATTGAAAATTGGACCTTGTTAATTCTTTTTGGTGTACCCATTAGTGAAATGTGCATGTGTATGTTGACATCTATTGTGGCAAATGATGTCTAGTATCCACAAAATCAAGGATCTTGATCGAACTAGTGGACTACTTGTTAGTGTTAGAGGTAGGGGTGTTCAGAGTTTGGTTTGACACCGAAAAAATCGAAAAATAAACTAGACCAAAATTGAATAAAATCGAACCATAAATTTTAATTGGTGTATGGTTTGGTTTAAAACCGAATCGAAGTATTTAGTTGGTGTTTGGTTTCTTTATGGTTTGACAAAATAAAACTAAACCAAACCGAAAAAACCGAATATCTCTATACAAATAGAAAAAAGTTAATTGTATATATACAACTTTTCTATCGATAGCCACGGACGGAACTTGAACATTTTTATTGGAGGGGTCATTTTATAAGGTATTCATTTTAGGGGGGCCAATATACATTTTTCCTCAACATTTGGTGTAAAAAATAATATTACTCTTAGTAAAAGGGTAAATTTTATACATAATGACAACAAATTTGGGGGGCCACAACCCCCTCTAGCCCTTACAAACTTCCGTCCATGTCGATAGCAATCTTAGTTTTTTAAAATATCTTTTAAACTAATCTCTCCTCAAACTCAAGCATTGATGCATATCCGAGAGTGAACAAGAGTTTACATACTTGATTCCTATAAATTCACATATTGAGCAAGAGTGAAGTTGCAACTTGGTTTAGATGCTTGAAGATGAAATATTCAAGCTAATAAAGCTTTTGAAGACTTTTGTCAAAGAAAATTTATCTTATTTCGCTTTCATTTATTTTCGTTAATTTCTGAAACCTTTTTTGTTTTAAATTTTTTTTTGATTTAATTAAGCATTGTGAGACATTTTGATTTGTTAATTTTATTCGAAAATTGTAGGTTTTTATATATAACTTCTAGATTATATTTTAGGGAAAAGTTTTTTAAAAAGAATTTGAGTTCACTTGAATTTGGTTTTAACCGAAACCAAACCGAATTCTAATTTGATTTATGGTTTGGTTTTATCCGTTCTATAACTGGTTTGGTTTGGTTTTGGTTTTGATTTTGAAAATTTTCAAACCGATGAACCCGAACCATACAAACCACAAACCCGAAAACCGAACCAATGAACACCCCTAGTTAGACGGGTTATAGAGGTCGGGTTAAACCGGCTTGTGGGTCTAGGTCTTTTAGGGTTTAGGTCTCTTTGACTCGATAAATAGTGAATAAATAATACTAAGGTCACTTACGAGGTTTTCATTGTCTAAGATTGTATCGGAGCTTTGGGTCTGATACTCGGACCTGGTAGGCGCCACCTCTAAATCAACCCGTCAAACCTAAGTCGTCGCCATCTTTGATCTTAAAATGAAAATGCTAAAAGCACAGTCTACCGTTTCGACCATAACAACCAAACTGTAAGGAGTTAGCAGGCGTATGCATTCACCATTAGCTTCGTAACTTAATTATGAAGAAAAGTACACCAGAATACTTGGTGATGTGTCGCCATGCGCCATAAAAAGCCACTTGCTTCAAAACATGCAATTGGCTCACTATTTTGCTTATTACTCTCAAAAGGCTTAGAGTTAGTTGACGTCGTCAGCGATGATGAATTCGTAATCAAATACCAAAGAAAAGCATACAAGAACCACCGCCTCTGCCGGTTGGACGCACCGTCATGTGAAGTTTTAACTCTCAACAGTCGCCGTAAGAAAAGTTAATTCTTTTTTCGATTATGTTATGCGAATGGGTGCTATCATCAAAGTGTTGATTATTTATCAAGATAATTATCTTTTGCTTTATTTTTATTTGAGTAAATTGCATAAATCGTCCTTAAAGTTTGGCCAAATTGCATGTTTCGTCCCAAACATTACGAAAGTGCAAGGATCGTCCCTGTGGGAAACCTTTGGTGCAAGTATCGTCCATGTGGGGGAAACCTTTGGGCGGACGATCCTTGCACTTTCGTAACGTTTGAGACGAAATATGCAATTTGGCCAAACTTTAAGGACGATTTATGCAATTTACTCTTTTTATTTTTATGCAATTTCGCGTTCTGGTTCCGTTCTTGTGTGTGGGTTAGAATGATGGTACGTTCATTTTGTGGTGTAGTTTGAATGATTGTTGCTTTGTTTCTTTCTCTTATATGATAGATCAATTGAAAATGAATGCATGTGGCCCCTCTCAACGTATGATTCACAAAACTAACACCAATCATTTGTTTAGTTGTTCACAAGTCACAACTACTACCTTTGAATAAGTAATCAATATTGGTCCATTTGGTTGGTTTTTATATAAAGATTCTTGCTGTCCTTAACTCCTAATCATTCCATTTATATTGGTCCATTTGGTTGGTTAATATATAAAAACTAAAAAGTACAAAACTATTAACACTATATATTTTCCGTTTCATTTTCATTTTCTTTCTTAACTGTAACTCGAGAACACAGTGTTAACCAAATTAACAAGAATAAGTAGCTTTGATTTCAAGAAATGGTATATAGTAGGGACATATTAATTTCATGTACATACAATAATTATGTTTCCTTTCTAAATAAGTCTTAAACTAACTAAATAACTAATTTCCTTTCAAAGACCACAAGTATGCATTAACAAGTTAAGAAATTAAGCAATCATCTATTGAACAAATTAAGTGCTTGGGCTGCTGGGGCACCCATCAAATCTCATTATCCCCTCATTAGCTAGCTTGGACAATGTTAGCCCCAGCTTCACTCCTCGAGGACTCGCCTTAACCGAGTTTATGGCGTTTCCAGTCACGTTTGTTTTACGTTCCAGACTCCATTTGCCAGGCACAACTCCATTCGCTGAACGGTTTAATATGTTGTTGTCGATCTCCTGCAGCAGTGCCTCGTTTTCATTCTCGAAAGGCCTTGCAACTATTGGCAATTCCCCCATTTTGCTAAGAGTGTCGTTTTTAGTCATAACGTATCTCAAATCGTTGTCAACTGTAGTGTTTTGAAACCTAGGTGTGTTGCAAATGAGTGTTTGGAAGTAGAATTCGAGAGGAGATGGTACGTTGCTCATATACATAAGTAGTTTCCTAGGGAAGTTGTCCCATCCTTTTACGCAGAAATCTATCAAGGATCGGCTTAGGATCACACAAGGCGAACCTGCTAAAATCTTGAAAGTGTTTGGTGCATTTCTAGTCTCTTTAGCATTAAAAATGGGACTAGTCTTTCTGGTATAAAGGCTTGGGTCTACAACCACTTGTCTAACCCGTTCATCCCTGCACCAAATCAGATTAATTGCCACAAAAAAGTGTAATAACAATAAAATCTTATTGATCTAGAGAAGCTTACTGATCAGGAGAGGCTGTGGTGTTTGAGAAACGTACAAAGTTGAGGTCTCTGGGCAAGAATGTAAAAGCATGGAGGATATCTGCGCGCATTTATATAAATTATCATCGATCAGTTTATCTTATCAGGTGCATATCTATATATATATATATCTATCACATGGTAAAAGAGACCCGCTAGCTAGCAGGGACGGAACCAGGACTCCAAATGATCAGTTATAAGAATTAACACTACGTCGCAAAAATCCATCCCCGGGACACACCCTGGTTCCTTCAATGCTAGCTAGTCAGATGAGCATATAACGTACGTACCATCTTGAGTGTAGAGAGGGTACTCATAGGCAGCACTAAGTGGAATGAACCAGTCCCAGTTTGACGAGGTTATCTTAAGAAGCAATGCAGAAGCGTGTAGCAGAGCAGCGAGGCCCGATCCCCCCATTTGGTTAACACCGTAGCTCCTGCCAACAACATTCACATTATCATCAAACAAAGGATCAGACTGAATGGAGAGCGCGAGATTTGTCCTTTCAGTATGTGAAGAAGAAGCGTCGAGCAGCAAAAGGTATTGGTTTCTTGGATGGTACGTCGCCTTTAACAGCCTGAGCATCCTTTGGGAGTCTCCAGTGGATCCGTAGATCCAGTACGCAAGAACTGGAGGGACGCCAGGCGGTGCTATTACTACCTTCCTATTGTTTGGAACATCAGCAGGGGTATTGGGTCTACTAGTTGAGGAGTATCCTCCATATGATGATTTTGCTCCAACAAGAAGCAAGAGTAGAGTGGCAAGGCCTAAAAACTTGACATGGGACGACGTAGTATTAGCGATAAAACAGTGCAGATTGGTAAATTTCGTCATGTTAAGATGTAATGTTGTAGGATGAAGCAAATTAAGGAATGAGACTAGGTAAAAGATGGAGTAAAGACTACTAAAATACTAGTACTAAGTTTTTCAAAGAAAAGGTGTTGAGTCAAAAAGGTGGGTAGAATGGATGGAGATTCGGACAAACAATACTGGTACTAACTAATCAAAACCAATTATTAAGAAGATGCCTAAAATTAATATTAATTATAAATAGTAAACACATAGGTGACTATCCACTGTCTTTTGACAGTCGGAACACCCCTAAATAACCATACTCTAGTTTTTTGGCCAGATCGATTTTTTTTAAAATTTGTATGCACAAAAATAGGAATGGAAAAAAAAAAATATTACAAAGTTTTGATTTATTCAGATAAAAAAATACCCGCGTAAACATCTTTGATACCTAATAACTTTAAAATAATCGATATGGGTCACAAACGTACAACTCATTATATTAAAAAAACCATATAACAAAAAAAAAAAACAACACTTTAAACATAACCTAACACATAAGCCATATAAAAATTTTTTATTACTAATATACACATTTGTCGACAAACTAGCCTAAAATTCGCATAAAATGTGGCCCAAAGTAAAAAAAAAAAAAAAAAAACTATCCCAAAATTACCTGAAATCTGCCCAACATAAAAAAAATACAAAACGTTTCTCAACTTTATAACAATTTACATATTCTTACACAAAAAATCCCTAAAAAATTAACAAAAAAAAACACTCAAATTTTTATTTTCACAAAGAACATTTTTTACATCAATCGTCCCAAATAAAAAATATCGAACCCGTCTCAAAAAAAAAAAAATATTCGGGAAAAAGATTAATCCCCTCCAACCAAATTTTTTTTTCCCGAATCGTACAAAAGAAGAAAATATCCGAGAAAAAATTAGCCAAAAAAAATACATAACGGACCCACACCTTTTACAATTTACGATTTTTCTTACAACAAAAAATCCGTAAAAAAAATTAAACAAAAAAACCACGTCAATTTTTTATAGTTCACGACTTTTTACATTACATCGCCCAAATAAAAAGATATCGAACCGTCCCAGAAAAAAAAAAAAAATTAAATTACGTAAAAATTTAACTCGACCCAACGCAAAAATAAAATTCCGAATCGATACAAAAAAATGAAATATCCGGAAAAAATTAGACAAAAAAAACAACCCAAAAATAACCTAAAATCGGGAAAAAAAAATACAAAACGGACCCTCACCTTTTAACTATTTACGATTTTCTTACACAAAAATTCCCGTAAAAAAATTTACAAAACCGTTCCAAAAAAAAGAAAATATTCAGGAAAAAATTAGCCCGTCCCAACGCAAATTTTTTTTCCCCGAATCATACAAAAAAAAGAAAATATTAAAAATTAACCCCGCTATAACGCATCACCAAAAAAAAAACCCCGAAAACATAAAACAAATTATTCAAAAAAAAATTAGTCCCACCGCAACGGGCGAGTTCTTTTGCTTGTTAATTACCAGACATTGAATGTAGATTAATAAATATGCTTAATGTGGACCAGCAGCATAACACATGGCAGTGTATGTATAGAAAGAAAGAAAATATAAAAAAGTGTGTGGGAATCATTCATTCATGTTTTGGAAGGGAGGGTACTTTGTCTTTACTTGGTGGTTATATTATCGATAAAGATTCTTTCATGTTTATTTGAATATAAAAGGTAAAACAATCACTATCATGCATAACTTTATCTCTCATATTCATTAGATTTTTTTTATACTCTTTCCGTCTCATAATAAGTGTTCACTTTGACTTTTTTTAGTTTTTTTTGTTCAACTTTGACCATAAATATTTTTATTTGTGTTATATAGTACTTGATGAAAATTATACCAATGAAAATAAATATAAAACTCAATCCATTTATATATTATTATATAACACAAATAAAATTATTCATAGTCAAAGTTAAATAAGAAAAACTCAGACTAATCAAAATGGACACTTATTATGAGACGGAAGTAGTATTATTTAGTAAAGTAATTAGTATTGTGGTCCCTGTTACTTTGATGGAGATGAGAAGCAAATAATATAGAATTGATCCTTGTGTTTTGAAGATTTCAATGACATGATGGCTACAGGAATTTTAATTCTTTATGGTAAGAATAACGAGCCAAGTACGGTTTTGAGCCAAAACGTAAATTGAGTTTCACATAGTAGTCATGTTTTTATCTTATTCTCAATATGGTCATCTCAAATTACTCGACTCTAATGCTCAACTTAATTAGTGGCCCAATTATTTTTGTCCTATTAACTCTCAAGTGCTCGACTGACGGCTGCTCAACTTACAAATGCTCGACTCAACTGTTTCGTACTTTTGTACCCAATAAAGTAGATTCAAACTGTACTTACCCAAGAAAGTACTAGCCGCCGGTCGAGTATCCTGTGGTTGAGCAACTGGAATCATATAAGACAGTATAATGGGCCATGTTCGTGGGTCATACATTCAGAACCCAAAAAGCAAACTGTACTTTAAAAGTGACATGTGGCGAACATTGAATGGAGTAACGCAGTCGAGCGGTTGAGTATGACCATATTAAAAAGAATAGAGTAAACTGCAAAAATCATCCCTGTGGTTTGTAGTTTGTGGCAATAATCATCCCTAGCCGATACTATTGGCACTAATCATCCCTGAGTGGTGAAAAACTTTCGGCAAAAAAATCATCCCTAGAGGGTGATTTTCTGCAAAACTTTTTCTTAAACTTTTTGGCAAAATCATCCCCAATCAGGATGATTTTGCTTTTCCGAACATTTGCCACTCTAAGGTATGATTAGTGGCTCAATAGTCTCGGCTAGTGAATTTAGTGTCACAAACTACAACCCACGGGATGATTTTGACAGTTATACTCAAAACGAATATGAAAACCTAACTACTATGTGAAACTTGATTTTGAACAAAGGCTAAAACCAGAAAATAAAAGCCATGAAAAAGTGAAAAGTAAAAGTGATTGGATAATGGACAGCTAACTAATAAGCCCATGACATAAAGAGGAGCCCAAAGACAGGACAAAAGTAGTGACTGGCTTACTAGTATTAATCATTATAGAAGAGAGATTAAGAGATGATGTCTCAATAGAGTATAAAGTGTTTGCTGCCGTCTCGTTGATTCTAATTTCAGCATTTCATCATTTTATTTTTGTACAACTAATCATCATAAGGGTATTTATAGTTGATATATAAATGGAAGGTGTTTTTGTGTTATGTCGATCATCAAGTCATGTGTGTTTCACACCAACAATATCTAAGTGTCTCTTTCAAAACAACAAATTCAAAACAAACAACCACTTTTGTTGTCCTCAAAGACTAACTGTAAGTGGAAGAGGAGCTGCTGTTGTTGTTGCTCTTTCTGCCAACATACAACAACAAGAACCACAAGAACAAGATGATAATAATGAAGATGATGATGAAGAAACAAAAGCAAAAAACCAAGAAGAAGAAGAAGAACAAGTTGTTGCTACTGATAATGGCTTTGCTGCTGTTGTTTCTACTCCTCTGGTACTATCTACCTACCTCCAACTAACTAACTATAATTATTTATACTTACGAGTATGATCTGTCTACATTCTACCTCCCCCCTGCTGTTGATGATGACATCATATGCAGGGCCGTCTAAGAGGGTGTGATGGCACATGGCTCAAAAAAGTTTAAAATTTGTCCCGTTAACAATTATATATACATGTGTACATATATTTTTCTGGAAGAAAAATGTATTTAGGGGGTGTTTGGCTAAGCATATATGATGGGCTTATGAGCTTACATGTGTTAAATAAGCTGAAACAAGCTTATATGACTATGCTTATGAGCTTATATAAAGGGGCTTTGATAAGCTCAAAATTTGTGGCTTTTATAAGAAGGGGTGGGCTTATATAACAATATTATATAAAAAGACTTTTATACTCTCATTTAATACATACACCCATTTTATTTTTTTGTACTTTTTTGTCATTTTACCTTATTAATTATAATAAGCTAAACCAAACACTTAACAATAGCTTATGAGCTCATGATATATAAGCCATAAGCCGCTTATATAACATATGCATAACCCCAATTCATAAGCTTACCCAAACACCCCCTTAGATGATAAAATATCTTAAATGACACATATGTTGAGCGTTTAGATAACTAATTTGCATTATATATAACATTTCTTCTCGAAGGGCCTCAATATGTGATTTCGTCTGGGCCTTTAAAATTTTTTGAAATTTGGGGACGGCCTTGATCATATGGTAGTAATTAGTAAAACAAATAAACTAGCTAGCTCAAATCATGCATATTTCGGGTTTGTTTGTTTCGGCTTATATGTGGGCTTATGAGCTTATTTGATTTCGGCTTATATAACATAAGCCCCAATTTTCCGGTTTATTTAGAGACTTGTGGGCTTATATAAGTTTATTACGATATGATAA
Organism: Tanacetum coccineum; assembly: GCA_026074375.1. Classification (NCBI taxonomy): domain Eukaryota; kingdom Viridiplantae; phylum Streptophyta; class Magnoliopsida; order Asterales; family Asteraceae; genus Tanacetum; species Tanacetum coccineum. The sequence goes on from BQNB010000207.1 coordinate 124,465, forward strand.
ACTTATATAAGCCCATAAGTCTCAATTATAAGCCAGAAAATTGAGGCTTATGTTATATAAGCCGAAATCAAATAAGCTCATAAGCCCACATATAAGCCGAAACAAACACCACCGTTCATCTTCATGTAATTAATAATGTAGAAGAAACTATTCTTCAAATGGCTGCTCAACCTCTCATATTTTCTCAAAAAGGATCATCACAATCCAACCACCAATTCATCACTACATGGAACTACTGGAACCACAAGCACTAGGGCCGGCCTTTTCAGAACCCCTATATCCGGCGGCGTCCAGAGCGCTACCTCTGTTCATGACTTGCCTCCGCCACCCTTGGCTGTCCGCAATCTCATGGAACAGGCTAGGTTTGCTCACTTGTGTACCGTTATGTCTCGGATGCACCACCGTCGTGAGGGATACCCTTTTGGTTCGCTCGTTGACTTTGCAACCGATGCAATGGGCCGTAAGTTCATTCATTTCCTTTTTCTACACTTTCCTCGTTCATTATATATGACAGGTCTTGTTTTTAAAATTTAATTGCAGATCCCATATTTTCCTTCTCTCCATTAGCTATACACACTAGAAACTTGTTAGCCGACCCAAGGTGTACATTAGTGGTGCAGGTTAGAATTATTAATCATCTTTGAGTAGCTCGTGCTCGTCTCTGTATATATACCTATTCATGACAGTTGGTCTTCATAGATACCGGGATGGAGTGGCCTATCAAATGCAAGAGTTACCATTTTTGGTGATGTTTTCCCTCTTCCTGAAGATCAGCAGGTTGTTGTTTATTTCACAAATATATCTGCAATTCTAAGGTTTAGCATTGGCGATAACTTGTTTCTGTTTCATTTAGTGACCCGTTTGTAATATATGTGTGGTTTTCTCTTCTAGGAATGGGCTCATCAGCAGTATATAGCAAAACATCACCAGGGGCCTTCACAGAAATGGGGAAACTTTTACTACTTCAGAATGCAGAATATAAGGTTGTTTTCGTACCACATGCTTATACTACTCGTTTATTTTAGTATTCCATACTGCCCGCTGGTTTTCTGAATGCTGTTATTCTTTTAGTCATGGATATATGTCTAATTTAATTGAATACAAACGGTTTTTGGAACTTGCAGTCTCGGTGGTTGTTTATAGGAGCAGAACATGTTTATCCTTTGTGGTTTCATATGTGAAAAACCTTTACTATATGTTATTGAAATTAGCTGATGATTTTTTGAGCATTTATGGACTCACCATAGGAACTTGATGTAGTATTTTTGTTTGAAGCAGTGATATATACTTTATTGGAGGTTTCGGCACTGTTGCTTGGGTTAATGTAAGTGAATACGAGGCTCTTCGACCTGACAAGATTGCTGTTGATGGAGGTGAGCAGAACCTCAAGGTGAGTTGCGTTCATACATGTTCTTGTTTGCACAGGCGTAGGATGGTTTTAGGCATAAAGCTGACCAGCAAGCAGCAAGAGGGTTAGGTTAGGTGTAAATGATGATGATGATGATAAATGTATCTTTGGCGCAGGAGCTGAATGCCATATTCTCAAAGCCCATCAAAGAGCTGCTGTCGTTGGAAACAGATGTAGATGATGCAGCACTGATCTCAATAGATAGCAAGGGAACAGATGTTCGTGTGCGTCAAGGTGCACAGGTAACTAGTAAGAACACCATTTGCAAGACATCTTTTGTTGGCGGAGTTAATTAGTTACCATCTTTGTGTGTTTGTTTGTGGCAGTTTAACATACAAAGGTTGGCATTTGAAGAAGGGCATGGGGTTGAAACTCTCGAGGAAGCCAAAGCGGCACTGTGGAACTTGATTCACAGAGGTGGTGGGTTGAAGTTGGAGCACAAGCTTTGACGCTTGTTTTGCAACTGTATTAAGCGTTTGAAGTTTATACTCGTTTCTCTTTGCGTATCAGTGACGACTATTTGGAGGTATAATATAAGTGACGGTGTGAAACTAGCTGCAAGTGGCTTGTAACTCGATAATAGGCTGGGAGTTTGTAACTTGAAAGTACGCATGCGAGTTTGTTGATCATCTAAATATTTTCGTTATAATTTTTATAACGTCGCTGTTATCTACATCCGTACCATATGGGTAAAATAGTTACATTATCGATGCATAATGAAAGAACAAACTGAAAATACAAAAGCGGTTTAAAACAAATTGCATAATGTAAAATCAAGTTGGTACAAGCCAGGCTACACTCGAGTAGCCAACTTTTCGTCCACTATAAACAAGAAAGAATAGAATGTGTTCTAACACCAGACTCTCAAAATGGATGAATAAACCATCTGTACTTGTAAAAAAAACATCTACAACACGGTAATTATCTTTCAACAGACCAATATACAACTTGAACCGGAAGAAAATATGGGATATCCGCTCGATGCAAGCACAGCTTCATAGGGAGTCTTCACTTCTGAACACTACCACCACCTAGGTATCAGTTACAAGGTACAGTGCCTGAAAAAGAAATCGATTCCTGTGTCCCAGGAACCAGTAACAGATCATAAACGAAAGACAACATAGGTAAGTTTGAGGGTCTCAAAGATGGAAAAGATATGCTACTAAATGCAAAAGATGAAGCTTACCATATATCTGAAAGCATTTGTGCATTGAGAGCTCAATAAAGACCCAGCATTCTTAGCTCTGTAACATGGCTCGGGTCAAGTTCAGCAACATCCTTGTTGACTTCTCTGTCTTCTACAATGTATTCCTGGTATACGAAACAAAACAAGACAAGGATGAATACATGCCAAGAGTCGCAGATGAAGAAATAAACCATACCTTGTTGCTTTTAAAGATCGATCTGCATAAAGCCTAGTACTAAAAGCAACAAATTTTTTTTAAACCCGATCACTTTGTTAAGGATATGTGCTTCCTTGTCACGGGAAAAGTAATCGTTTTTTACTTTACATAGTAATCCTATAGCAGATCGTGTATCAAGGAAGGACCTGAGTAACATCTAATCAACTAACAGAACCGTATTGCATCCGTTTATGTTCCTAACCATGTCAGTTTGGTGAGGCCCGAAGTAATATGTTCATCTAGCACTAGGTTCGTTATATCCTTAAAGTTACCAATGAATCATACATAGCTACTAGTATAAATTGTTATTGTAAAAGAGATCAGATGGGAAGAGGTAACCTTTGTGAGTTCTTGTTTGGCAAGAATGTGATAGTGGCGTTCGTTGATTCGCTGCCCGCATATTATAGCTATAAAGAAACCATAGAGCAAGCCCACCAAAACGATTGCTAAGACTGAAATTAGAAAATTATTAGCAGGCGACAATGGTGTGACTTGAGTTATGGAAAACATATTGGATTGAGTTGCGTACCAGCCATTGTGTAGAATCCATATGGATGTTCTTCATATCCAAACATTTCTCGAAGTTCATCTCCGTAAAATTTGTAGACCAGCACACCTAAGAAGGCTACAATCTGTCCAAACAAAGATGTTACCATACGCCGCAAGTTGATAAAGTAAAAAAGAAATCATTTTGTATGTACCAGTTGAACAATAACGAAGATGAAAGCATGATCTCGTGCAACGAGGAGCTGAAACTTGAACCTCAACCACCAACGGTCAGGAGGGACATTTGCACGAAGAATAAACACAGCCCGGCATTCAGTGCAGTGAGAGAACGCAAACCCTTCCCTGGTCGAGCGCCAATTATCAAGACAAGACCTATGCACATATTTCTGGGTCCCTCTACAATGGCAAGGCGCAATGAGATCTTCACCTTCGGTATCAAGGCAAATGCGGCACTGTGGTTGTTGGTCTGAAGTAGTAGCATTTACTAAGCTAGTATTTTCATCGTTTATATCGTCTTCGTCGTCATCGGTAGGAGGGTTAAGAGGAGTGTGTTCATCAACAACGGATATGGAGCAATGAAGTTGATGATTTGTTACGGTTGTTATCTCGTCAAATGTAGTGTTTACTAAACTAGTTTCTTGATTATTTAAGGTTTCCTTTGAGATATCATTAGTCATGATGATGATGATGCAATCCAAGGGGTATGTACCATTATAATTATTTCACCCAACCAACCAACCAACCAACCAACCAACAACCTAGTAACAAACAAACATTGTCACAAACAAGGTATCTATTTATTTTATACTGCAGATCTTGAATGGGATGATTTAATTACTACTGCTACTACTTTATAATAATATATAATTAGAAGAAGAAGAAAATAGATAATAACAATTACAGACTGACCTGATATATTAATGAAGAATTAGAAGAAGATGATCATCATCATCACCAACAACAAGAAGAAGAAGAAAGTTGTCTTGTTTCATTTTATCAATCAATCTTTAACCTTTTTTTAATCTTTTTTTAAGGATAAAAGATATTATTAATGGGCCATATCCCCAAGCCCAATATCATGTAAATGTTATTCTTCGGGTTGTTTCTGGTGTGGCCCAAGGTTTAGGGCTGTAAACGAACTGAACGTTCAGTGAACATTCTGTGAACCGTTTGGTAAAAAGTTTGTTTATGTTCGTTTATTTATTAAATGAACGAACATGAACAACATTTTACGTTAATTTAGTTAAATGAACGAACATGAACAAAAGTCTTGTCCGTTCATTTAAGTTCGTGAACATTCGATTATTCGTTCGTTTATGATTATATATATGTTTATTTTCATCTATCGTATATTTTTATTATAGTTGTTTTACTTAAATAAAACAACACTTATAAAACACAATATGATGTATATTTTTGTAAATTCTATGTTTATTTGTGTTCGTTCATTTATGTTCGTTTAGTGTCTTAATCAACGAACATAAACGAACATGAACAAGATTATTTCTTAATAAACGAACATGGACAAGAAAATTTGTTCGTTTAAGCGATCGTGTTCGTTTATTTGTCTGGCTAAAATTAAATGAACGAACATGAACAAGGCTTCGTTCGTGTTCGTCCGATTCGTTTACAGCCCTAGTTCGGTTAATTTTTCTTTTTCAAAAAACCAAACCGAACCAAAAATCAAATTTGAATTCGGTTCGGTTTTCAGGTTGATCCGAATAACCCGATTACACAATTTATTTAAAAAATAATAATAATTACATATATATTTAGCAAAAAAACTAAAATATATCTCAAGCTTAAAAAATGTTTTTTTATATTATGATAAAATTTTAATGGTCTTTTTATATATAAAAATAGATATATTTATATAAATTTGGTTTTCGGTTTTGATTGTCAAACTCATATCCAACCCGAAAACAGAATTTGTAGTTCGGTTCGATTCGGTTTTGATAAATTCGGTTCGTTTATTTTCGGTTCGGTATCGGTTTTTGGTTTATTCGGGTTTTTCGGTATTTCTGCTCACCCCTAGTTTGGCTCGCATAACTGCATAAGTTCAGTTCTTTTATTGCTTAGAGATAGGGTGCGCCGAATTCGGGTTTCACACACAAAAATCAAAAACCAAAAACGAACCGAATTGAACTGGAAAAAACCGGACTGAAATTGTAACCGAACCAAATTTGCCAAAACCGAACTAAATTAAGTATTTGATGCTTTGGAGTTGTCTGTGTTTGTTTGGAGTAATAAATTAGGGTATTCGGTTCGCTTCGGTTGATTTCATTTTTACCTAAAAAAAATTACCCCGAATAATCAAACCGATTTTTTGTTTATTTATTTTTTCTAAATAATATTGTCTCCTTTTAATTTTAATATTAAGGGTGCGTTCAGTTATGAGAAACCACTTTTGTTTTTACAAATGTTTAGTAGAAAAAAAAATAGATATGACATTCAAATCATTGTTTTTAAACAAAATTTTCTACAAAACACATAACTCCAATTTTTTTTTTTTGAACGGCGATTTATTAAAACACTAGCATAGATAAAAAGAGCTTAGAACAAACAATGAACAATATAAGGTTCATAAGCAATCGTCCCACTTGAACGACGCCTTTACTTCTCGAATATACATCATACTCCCATTTAATGTGGAACTCACAAGACGTATATTTTATTCCTTGTTTTCTTTATAACCCGTTTGTTTTCTTACAGATAGTAAATCTTTTTTTATATAATAATAGAATTACATCTATTTCGAGTTTTCACATCAAATTAATATTATGAATTTAAAAATTTAGACCAATCAGGGGAAACGCTTGATTTTGCCACGTAAGGCAAAATCTTAGTGATCTGATATGGTCAATAAAAGTCGAAATTAAATCGATTTGGTCAAATTAAAAAATTTTGTGGTGAGAAAATATGACGAGAAAAAACACTAAAAATATATGTGTCAAATTTGTGAGAACAAAACTTGAACAAAGAGTGGAAGGTAATTAATAAAAATTTTAAGTGTAAATTTATAAATTTACATGTTTTATTATAACTTTAAAAAATTCAAACAAATAACCCCTTAAACTCTTCATATCTCGTAGACTCTTATATTTTAAAATATTACAAACGTAAACATTTTTCATTCCAATAAAGATTTAACAGTATTAATCACATCCCAAATTACCGAACCCGAAAGACTTTTTGCAGGATTTTCATTGTCGGTCTGAAATTATATTGTACAATCAATAGAAAACCACGAAGCACATAAAAATATCATAAAATTAAAAAATGGTTTTTTAAACTATTCTCTTGATGTGTTGAAAGAATTGTAATTTTTTTTCTTTTTTGTTTATCGTATAAAAATCCCACGGTAAGATAAACCAGCCTTCTAAGTGGAGGTCAATTGGTTCGAATATACGAGCCAGGGAAAACTAATCCCTTGTGGCCTTCGAGGTTTCACTGAGCCGACTTCGGGCTACCTAAAAGAGTAGTTTTGTAGAGATTAGTCGGCTCACAATGTCGAGTTAGTTAACAGGTAAATCAAAAGAAAAATTTTTTAGTAATTATCTGTTGGGAAACCTGCATACTTTTAATAGTGTAGATCGAATAATTAACAAGTAAATGAACGTAAAGAAAAACAGATAACATAAGCAGTTAAAAAAGATCGAGGCTCGTGTTTAACATGATTCCCTTAAAACAGATTCGCTGTCTGTTTCCCAGGGTACAACGTTCAAAGCTGTTGTACAGCCGGAATGACATACTGCCTGGAAATATCACGGAAATCAGCGTGCTTGATCGACCGAAGACTGCTGAAAACTTGTTAATGGGAGCTTTTCTCTCTTCGTGTGTTTTTCTTGTTGTTCCTTTGGAATAGTTGAGATTGCCATCTATTTATACACATTCACATGCATATGGTGTAATGCGTGCAATCAAAGTCAATTAATGCCTTAATAAAGATTCATTCTTTTCTGTTTCATAAACCCTTTGAGTCAAATAATACCGCCAAATTAAATTATCAATTAATGACCCCTTAATTTAACAGTTATAAACTTTGAAACAAATAATAACAGCCATCAATTGTCAATTAAGGACACATTAATTTGCAGTTACCAACGAGCTCGTAACTGCCATTTAACATTTTCCTCCATTCACTTTCCTTCTTTGAGACTCAGATATCTCTTCACACATAACTCTGTTTGGACATATTCTGCCCCTCGACCTGGCCTTACCATTTAATAATTATTATTTTACTAATAATTATCTATGTCAAAGTTAGTGAAAAACACCATTTTTCCATAAAAAAATTTTCCAACAATCCCCCCCACATGATGTGAAATCGGTCGAAAACTCATCGAAATTTTCGGTGAAATTTCTGCGGTTGAGTCCTGCATAAGATAGGTAGGTGTGGCCCCTTTGAACCTTCCCTTGTGAGATGCACTTAGTCTTCCTAGATCTGAGTAGACGCGATGTCCTTGAACTCAACATCTGTTTATGTAGACGACAATACACACTCACACACGACTCTCCTGACCTGTCTTTGTCCTCATAGTCGTGCCCGTCCTATGGTCATGAGCAACTTCAGCCTAGTTCTGCAAGAGCTCTTAGGAATTGCGCCCCCACAATTCCCTTCGAAGCGACCCCACTTCTCTCTCACATAGGTGATTTCATCCTGAATCATTAAAAACATATACTTTCAGGATTTCATCTTGAATCTTATGCTATATGATTCATCATAACCATTAAAGCCATGTGTTTGGACCTTCTCAGCAAGCTCACATTGTTATAAGAATGGCTAGAGGTTACTAAGACCTAAGTAACTTCCCCCACATTGACGTGACTTTCCCCACATTTCTATGATTAAGTTGTCCTATTGAACCTAGATCTTGGGATCCCCAGTCAACTAGGTTAGGTTTTCCTTCATAGAAACTCATTCCTTTAAAGGCTTTAGTCCCATTCCTTTAGACGACTTACTAACTAACTCTCTGCTTAAGCCTTTTGTAAACTGATCCGCGATGTTATCCTTTGACACCACATAGTCAATTGAGATAACTCCAGTTGAGAGTAGTTGTCGTATCGAGTTATGTCGACGACGGATATGTCTGAACTTTCCATTATACATTGTACTTTTAGCTCTTCCCATGGCCGATTTACTGTCACAATGTATACTAATGGCCGTTACCGGTTTAGGCCAACTTGGTATGTCCTCTACGAATTGACGTAACCATTCCGCCTCTTCTCCGCATTTATCTAGCGCGATAAATTCTGATTCTATCGTGGACTTAGCTATAACAGTTTGCTTGGAACTAGTGTAAACACATATCCACTAGTCGATCTAGAATCCTTTATGTCAGATATCCAATTTTCATCTCTGTATCCCTCGATAACAGCAGGATGTCTGTCATAATGCAGTCCATAATCACGACTGTATCTCAAGTAATGAAGTACCCTCGTTATAGCTTTCTAATGTCTATAACTTGGATTACTTGTATACCTACTTATTAGCCTAAATAACTGCATAATGCGAAGTCAGGTCGGGTACCTGTTCATCAAGTCATTTATCACATGCAATAATCCTTGAATACTCTAATTGGGAAACACCTAAGCCTCTATTTTTAGATTGATGCAAACTGGTGTCAATTGGAGTTCTAGCTTGGCTGGAATCCTCTGTATTATGAGTATTAAGAATTTTGTCCACGTAATGTGCTTGACTTAACACAAGTCCATTCTGAGATCGTATGATCTTTATTCCAAGGATCACATCAGCCAAACCCATATCCTTCATGTCAAACTTTGATTTCAACATGTCTTTAGTGGATCTTATCATCTTGTCGCTGCTTGCCCACGAATAAGCATATCATCGACATACAAACACAAAACTACATATCCAGCACTTGTGTCCTTCACGTAAACACACTTGTCGCATTCATTAATTTTGAATCAACTCTCTAACATGGTGTGGTCAAACTTTTGATGCCATTGTTTGGGAGCTTGCTTTAAGCCATTACACACGACTTAACCAAGTTAAATCCTTGCCTCTTGTCCAGGAGCTATGAAACCCTCAGGTTGGTTCATATATATTTCTTCTTCTAAATCTCCATTTAGAAATGCCGTTTTCACATCCATTTGGTGAACTTCCAAATTTCTTAATGCGGCAATAGCAAGTATCATTCTAATCGAGGTTTACGCCGTTAACCGGGAATAGGTATCAAAGTAGTCTAGGAACTTCACGTTTGTCTAACCCTTGGATTACACTCTTGCTCTGATTTTGTCATACAGGTACCATCTGCTTCATGTACTTCTTCTGAAAGTATCCATTTATAGCCTAGTGGTTTACAACCAGGAAGTAAATCCACAAGCTCCCACATATGGTTTGTAAATAGATTCTATTTCACTTTTGATGGCTTCTCTCCATTGTTGCCCTTCCGAGGAAGTTACCGCTTCTCGGTAAGATGTGGGTTCATTTTCTACCATAAAAGAAACAAAATCGGGTCCAAACGATTTCTCGTTTCTTGCCCTTTTGCTTCTTCTTGGTTTAACTTCTTCTTCCTCGGTTTGATCTGTCATCTCGATCTGGAGATCATTATCATCTCTTTGTCTCTTATCTCGGAGAACTTTGTCATCTAATCTAGATGAGCTCCCAGTTCCTTTGATAAACAAGGAAATATATTTTCAAAGAAAGAAGCATTCCTAGATTCCATTATTGTATTCTTTTGGATATCTGGATTTTTCGATTCATGTACAATGAAACGATAAGCAGTGCTATTCTTAGCATATCCAATGAATATACAATCCACAGATTTAGGTCCAATCTTTTGGGCCTTGGGAGTTGGCACAGCTACCTTGGCTAAACAACCCCACACTCGTAAGTATTGATATGATGGTTTTCTTCCCATCCATAATTCATAAGGAGTCTCTTCCTTTTCTTTACGAGGTATCTTATTTAAAAGATAAGTAGCCGTCAGAATGGCTTCCCCCCACATGTCCTGACCCCCCCCTCTCTCCCCTCAGTCTTTCCCCTTCCCCCTTCCCCCCCTCCCCCCTCTCCCCCCGTCCCCCCCCTCTCCCCCCCCCCCCCCCCCCCCCCCTTTCCCCCCCTCTCCGTCCCCCCCCCCCCCCCCCCCCCCTCCCCCCTCCCGTTTCCGTTTCCCTTTCCTCCCCCCCCTCTGTTTTCCCATGCTCATGCCAGAACTGATCAACATGGCAGTAACCATTTCTTTCAAGGTACGGTTCTTCCTTTCGGCAATACCGTTTTGCTGAGGTGAATAGGGAGCAGTGAACTCGTGTCTAATTCCATGTTTCGCACAAAGCTCGGCGAATGGAGCCACGTATTCACCTCCTCTATCACTTCGTACAACCATTGATTTTCTTACCAAGTTGATTCTCACTTCGGTTTTGTATAGAACAAACTTGTCTATAGCTTCATCTTTACTTTGTCACAAGTAAAAAACATAGCAATCCTTGTACAAATCATCAATAAACGTGATAAAGTACTTATTGCCACCCTTCGTGGGTAGTGATTTCAAATCACATATGTCTGTGTGTATCATATCAAGTGGTTCGGTTGTTCGCTTAACCGATTTGAAAGAAGTTCTTGTAAGTTTGGCTTCAACACAAGTTTCACATTTGTATTTAGAATCAATATAAAGTTTGGTATGCTATTAAATTTTAATCACGACGCAGCTTTGAATTAAAATTTACATGTCCAAGACTGACCATGCCACACAATTAGAAGACTCAAATCAAGTAAGCAGAAGAGTTCATTTTATTGATATCATTCTTGACCACCATTACATTGAGTTTAAACATAGCATTCACTGCATAACCCTTACCAACATACATTTGATTCTTAGACAAAACAAACTTATCAGACTCAAAGACTAAACGAAAACCAAACTTGTTTAAAGCCAATGACCACATGTTTCTGCGAATCTTCCGGAACATACAAGACAATAGTCAACTTGAGCTCCTTTCTCGGGATGTCATCTTCAAATAACATCTCCTTCACCCTTTGATATCAGAGTTGCTGAGTTGCCCACAAACAGCTTCTGTCATTGTCAACCGATCTGAAAGAGTGACAACATTATCTTATAGCACACACATGACGAGTTGCCCCAGTAGCAATCCACCATCTCTGTTGTTAGTACCTACCAGGTTAACCTCAGTGATCATGGCTCCACTCGTCAGACTCCATCGCAATCATGTCCACATTCTCATCTACCAATTTGCCTGACGTGGATTCACCCGCTTCGGCATCTTGCAATTAGCAGCACGGTGACCTGGTTGGTCACAGTTGTAGCAAGTCCCCTGGAACTTCTGTTTCACAATCCCAGCTTTAGGAGCAAGGTACTCAGACTTCCCTTTGCCCTTCTTGTCATTCTTCTTTTTGTCTTTCTTATTCCCCTTGGGAATTAACCATTGAGATAAATCCAGCATGCTCAACCATTTTGGGCAGAATCAAGGTGTAATAAGAGTTTCTGAGCCAGCTTGTTGTCCTCTTCAATACGAAGACGAACAACCAAGTCTTCAACACTCATCTCCTTTCGCTTATGCTTCAAGTAGTTTTTAAATTCTACCCAGCTTGGAGGTAACTTTTCAATAATAGCAGCAACTTGAAAAGTTTCACTCAAAGTCATTCCCTCAGCATGAATATCGTGCAGCAAAACTTGCAGATCTTGAACCTGTCTTGACACGCTGGGGGGGGCGGGGGGAGGGGGGGCGGGGGGGGGGAGGGTGGGGGGGGGGAGGGATCAGGCATGAGGGGGGAGTGGCGGCTTGGGGGGGGGGAGGGATCTTTGTAATCAACCATCTTGTAATCCAAAAACCGAGCTACCACGAATTTCTTTGTACCAGCATCTTCTGTCTTGTACTTGCGTTCCAATGACTCCCATAATTCTTTGGCAGTCGTGGTCTTGCAGTACACATTATACAAAGGATCTATCAAACCATTCAGAACATAATTGTGACACAAAAAGTCTGAATGTTTCCATGCTTCCACAGCTTGCACAGCCTGTGCATTAGAGGATTGACCTTCGGCAGGAGGTTCAACCTGAGGTGCAGTTTCTTTCAAGAACCGCGCAAGGCCTAAGGTGGTGAGAATGAAGAGACATTTTGTTGCCACTCTTAAAATTAGACCTTTGAATTTTTTCTGTTTTCAGCATGATTAGCCACTGCGTTGGTAACCGGCGCACCGGTTGTGTTCACAACAGTTGGAGGAGTTTGAGTGTTAGTCATTCTGAAATATTAACACAAACAGTTAAACAAACTGTAATCACTCGGTATCCGCTTGTACCGGATCTGCTTCAAAGAAACTCAGTCTTGGTTTCAATGAATAAAATAGACCAGTTTATATTAAATCAAAGCTTGGTTTAAATACGCAAACTGATTCGAAAATTATTATCGATCTATAAAACTGCAATTAAATCTGTTTTGTAAGACTGATTTCCAACGAAACTCTATCTAGGTTTCGACAGAAATAGTTTATAAGAAAACTTGTTAACAATATTATATCAAAATTAAAAGCGTTTTAATTCTGTGCAAACAGAATCTGTTTTAAGACTGTTGGGAAACCTGCATACTTTTAATAGCCGTTAGATCGCGAATAATTAAACAAAGTAAATGAACTAAAGAAAAAAAGATAACAATAAGCCAGTAAAAGAACGAGGCTCGTGTTGAACACGATTCCCTTAAAACAGATTCGCCGTCTGTTTCCCAGGGTACAACGTCCAAAGCTGTTGTACAGCCGGACCTGACATACTTGCCTGAAATATCACGGAAAACAGAGTGCTTCTGATCGACAAGACTGAAAAAAGGGGGGGAGAAAAATGCTGAAAATTGTTAATGGGCTTTTTTCTTTCTTGTGTGTTTTTATTGTGTTCCATTTGGAATAGTTGAGTTCCATCAATTTATACACATTCCATGCATATGGTGTAATGGTGCTCATCAATGTCAATTATTTGGCCTTAATAATGATTCATTAATTTTCTGTTAATAAACCTTTGAGTCAATAATAACGCCAATTAAATTGTCATTAATTGACCAATAATTTACAGTTATAAACCTTTGAAACAAATAATAACAGGCAATTCAATTGTCAATTAAGGACACATTAATTTGCAGTTACCAAACGAGCTCGTAACTGACATTTAACCATTTTCCTCCATTCCAACTTTCCTTCTTTGAGACTCGATATCTCATTCACACTAACTCTGTTTTGGACATATACTGGCTCGACCTGGCCTTACATTTAATAATTATATTTACTAATAATTATCTATGTCCAAAGTTAGTGAAAACACATTTTCCACTAAAATTTTCCAACATTATCCTCAAGCTCATATAATATATATAAGATATGAATCTATTATCTTCATATGATTTCGATAATACTCTATAACATAACTTATAAAACAAAATAAAAATAAAAATCATACATGTATTTAAAAAACATAATGTCTAAACCTCGTGCGTACACGGGCATTAAAACTAGTAGTATCATATGATCATGTTTTTTTTATGTTTTGTTGAAAATCAAATTCACTCATTTTTTTTTACAAATCTGAAAAACAAAAATAAGAATTTTTTTCTCTCACTAAACACACCCTAAGTGTCTACATTACATAAAATAATTATGTTTTCTTACGTTTTTGTTCGTTTTTCGTACGTTTTCTTAAGTTATCGTACATTTTCGTTAGTTTTTTACGTTTTCATCAGTTTTTTTATGTTTTTGTCCATTTAGTTACGTTTTCGTCTGTTTTCGTTCGTTTTCGCCCGTTTTCATTGATTTTCTTACGTTTTAGTATTTTTTTCGTACGTTTTCGTCCTTTTTTTACTTTTCATACGTTTTCGTCCGTTTTATTACGTTTTCATCCATTTTCGTTTGTTTTCTTACCACTTTTTCTACATGAAAATGTACTTTTATTAGAGCTCTAACAATAATAAAAAATATAAACTTTTATTTAACTACTTTTTATTAAAAGTTTGTAATAAAAACTTCAAGTAAAAGTGATATAGTAATCTCGATAAAAAAACATATGCAAACGTAAAAAACAAAGGAAAACGGATAGAAACGGATAAAAACACATGAAAACATAAAAACGTAAGAAAACGTATAAAGGCGTGCAAAAACGTAAGAAAACAGACGAAAACGTATGAAAACATAAAAAAACGAACGAAAACGTAAAAAACTGAGGAAAACGCATAAAAACATATGGTTAACGTATGAAAACGTATAAAAAAACGAAAACATATGAAAATGAGCGAAAATAAAAAAAACGTATTAAAACATGACCCATTAAACCTATAACTCATTTGACCCATGACCCAAACTGACCCATTTATCACGTCTAATCTATACCCATGATATTTTTTGTTTGATGATGGGTAGGCGCATGTTATTTGTACCCTCTTGAAAAGCCGTTTTTACCCCCCTTGGTTTTTTTTGTTTTTTTTTTTATAATTTTGTTTATATTATAAAACAGTGAAACGCAGAATACGGAATGAAAAATATAAAGTTTAATGGGTCAAAAGTATGAAACTGTCAAAAATTACGAAACAGAAACTAATAAAAAAACTGGATTGCACTGTAAAAAAATGATACAAAAGAAATATTCGTTACTTTTTTTTACCTTTTAGTGGACCAGAGGGGGTACCAATAGTAACACCCGTTAAATAATTGAGCTGGTAAAAATAAAAAGTATTGTAACATGTTTATTGATGTTTTGGACTTGTATGTGTTTGTTTGGAGTAATGAATAAATTACTGTAAGTAATTAGTACACTGTACTGTACTAGTCAAGTAGTGTAGTGTAGTGGGTTTTGTCTGACAATATTCTTCTTCTCTCTTATTATTATTATATATATATATCTGGGTGCTCGTGCCCCCTTTCCTCCCCTCGATCTTAACTACATACATTTATTAATCAAATAAGTTTAATAATAAAATTTAAAAATACATATGTACTGCTCCCTCTGTCCTAAATTAATTGTCATTTGACAAAAAACACACAGTTTTAAAAAACATAATTATTACTGCATTTTCTTTCTTATTTTTTTGCAAAATGACAGTTTTACCCTTATACAATTAATTAAATCTTTGAATGAAGCTTGTAATTTTTAGTATCATTAGGTGCAATATAGTAAACTTGCTACATTACTCACAACTATATTTAGAAAAGGACAATAATTTTAGGACAACCCAAAATGAAAAGAGGGACTATTAATTTGGGACGGAAGGAGTAATAATTAAACATCATTTATACCCCTCATTTTTTTTATTTTTTAGTCTTTATTTTATTTTAATTTTTATAATTTTGTTTATGTTATAAAATTGTGACACTGAAAGTGCGAAATAAAAAAATATAATAATAAACAAGTTAAAAATATTAAACAGTCAAAAAATACAGAATAAAAACTGATAAAAGACTGTTTTGTATAATAGAAAAACAAAAGAGAATGTTTGTATAGCCTAACATAAATATAAGAGGGGCATTTTGTTTTGGGGTTAGGTTATTCGTACCTCCTTATATGTTTTTTGATTTTTTTATATAATTTTGTTTATGTTATAAAACTGTTAAATGAAAAGTGTGAAAAAAAATATCAAGTTTAACAAGTCAAAAATATTAAACTGTTAAAAAATACGAAAAATAAAAACTATGTTCCACTATAAACAAAAGAGAGAAAAGGAAAAAAATAATAACAAAAACTAGTAAACATCCGATTTTTTATGGGCTAGGATATCAATAGTATCACCTTTTATTTTGTTTTCATTTTGACTCCGTACAAAGACACCATCAATCAATGTTTTAAAAACCGGTTTATAAATTGACTCGGCCGTGCCATCGGGTCACGGTTTAACCGGATTTTTCGGCCAAACCGGTTTTCGGCCACCCGACCAGGTCACGGTTCAACCCGCCAGGGATTTTAAAACATTGCCATCAATCACTCAAGTGACTACTAGACTAGTGTTTAAATTAAACACACTCACCCTTTGTTGTGCTTTGTTCTAGGGTTTGATTTGATTGATCCATCTGTCTCTATATATCTTTTATAAAAGTAGTGTAATTCATTGATTGATTTGCATTTGCATTTGCATTAGCAATGGAGTTCCTAAAAATGAAAAAGTTTAGAATTAAATCCCAAACCCAAAACCCCCCACAACAACAAAATCATAATGCTGTTCATGTTGATGTTGTTGTGCCTCAACAACATAGTCATAATGATAATGATAATGCTAATGCTAATGCTGAAGAAGAAGAAGATGATGATGATGATGATGATGATGATGATGATGATTTTATAATGAATGAGGTCAAAAGAAGGCTTAAGGAACTTAGGAGAAACAGTTTCATGGTTCTCATTCCAGAAGAAGAAGAAGAAGAAGAAACATCTTGTCCTCAAGAAGAAGAAGAAGAAGCTAACAGCATTAATGAGAACTTTCGAGATGTCGAAGCGGAAGGGCGGCATTTGTGGTCTTGTTTTGGTCCTTTCTATGATAACTACTGCCAACGCATGCTCTTCTTTGATCGCCAAACTACGACCCTCCTCAAAGACATTGCTGCTGGTATCATTTCCTTACTTTCTACATTCACATTGACTGATAGATAGATAGGTAGATAGATAGATAGATTCAAATCCTTTAGCGTTTGATACCTTTGGTTTCCTTACAGCTACTCATTAGAGTCCAATAGGGTATGTAAATAAAACAAATCTAGTCGGAAAATGAATTTTGGCCCAACACATCCCAATTTTGATTATTATATGTATCTAGCGTCATTCTCACCCATTCATTGTGAGTAGCTTCATATTTGATAGATAGATACCTTTTTGCGTGATCAAGCATTCGTCCTAGCTAGGTTCAAATCTCTTCTTTAGGAGTTTTTAAAGCCCCCCGGATACTATACTATTAAGAATTTTCAGATACTACATCTCACTTTTGATTATTATCGGCGAATAATCTTAGTACTTAGGGTATGTTGGGGCTGGGGCTGAAGCTTATGTTATAAGATGAAAGATGAAGTATGTATTTTTATAAAGCTGTTTGACAAATTAGTTGAAGCTAAAGTTCATTAACGTAAAATCGCATAAAAGTACATCAAAGTAAATTCACATATATTTCCAGCTTTTGCGTAATAGTACATTATATTTTGAAAAGTATTTATGTAATTTAACTAGCTAAAAGCCCCATAAGCCCTTTGTATGGGCTTGTGGCTTATAAAAGGTTCTATTAGCCTTTGTTGACAAACAAGACTTATTTTATAAGCTGGCTTATTTTATAGGCTCAAGCCACAATAAGCCTCCATAAGCCTTGTGCCAAACATAGCCTTAGTCTAATTTATGTTTAAATCTAGTCAAAAACAATTGGCCCAACACATCTCACTTTTGATTATTATATATATCGAGTCTCATTGTCACCCATGCATTGTGAGTAGCTTCATATTCGTTGTTTGCATTAATTATTGATTTTTAACAGGATCACACCATGATCATTCGTCATCCACTCCGTCACCAAGGTCCGTCTCCAAGAAGCTCACATCACCCCTCCGATGTCTCTCTTTGAAGAAATTTGAACATCCTCCTCAAGACGACACAGAGCAGCTTCAGCAGCACCAACCAGAAAATGATCCGTATCTCGATCTTGAGACGTCATACGTATCTCAACTATGCTTGACGTGGGAGGCACTCCATTGTCAGTATACGCAACTTACAACATCTCAGTCTGAAAATAATTCCAAATGTTACAACCATAGCGCTCAGCAGTTCCAGCAGTTTCAGGTGTTGCTGCAACGTTTTATTGAAAATGAACCTTTCGAGCGTGGTCTCAGGCCTGAAATTTACGCTCACACCAGAAATACCTTTTCCAAACTTCTGCAGGTTCCGAATATATTAGGTGAGGACCCGAGTTCCTTCCTTCCTTCCTTCACGCTACTGATAGCATTCATATCCATTTCTTAACATTACTTTGCTGTTGTCGCTTTAGGTCAAGATAGAAAGGACATGACAACAGAAGAGGAATCGGAAATGCAGCTTGTCGAAGCTCCAGATCTTATAAGAATAATTGAGAGCTCAATTCTTACTTTCCAAATGTTCGTAAAGATGGACAAGAAGAAAAAATCAAATGGTGTCCGGAATATTTTTGGAGGCCAGAACCAGATGGTTACCCCTCTGCAGCAGGTTCAATCTTTGCTAGACAAGGTTATACTCTTCACTTATGTATATTTTAGGGGCTGTTTGTTTCGGCTTATATGTGGGCTTATGACCTTATGTGATTTCAGCTTCTATATCATAAACCCCAATTTTCCGGCTTATTTTGAGACTTGGGGGCTTATTATATAAGTTTATTACGATATGATAAACTTATATAAGCCCATAAGTCCCAAAATAAGCCAGAAAATTGGGACTTATGAAATATAACCCGAAAGCAAATAAGCTCATAAGCCCACATATAAGCCGAAACAAACACCCCCTTATATTCCCACTTGTTTCCGGTTTTCCTTCTTGCAACGTTAAATATGTTTATATTTATGCAGAGGAAGATGAAATTGAAGGAACTGTGGAAAAAAAGGAAAGGCGGGAAAAAGAATCAGTGGCCTGCGACACAAGAGGAGGTGGAGTTGTTACTTGCGCTTATAGACGTGAAGGTGATTAGTAGGGTGCTGAGCATGGTCAAGATTACCAAAGAGCAATTGTTTTGGAGTGAAGAAAAGATGAAGAAACTACATGTATCAGCAGCAACGGGAAAACTTCAAAGAGATCCATCTCCCATTCTTTTCCCTTGTTGACGATATTGCATGTTTCTAAGCAAATCAGTCATCTAGTTCCTGTTTTACTTAAAAGTAGTCTTAGTCAAGTAATCTGTTTAAAACGCAATTTATATTCGACCTTCCTGATCTTGGGTAGGTTTGAAATATGCAATCCAAGGTAAATGCTTCTTTCCGTTGACTCTAAAATCCATTGTTGCCTGGATTCTTTTGTTTTATAGTATTATTTGCCTATATAAGGTTTATTATTGTATCATTTGCCTATGTAACAAATGACTTATTCGACCAGACGTAGTGGTTGAAGTCGAAGTGATTGACCACTCGGGAAGGCCACTACACTAGCACCACCACGCGTGGTTGATGTTGTTATTTGTTTGTTTGGTCAAGCTGCTCATGAACGGAAGAGATGTAAAAAGCACCCAACAGCCATTTTCTTTTGTGTGTGTGTCTGCACGTCAACAGTTACGTTTTACAGATTATTTGGTTGATATGGACTCCCCTTATGATATGGAACGGGTAGGACAGTGGTAACAAACCGAGAGGTGAACTCGTTTTCATCTTCTTTCAGACTCGCATCCTTATCAAACTCCATTAACCAACACCCACTTCCAAAATCGCCAACCGACATTTATTTTCTCAAAACAAAATACTCCGTATTAAACAAACCATATTACAGAAAGAAAAGATAATTAGAGCTCAGAAATATATATTACATAAGTATTTGAAAGATAAAAGCTTTTCAATAATAATTGAATATAAAAACTAAATTTAAGTTATTTCTTACAATACAAGTTTAGAAAATTGGGTGAAGAAATCTGTGGGTCAGCCAGGACCCATTTGACCCGTTCCATAGGATGTCCTGTTTTGACCCGGACCAATTCCGACCCGTAGACTCACCCATTTTGCAACCTCTGCTGTCAAATAACAGCACGGAATTAAGCACCAATCTCTTTATCCATCCACCTACGAGATATGTCTTAACTTTTTCAGTTCTCTAGCATCATCAATTCCAGTTTCGTATACTGAATCAGAACCTGCACAGAAATGCTGCTGCATTAAAACTGGCATTCACAAAAAAACCGTAGACTCGAGAAAGAAACAAACTGAAAAGTTACCCATGCTGCAGGAAACATGTTAGAGCACACTGCATTCTCTGTTTTGACCGGTGTTGACTACTTTAGCATGGCATCGCAGTCCTTGCTTGAATGCAACGTAGATTGTTTCATATAGTTATACTTTATCTTACAGTTACAATTTGCCTTACATGTTTCGGAAATTAATTTTCAGGGGACTATATCTGATGCAGCGTCGTTAAAATTCAGAATTGGACAATAATGTTGTTAGATTCTGTAATGGGACGAAACTATGGGATTTTAGCTTGGGCATTGGGACGGAAATATGGGATTTTAGCCGGTGACGACATATGCACTATTAGAGCTCTAAGGTGAAGGCTCATATATCCTTATAAACTAAACCGCAAACACAAAAGAAAGAATGCTGACTACCCTTTGCATCAATCAGAGTATGCAAACATCAACCAGTAAATCCTCAATAAAAATTATAAACACTGATGAAAAAGTCGTTACCTGGAAATGCTTCACTTTGGCTGCATGACCTCCAGATTCAACACTTTGCTTTTCACTAGTATCGAGGTAGAAACACAATGTCGGTTGAAAGTTGAATGCATAAAAAACAACAGTACGCGAACAATTTACCTGTACATTCTCAGCCTCTCAGAACGTGCCAGTGTCGACAACTCATGGTCACCCGTACAGATGAAGCACAGGGTTCTCAACGGAAACCACGTTTAGCAGTTTATAACGGGATTAATTAACAAGAAAGCACCGTTTTTTTCTTATAGAAAGTAAATAAATAAATTAATATACATCTTCCAGACATAGTTGAGTAAACAGACGAAGGATTTGGGAAAACCCCATAGCGCGCAGCATGGTATTAGAGGGCAATGTACACTCTCACAACAGTTCTTAAACAACAAAATGAATTTTCCACCTTAAGCTAAGGGTTGTACTAAATATCACAAGTAAAAACAACAACAACCTATTATCATCGTCACCTTATTGTTTGGGGTGCAAAAAATAATCAGGAAAATCTTTTTTTTTTCTTAATTCGGATTTCAAGAATCTATGGCATCAACAGGAAGGGAAGTTGCCCTATGAAGAGGTTGAGTTTCTCCGTCATCTAAAGAAAAAGAAACAAAACGGGTTCCCGAAGCAAACGATTTTAGTAAACGTTCAGCGTCATCTTTGTGTTGTTCTCTTAATGAGGATGCTGACTTATGTCTCGTATGTTCTTTTGGTTGTTTATCTCTGAGTTCCCTTAGCTCCATCTGATACTTGGCTTTGAGCCACCTCAATTCTTGTCTAATCTCGTTTTCGTAATCATCGTCATCGTCTTCAGTAGCAGGAGTTTCTTCCAATACCCCGGGGAACCTCACTCTTTCCACAGGTTCATCTTCGGTACATGACTGATATTCACTGGTGCCTACTTCATGTTGACCCCCCCATATTTCGGAATACTGTAATCCATCAGATTGGCTCGATACAACTGGTGCATCTTCAAATTGATAAGTTATTTCTTCAAAGCGGCCATGAATGGCACCACAATGTTGTCTTGAACAGTGAAGCGAGTTCTTTGCTGCTATTGGACTACTCGTTGCGGTTAAATAGTTTATTCGAGATCCGTTTAATGCACAACTTTGACAGCTATCATGACGAGGACTTTCTTCTGATTGGCCTAAACCCTTTTTCCAATCTGGCACCAAGCAAGATATTTCTCCATCGATCATGTCGGCTATCTTATGGACATCTTGATTGGTAATATCCAACTCGAATACCATTTCATTTGCAACACTAAATGCTGTGTCAGATTCAATGTCAAAAGGGAAGTATATATTCCGTACACGCCCTGCATTTGTAGTGTACAAGATCGTTATCTTGACTGCTAATAGTAACAAATATATATTCTCTATTCGACTTTGTAACACGTGTTTTGAACATTATAAGATTCTTACCGATACAGGGAAAGTTACAAACTTTTTTAAACCGTGTATTTGAGCAATCTTTGAAATTATTGTGAGATAATCGTATTACATTTTTAGCCTCTTTTTCAGTTCTAATTCAGTGCATTGCATCCAAATAATCATTTATGAATCTAAGACGGTTACTCATCATATTAAGAATGGGTCGAGATAATAAATTCATTTGGACCCGAAAAGACGTTAAATAATGGTAAGACATACAAAACAAACAATATTGTCTCAAGATTCTGCAAATATAACGCGTGTAGATGATTTTCTATCTTTTCTCTTATCGGTAACTAAAAGTTGCAGAAATAAGTTAAAGATACCTTCTCGATCTGCAATCCTTAGCCTCAAGAAGATACCGTCATCTTCTCCTCTCTTACCCTTAATAGATATATCGATATCCTCAAGATGGTCTTCTTCTTCTTGGGTTGTAAATAATTCAATTTCGTTTCCTTCTGGTTCATAACCGATATAGTTAGAATAGTTATCAGTTTGTGGGCTTCCATTGCTATAATGATTATTATTCATGTGAGGTATTCCCTCAAACTCTCTCCAATAATCAATAGGCCTCATATCATAACCATAATCATCGGGTTGGAGAAACGGGTCTTTAAGAAGCTCTTTTGCCGGAAGTCTAAGAGAAACCGTAACTAGACACTTCTCCACAAATTGTCGCACTTGAGGGTCCTTAACTTTGTAAAGAGCATCCGGCTTTTTCCCCTAGTTGATATACAAAAAAAGAAGTTTAATAAAAAAGATCACGTTTGTCGTGAAAACGTTGAAATGTAATAACGTCGTACCGAAATAACTTTCTTGTATATCTGAGCAGGATGCGTGCATTCGCTGTACGGATATTCAAAAGTGACCATTTCCAAAATGCACATCCCAAATGCATAAATGTCGACCAATTCATTGTATTCCTCCGCATAAACCTCAGGAGCCATGAACTCCGGCGTTCCTGATCATAAGTAAAACCAAACTGAAGCTAAGCGGCATTTAATAATAGGGCTAATGGCATGATAATGTATCATAGTTGTCACGATTTCCTTCTATATGTATCGAACAAATTTTTTTTCTATTTTGTAATTTTATAGCATTGCCCCTCATTTTATTAACCCGGGAGGGGCAAAATGATCATTTAATACACAAAAAATGCAATAAAATCGAGTTTAGTACACAAAAAAGTAAATTTTTTTGTTTGATACATATACAAGGAAATCATGACAACTATAGAGTTAAACGACATTAGCAGAGTATACTACTACTAACCAACACAACGAGCAGCGTGAGATTTACGAAGGATAGCGGCTAAGCCCAAATCGCCAATTTTGACTTCACCTTGATTCCCGTTAACAAAAATATTATCACATTTAAGATCACGGTGAATGACAGGGGGATCATGGGTATGCAAATAAAGAAGACCCTTCAAAATCTGCCTACACCAATGCTTAATAGCGCGCAAATTAACCCGCTTATGTTTCTGCCTATACTGCCTAAGGGTCCCAGAAGTAAACATCTCAGTGACAAAATTCATGTTACGGTTAGCGGTATCGACCCAAGAAGTATAGAATTTCATAATGTTGTTGTGTTTTAAGGTTTTAAGGAGATGGATTTCGCAGTAGAGCCTCTCGAGATCTTCGGGGCTTTGAAGGAAATCATAAAGCTTGACTTGATTCCAGGCAACTTCGATTCCTTCGTACTCGTCGAAGGCGCGATACACGGTTTTCGAAGCTCCTTTGCCAAGAATCTCATTATACTAGATAACCCAAAACCTTAAATTAATAAGTTTATGTAATGAAATGAATAAAATGAAATGAAATGAGTTAATAAAAGTTACCCTTCCATATCTGCCAGTAGGATCTACTTCAACAAACTCAGAATCTGAATCATCTGAATCAACAACACCATTCATTCTTGTTCTTGTTGACTAGATCTCTATCTATCAATCTATCAATCTTTGTTAGATGATGATAAGCTGTTTGTTTGTTTTTGTTTGACTAGAGTTTAAGATTAACTGGTGATGAACTAATGATGTCTGTCTGTGTGTCTGTGTTTCTGTCCAACAAGATCCTCGCCACAAAACACCCGGATGGGATGGGATGGGATGGATGGATGGATTTTTCATATGCTTCTTTTTTTCCTTTTTCCTTTTTTTTTAAATTAAAGAAAAGAAAATACAGTCCCGTCGGAGCTAGGTATAGAAGAGGTGAAATGTAGACAGATGATCATGATACTCCTATGACCGGGAGAACCTCGAGCCAGTGTAAATGCGCAAGTGAACAATAAAAAGGACAATGTAGATGTTGAAACAAACTACGAAAAGCAATCATAAAGAAAATATTACCGGCGCCTCTCAGGAGTGACGTGACAACTACTGATATCACGACACGTGGAATCCGTGGTGCAACGGGTGCGATGACTCTGGACTTTTCGGTGGGCTTCGATTTAACGGAGACGGTTGGCTTTAAGGCTATGTTAGGTTAAGGTTTGATAGAGTTTAATGTGGA
Source organism: Tanacetum coccineum (assembly GCA_026074375.1). Taxonomy (NCBI): domain Eukaryota; kingdom Viridiplantae; phylum Streptophyta; class Magnoliopsida; order Asterales; family Asteraceae; genus Tanacetum; species Tanacetum coccineum. Next base: position 149,078 of record BQNB010000207.1, read on the forward strand.
GATTTTTGTTTAGATTTTATGTCGGATTTTTGTTTGAAAGGTTGGGTCATTCATCCGAACGAATGAATTGGGCAAAAACTAACCGTTGGTTGTGTTTATTTAAAAAAAGTAAAAATCAAATTTTAATAAACTTACACTATAAATTAATACTTCTCAATTTTTATATATACACTTCCAACATCAGTCCTTTACATACACACTTTAACTTTCCAAATCAAACAAATGAATCCCGATTTTTTTTTGATGACACGGATGAAGAATACGGAGTTAACAGTTTAACCTTTGAGTTTTGAGTAAATTTCATCGTTTAGTGACAATGTACTTCGCTGAAAATGGCAATGTACGACAAAAAACATTTCGTAAGCGATTCCGAATGAGCGGAAAATTATTCACACGCATTGTTCATGAATTGGTTGATAGGTACCCGTATTTTCAACAAATGGATGATGTAAGGGAAAGTTAGCATTTCCCCGTTGTTGAAGTGTACATCTGCAATTCGTCAATTAACATACGACGTCGTTCCGAATGCTCTAGAAGAATATCTGCAAATTGGTGATAAAACTTCTCGCGATTCTTTCAACGCTTCCGCATGGGGTTATGGAGTTATATGGAGAGTAGTATTTGCGAAAGCCTACATAAACCAATGTCGAAAAACTCTATGCTTTTCACGAGGAGAAACATAGGTTCCCCGGATGACAAGAAGCATTGATTGTACAAATTAGTTGTGGGCTTAATGTCCGGTTGCACATCGTGCTCAATTCTGTACGGGTGATCATAGGTAAGAACCATTCATTTGATTGGAAGTGGTTGTCTTAAAAGACTTATGGATTTGGCACGCGTTCTTTAGTGTTTCCGGATCAAACAACGACATTAATGTTGTACGTCAATCAACTATTTTCAGCGATCTTAAAGACGAGAAAGCACTAGAGGTTCTCTTTATGGCTAACGACGTGACTTGTAGATGGGGATATTATCTTACTAACGAGGTATATCTCAAATGGGCTCTTTTTATGAAGTCTATTCTACAGTCAGACTCAATGATGATGTCACGCCCACAAAATGGGTCATAGCGGAATAGGTATCCAGGGGCGTGACTTAATAAATATCTCAAACACAAAGTAATAAAGAACGACCACGTTTTTGAAAACATTACCTCGTTGCATTAAATAAAAATAGGTAAGTCTTACAATAATTCGAAATAATTAAAAAGTCATTGCGGAAGCATTAGAAACAAGTTCAAATGACAACGAGTATTTAGATAAGTAATCCATGAAAAGGAGCCAAATGCATGAAGACATCACGTAGCACATCAAAGTGTCCCAAAAGCTAAGCACCTGAGAAAACATGCTTAGAAACGTTAACATAATGTTGGTGAGTTCATAGGTTTAAGTAGAACATAAGTAAGGACCACACGATTTATAAACGTATGATCATTGTAACACATACAATATCACATAAATGGTATTTACGTTTGCACTAAGCTCATGACACCGAAGCTAAATAGGAATGTAACAATATGTCAAGTAAAGCTTGCCAAATAGGTATCTAATTCGAAATACCTAGAAATCCGACATGATATACATCTGTTCGATCGGTCACCCCGATACAAGTAAGAATCACAAACCCGGACGTGGAATATTAACCCCACAAGATCTATTTATAGCACTCACGCTAACAACGTTTGTAATTAACGATTCATGATAGTGGCAATAGTGAGTTATAGGTACTTAGGCAAATACGTAAACATTAAGTGAAGCATTTGTGTCCAAAGTTAAAAACGAGCAATGTTTCTCACCCCAAAGTTTGTAAAATAACGTAAACATGAGTAAAAGTGGGGTTTTAAATTCACCTTAAGCAAATCAGTAAGTAGAGAAATAAATCACAAACGTAGAATGTACACAAAAGATCCTAACCGCGACCTAAATGAACAATGCGCTTTAGGAGAAAGCAAATGATAACGAAGCGTTGCATAAACCATTTTTAGAATGTCAATATCACCCGCTCATGTTTGTTTTTTAGTTTAGTTAGTCAAAATGTGTTTTCGTAAAAATTTAAGGTTTTAATTAAGTTTCGACACTTAAACCGTAAGTTACTATTTTTAGCAAGTTTAGAATCTTGAACATCATACGATGTCTAATTATATCCGTTAAGTTTATATTTTGCCTAAACGCACTAAATGACCTTAAAAATATAGTTTCCACTTTTATTTCGTCAATATATACTTTACGCCTATTATTAAATTACCATTTCTAACGAAACTCCTAGCGCTTACTAATTAATGTTTTTAGAAAGTTTCTAATGCGTCTAATATAAGTGTTACTATTTTATTCACTAAGGTTTTCATAGCTCAAACGGACCCGAAAACGCTCAAAAACCTATTTTTACATTTTAATCAGCTCACTTTTAGTAAAATAAAAATCCCAGATGTAGTCTGATGACATCAAATAACGTCTATTTTATAGCATCATTTATCCCGTGTAATTAACCCTTTTGGTATGATTATTGCAAAGAATTGTTACTTAATCGTTCATATTTGAGAATTGCAGTAATTATGGAGTACTTGGTGAAACTTGACTAAAAGGCGCGCATTCTGGAGCTTAAACGACGATATTTTGAAGATTAATGTTTTGACAACCAATACGCCGTATCTATCAAGGAAGATACGGCATATCCGTGCATGCACTCACCAAAGACCACGACGGAAACAAGATCAATACGTCGTATCCAGTGAAGACCAATACGCCGTATTGGAGATACAATATGTAAAGTATGGGATGATCGAAAAGTTGACCATTACAGGAACGCCAACTTAGGTTGTTGTTTTTGATCTATGATCAAGACGTTTGTAAATAGTCGTGTCTTTATCATGGTTACGGTCGAGAAAAAAGTGTCTAGCAACTTGTGGATATTCTGGAAGATATCAAACGTGGTCCCTACTCCAAGAAACACCCAATACGCTGTATCCAACACATTGGATATGCCGTATCGACACTGACTCCAGACCCTATAAATACAAAACTCAAAAATAAGTTTTAAGTGTGCTAAATCATATTCTCGATACCTAAACCACAAAAGTTGATTTTTAGAGGAGAAAAAGAGCAAAAGAGGTCTCACAACGCATTCCAATCCATAGGAGATGACGTGTAATTTCTTATACTTTTATAATCGTTTAGTTTTTGGTATCATTTGTTAACTCGGTTAGTTTACCTTGGCTAAGCCATTACTCTTGTATTAATTATGATGTTTGAAGGCTAATACCTTCAGGTATTAGCCATTATTATGAAGATCTGAATGTTTGGTTTTGTTTATATCTCGATTTCTTAATTTATCGTTGTATGCTTGTTTATGTTTATCAATTTATACTTGTTTACGTGCTTTTGTATGCGACCTATCATTCAACTGGATCTAGTGATACAGACCAAGTAATCTAGATGCCGGGATGGCTCTCCATATAGTGATTTATACATCTAGAATCATAGGATCACAAATATTGTCCTTCTAAATTCGTGCTAAGGATACGCTTCTGGCTTAACTAGTTAACGGATATTGCCTTTGGTTTATTGAACAAGTTGACTAGCAGGTGAACCTAGATAATTCAACAAATAACGTTCTGATTCCATTGGATAGTTGGACAAGTGGACTACTAGAGTATAAATTGCCATTAAGCAGTAAGTGGGTAAAGTCTCTATGAGCTAGGGTTTAACAAGATCACCATTGCTTTAATCCCTAAGATAGATTATAATCAGCAAATAAGGATGCTTTATGCGGATGCTTTAATTGTGACAGAATTAATGTGTCTAGGTCTTAGGATGAAGTCCCGCCTAAGTCTAAGAATGATATGCCACCTCGAGATAAGTAATCATTGCACTGAATAAACAAACCAACTTCTAATCGGATTAATGATGGCTAATACAGTTTTCTATCATAAGGCTTGACCGCTCTTTTATCTTCTGTTAATTTGCTTGCGTGGGTTAAAGTGTCTTGAATTGATTGTAGTCACCACCAAACCCGTGCCAGTCTCTCAGGCTGAAACCCCCCTTTTACCTGTTAGAATTAGGATTAGAACTAACATAGGATTAGCATAGGTTTGACTTAGATTAGAATTAACTTAGATTAGATAACCAAAATAAATTAAGAGATTTAACATCGCTTCAAAGTCACATACATTCGAACACCCTACTTACCACGAAATCTAACCACCAGAGCAACCGGTGTACAAACTGCCACGTTAAAGTGTTGTTTTTGGTTAAGTTGGCAAAATATAAATTTAAAACTTGAATCATAAAAACATACACCACACAACGACACAATCATAGTCTGTCTTTGAAATAGTGTAACTCCTTCGTTATAAACATTCACGACTCTACCGAAGGATACGTTTGAAGGAAATTCATAATCTACAAGTTTTCTTGTGTAATTTTAAGCCAACTCGGACCCGAAATGGGTCAAAACATGGTCTCAAAATTCGGATAGAATACACCCGAAATGGTTTTGAGCTGTCAAAAACTTTTGTGTTTTGCCAAACTTAAAATGGTCGTATCTTATTCGTTATAAGGCGGATTTTCGCCTTCTTTATATCGTAATTTGTGTATGAAAGTATACTAACATATTTTCAAGGTTCTAGTTTCCCAAAATAATTTTAAATACCCTTTAATCCACTTAATAAATTCGGGCAGCTTTTAGGTTTACCAAAATCGCCTAAAAAAATTTATCCGCAACATTCACAACTTCAAAACAAACCTAGTTTCTCTTCCAGCGATTGTTACCAATATTTCAAAGAACTCTAAATTATCTAATCCCTTCCACTGATCATCAAACATCACTTTTATCGCTTAAAATCTCGCTACTAACTCAAAAGTACAAGAAAATTATAAAAATTAAGAAAAGTTCAAATATACTAATAAGTTGTACAACCTCTTTTATTCATTAGTTTTCTTTGTAAAAGTGATACACAGACATGGCGATGATGTTTTTGAGAAAGATGATGTATGCGAATGAACATTTAAAAATTTAAGTAAAAGAAATAGGATGTTATGGCTTACAAGTTGAGGAAATATGATGAAGAAATGAAGAATCTTCAATCTGGATGAACACGAATATAACCCATACTAGAACTTGAATAACCCAAAAATAATAACCATGAACCATAAGCAACCAACCTGTAGGATATCAAATCACACAAATATGCAGTATGGTAAGAGAAGGTTTAGAGAGAGAAAGGTTGGAAGGTTTCTAGAGAGAGAAAGGAAGAAGTAGTTGTTGGAAATGGTAATTTAATAACCCCAATATTACGCTAATATTCTACGAGCTACGCATCGGAAATAAATCACATATAGCATATATAATTAACATAAAAAACATAAATAAGGAAACATACCTCTAGTAACCAAGCTAGTGACGAAACACAAGCGTCTTCGAGTACACGCACATGTGTAATAACATACGAACCAAACGCCACTACGAGTTACCAAGATAAGTAACCCCTACGTGTATCCACAATACACGTCGAACAATACCACCTAAATGCTAGTTCTTCAACCAACGAACAAGTAAACACTAGAAGTAGTCAAAGCTTAAAACTCCCTTATGTGGGGTGTTTGTAGGCATCGACCACAAGAGAAGAAAAAGAGAAGGATGAGAATTATGAGCTCTAAGGTCCTCCTTATATACTATGTGAATTAAGGTTTACCTAAATTACCTAGCTTGGAGGAAAAGATAGCTCAAAAACCCAAGCCAACCCCTTAGGGTTCTATGGCTGGTCGAACCAAGGGTATACACCCCTTAGTGATGACTTTTTTATTTTTTACATATTTATGGATAATTACATTTAATTACCCATTATTTAAAAACCCTATAAGTTAATTATTCCTAACAAACTAATTAACGACCGTTAATGTTCCATCGTTGATTCATATATTAATATAAATAATATATATAATATATTAGGGCTAAGTTCAAATATAGCGTACTTACTCAAATTTTCACATCTTGGCTTTGAACTTTGAAACATACCAATGTCACCCATGTAACCGGCTATTACTTGTCGAAATAGGTAATATTACCTGTTGGAGATCCACGTCAGCTATTTAGGCCCACTTTTTTCCCTTTTTCATTAATAATTTATTTTCCTTTTATCACTCATGTGAAAAGTATCAATGTGACCCATATGAACTTTGCAGAAGGGAACCGACCAGTGTTATCCTATGGAACCGGCTTGTCCTGTAGCTCGGTTCGTAACGGTTCCTTTACTCAAATGGAACTGACCAATGTAAAATTATGAAACCAGCATCCTAACACAAAATATGAATTTTAGATCGCCAAATCTTGAAAGATTATGTATGATCTTGATAGATTTTCTTATGATATTGTAAGATGATTATGTTATCCACGATGTAAAAATATTGAAAGTAATTTTACTACATTTTTAAATAAAAGTATAAGTTACTAAATATGGAAAAGTGTTAATTTTTATATGAATGAACATGTGTGATCTATATGTTAACTTATAACGATTTTATGTTTTGTTATCGACAAAACATGAGAAGATCGTAAATAGAAATAAACGTTTTTACCGGTTTATTTATATTAACAAAGAGGTTTGAGTTCAAGATCCGTAGGGGGTTCTTCGAGAGATTTCTTGATTTTATAATCCATATCGAATGTGATTTATTCGAGAGTTAATTCTTCTTCTTCATGTTCAGATTCAGTGTTTTCGTCTATATTCATTGCAATGAATTCATTGAATTCGACGAAGATTTCATCTTCGAGAGGAGTTCCATCGATAGAGTAGAGAATTTTGCTACCTTAATCTAACAAAGCGTCAAAATCTTCTTCTAAGATTTCATCGATGACATTGATACTAAAACATGTATCGTCATTTGAATAGGAATGTTTCATTGCCGAGTCGATAGAAAAGATCATACGTTATGAACCAACTTCAAGATTGAGTTGTTTTTGTTTAACGTGGATTATTACGTCTGCGGTATGTAGAAAAGGTCTTTCTAAGATAAGGGGAACTTTGGTATCCTCCTCCATTTAGAGGATAACAAAATCTACCAGAAAGTCCTTTATCTCTTCTTTGATATGTCTTTGATCTCATCTCTGACAGCATTAATCCTTCCAGCAGTTGTAATTACTCAACGGTTGTAACTGAGCACAAACATCATTAACTACTTAGAAATTTACTCTAGCAGTACTAACATATACTAGTAGTTTGCTACTAACTTTAGTACTAGCAGTAGTAACTACTTAGTATATTTTCAGTCTTCATCTCTGAGCAGTCTTAACTTCTACTAGCAACAAAATTTTTATACTAACAGTACTAATTATACTAACAGTAGTAACTACTAGTAGTAACTTTTATACTACCAGTACTAACTACTTAGCATAATTTTCATTAGTATTATCAGCAGCACTAAGCTATGCTTGACAGCACTAATATATACCTGAGCAATAGTAACTAAGAATCATCTTGAAGTCTTTTAAACCCAACAATCCTCTCCTAAACTTGATGTTCATCTTCTGAATCTTTAAGTTTCATTAAAAGTCTTCACCATCACTCGGAGGATGCATTCAAACACTTCATTGACCATTTTCCTACTTTGTCATGAGCTTGAGTAATTGATAACACATCTCATTCCAACGATCAGCTTGAAGCTTCTTGTTCAGCATATTTGAGATTGTTAATGGTGTAAGGGGATATCTTTTTCTCAACCAACATAAAGATATGTAGATTTCTAAACCTTACAAAGTGCACTCTACAGTTATCAAACAACTTCTAAACAGTCACTTTGTACCCTTGTAGATTTCTCCATACATCACTTTTAATGTCAGGTTCAAATATTACTTTCAAATCTCCCCATAACACTCTTTCATAGTCGTCCTCTGGCCTTGTATTCTTATATTTAGCTTTAACCAACTTCCAGAGGGTCTCCAAGTCTTCTCTATCAATACCCTGAAGCATCTTTATCATTGATGAATACCTTTTTGAGTTTCCATCAGCCCTTATCAATTTAAAGTATCCCATTCTTCTATCTTTATCAATCTGGTATTCAACAATCACTAGAGGCTTAGTAACTAGAGGTATAGCATTAATTGCTACCTCATCATCTTTAACTATCTCAATATGCCTTTTCATCTCTACCTCCTCTTGATCATCTTTTTCAACTTCTACATGCTCATCTATCTTCTGCTTCTTTGACATATCAAATTCAAGTTCATCCCCTGCTCTTTTAGAGCTTTCCTCTGTTCTTGAATCACTGCCTTTTACTACTTCTGAATTCATGTCCACAAAAGTATTTACTCTTTTCATTTCCTTATCAAACAACTTCTAGATTTCATCATAGCTTTTGCTCTTCAACTGACTATGTTTGTATCCAACCATATTCTTCAAATAAGTAGACATTTGATTTCTCTTTTGAGTTTTAGTAGGTGGCTTTCTTCTTATCTCTTCAGCTCTAAGCTTTGCAAAGTGTTTCTTTCTTTTGTTCATAAGCTCTACAAACAATCTAGATCTTTCTTCAATGGTTATCTCTCCCTGTTCTTCTGCTTGTAGCCTCTGAGCTAATTCAAAATCTGCCTCCATCATAGCTTGTGTGTTATCTCATGATTCAATCAAAGCTATGTTGGCTTCTTCTTCCTTTTGCCTTACAAGCCTTTCTTCTTTAATAAGTTCAGCTTGTAACTGAGCTTCAAGATTTCTAGCCATTTCTTCATCAAGAGCAAACTGATCTTTCTTCTTTAATGGCACTTCAGGCTCCACTATTTTTCCTTTGCCTTTGTCTTTTACTTGTGGAAGTTGTGATTATGAAGAAGAAAATGTTTTTGTAGATGCAAATACTTGTTCTTCCTGATCATGAAATATAATTCCCCTAGCCCTTGTTATAACAGATGTAACTGTTGTAGCAACAGTTGTAACAGGCCTGTGTTTTGTAGTTTTGATCTCAATCAAAGTTTGAGTATGATTTAATTCACTGAATTTCAACACTAGCACTAGCAGTATTAACTACTTCAGTAGCACTAGTTGGAATTGACTTTTTAGTTGTAGCAATACAAACTATAGGATCTTCAACCACCTTTTCAAACTCAATTTCCTGCTCTTCCAACACACCTGTATCAAACATCAGGTTGTCATCATTCATCTCTTAAGTCTCATTCACTAAAGTCACTTCTGCATCAGCATCAAGGTCTTCAATCTTCCCCCTTTGTTTGGATGCATCCTCCTGAGCACCTAAACTAGCATCATTAGAGGATTCTACCCTGCTAGAGGAACCAACCTTTCTTAACCTTCTTAGTCTTGAAGGTCTTGACTTCCTTCTCTTTTCCAACTGCTTGACTCTCTTCTTTATACAAGTAATCTCCTTTGCTTGAGCAGTCTTGGCTTTCTCTAAATCAAGGACTTTCTCTTATAGTCTGGTACATAAATTCATCAATTCAGAAAGTTGCATGCTATCCTCACCACTTTGAGGTGGATCATAAGAATGGGTAGAGACATGTTCCTCATGAGTAGTCTCTTCAGTAGTAGGCTCTGTAGGAGCACTGTCCTTCCTTTGTTTCCTTCTTGATTTTTTCTTTTGAGGTTTTGAGGATGATGGTTGAGTGATAATGGGTATGGAATGGGAATCAGTAGGAGTAGTTGAATCTGTACCTATGTCTTCTGTAACTTGAACCATCATTGTGGAGAATAGTGGTGTAACTCTTCCAGAAAAACCCTTGCATGGTCCCTTCATGTTAGCAAACACCTTCTTGGTGTGGGAAGGTGTAACATAAACCCTTTGTGCTTGGACATTCCCTCTACTTGTTTGTCCAGGAAGACTTTCACAAATCTTGGGTCCATGAGAAATTTTACCCCACTATCCAAGTTCTTTACCATATTGTCAAAAATGTACTTGGAAATGTTGAATTTTTGGTTTCGTGGCTAGACATTGATAGCAGATGCCATAGTGCTTACTATATTCATTTAAGGTGTAGTCTTAGCCACTATGGCATTGCAGTATGATAGGGATAAGAAATTTCCTTTGGGATGAAAAATAAGCTTTATAGAAAGTAAGCTTTTGAGTAAGATTTTCATACCCCATTCTTTCCCGTTCTGCAAAAATTGTAGCAGTGGGTATAAATTTGTTCCTTCAGCATCATCCAACTTAAGATCACTCTTTATACTTGTCTCAGAGATGATTACATTTTTCTTGTCTACTAGGGCTTGTATCTGGCGTTCGCCATTAACTGTTTTGACCTTAGCATATGTCCAGAACTGTTCAATACAGGTAGTATAAATGGTTGGATTGACCGTTAACGCATATTGGACAGAACTTGCATTTAGAAAATCAATAATTTCCTCAAACCCATTACTTTCTTTGGGTTTCTCCAAAAACGCAACCAAATTGTGAGTTTCAGCAAACTTTGGGGTCGACATTGTGATGGGTTTTGATGATTAAAGATGAAATTGAGTTAGGGTTTATGATTAGAGAGGATAAAAAGGTGTAAAATCGAACGAATGAGTGATTGAAACCCTTAATCGAAGTATTTATAAACTCACCCTCAACAGTATTAACTTGAACTGACAACATTAAGTTAAGCCTAACAGTAGTAAGTGTATGCCTAGCAGCATAAACTAATACGGACAGCAGTAAATTAAGTCTAACATCATTAACTTAAGCTTAGCAGCGTTAAGTTTTAAGCTGAGCAGCATTAACTTTAAGACACCAGTATTAACCCTAATTTCTTTCCAAAAAGCATTTCCATCATCAATTTTGATTCTCACAAGCTCTCTTTCTGTTTTTAATCTCACTATCTCTCATTTCTTTTTCTCACCAATTCACTCTATCTGTTTTTATATCAAGAATCCTTTCAGACAATTTTATACAAAGTTCCATCAATTCCTTTAGTTTCATGCTGTCCTCCCCACTTCCAAGTGTGTTAACTCTTAAAAGAGGTAGATCATTGGACTGTTTAGATGCAGCCTCAAACCTAATTTGAGCTTCTGCACCCCCTAATATGGTATCTTGGCACCTGGGACCACTACCTGAATCAGTTCCCTAAGGAAAAGATTCATTAAGTGTTGCCATAGATTGGGTCCTATTTATGTTACCACTGTCCTGCTCTGCTTCTAAGCTAGAAGCAGTAGTGGCAGCCCTTTCCATTCTGTCTTCCCACTCCTTATAGACAGTCTCATCTGCAACAAGGTGAATAGGTCCACTAGACTGAGATATCTCAGTGGTCCTTTTGGCTTTCCTAGGTTTTTGAGTCTTTTTGGGTTAAGATTGTGATAGAATAGTGATTGGTTCAAGATTAGATAGTGATACAGTTGTGGATGTGTGTTGGGGTTCAGTGGGATTTCCTGACCCTTCACCCACTTCTGCTTAATGATACATTCCCTTTCATCTAATCTTAATTAACCTCCCCTCAAACAATACTTCAGAGATTAAGTAATCCAATGCTAGCAATCAGAAAGTTAAACCTGCTAACATCAAAAGCCTTTGTGAGAAGATCTGCAACATTGTGGTCTGTGTGAATCTTGATCACTTGAACTAACTTCTTCTCATAAGAATCTCTGATGAAATGATGCCTTATTTCAATGTGCTTGGTTTTAGAATGAAACACTGGATTCTTCACAATACAAATGGTGCTTTCATTATCAATGTGAATCTTGGTGTTCATGAAGTTGAACCCATAATCAAGCATTTGATTTTGAATCCATAACACCTGTCCACAGCAATTAGCAGCAACAACATACTCTGCTTCAGTAGTAGAGTTTGCAACTATAGTCTGCTTTTTACATTGCTATGAAATCAACCTTTTGCCAAGAAATTGACAACCTCCTGTTGTGGATTTCCTGTCAAGGCTAGCTCCAGCATAATCACTATCAGAAAAGGTCTTACAAGTAAATGGTGAATCCATTAGGTAAAAGACCTAATTTAGGCTGTCCTTTTAAGTATCTAAAGATCCTCTTCACTGCATGAAGGTGTGAAGTCTTTGGTGTAACTTGGAACCTTGCACAAGCACAAACAACAAACATTATGTCAGGCCTAGAAGTTGTTAAGTACATCAATGATCCAATCATTAATCTATATAAGTGAACATCCACATCCTTAGCTTCTTCATCCTTGTTCAATGCCTTGTTAGTCTCTATTGGAGTCCTTGCTGCCTTTATAATGGTAAAATCAAACTTCTTCAATATATCAGCCACATATTTGTCTTGGCTAATGAAGATTCCATCATCTTTCTACATGACTTGCAACCCTAAGAAGAAAGTAAGCTCCCCCATAGAACTCATCTAGAACCTCTTATGCATCATCTGTTCAAACTCAACACATAAAGAATTCTTTGTAGATCCAAAGATGATGTCATCAACATACACCTGCACTAACAGGATATCACCTTTTTCCTTCTTGATGAATAGAGTCTTATCTATAGTGCCTCTTCTAAATCTATTTTCCAATAAGCAGGTAGAAAAGGTCTCATACCAGGCTCTAGGAGCTTGATGTAGACCATATAAAGCTTTTTCTACCTTATAAACTTTATCAGGGAACTATGGATCTTCAAAACTAGGAGGTTGGCACACATACACCTCCTCTTCAATAGTACCATATAAAAAGGCACTCTTCACATCCATCTGGTACACAATAAGTCCCATAAATGATGCATAGGCCAAAAATAACCTGATTGCTTCAATCCTAGCAACAGGAGCAAAAACCTCATCATAATCAATTCCTTCTTCTTGGGTATAACCTTGTGCAACCAGTCTTGCCTTGTTTCTAACTACAATTCCTCTCTCATCTTTCTTGTTTCTATACACCCACTTAGTTCCAATAGCCCTCTTGCCTTTAGGAAGATCCACCAGAGTCCAAACCTTTTAAAGTTTAAATTGCAGAAGCTCCTCTTTTTTTTTATTGAATTGCTTCTATCCAGCTTGGATCTGTCAAAGCTTGAATCACCTTCTTGGGTTCTATTTGTGAGAGAAAACAGGCAAATAGGCAGTTTTGATAATCTTTGTGATTTGTTCTCCTCTGCTTTTTGATGTAACTGACCATAGCATGTTCTTCAGAAATCTTGGTCATCCTCCTTGTTTGAGTAGCTGAATTTATGTCTCCAATGATCTGGTCTTTAGGATGATCCTTGTGAATTCTGGTTGTGGGAATAGGACTGACATTCATGGTGGTTTCCAAGTTGTTAAGGTCAGCCTCTGCACCCACTTCTCTATCATCATAGGCATCATCAAATATGCCAGTGTTTTCCAAAGATTGCATACTTGAATCATTAGGAATAGGACTAGCAATATTAATATTTAGACTACCAGTATTAATATTTTCACTGGCAGTATTAATACTTGGCCCAGCAGTACTAACAGATGGACTAGCAGTACTATCTCTGTTAGTGCTGTTAGCATAACCTTCTTTCTGTTGAACAAGCAAACTATCCAATTCAGCTCTGAAATCTTGCACATACTGGTCATCTTCTTTATTTGAAGCTCCTCCTTCCTTTTCTTGACCATTTCTTTGACTTACATCATCATCTCCTTTGTCTGGTACCTCATCAGCATCCTTATCATCTGTGCTCTAAGTACTTGAAGAGAGTGGAGAATTAGAAAGCATGAGTGGTAGCAGTATGTATTCATGATCAGATGCTTTCTCCTGTCCAGCTTGCCCTGCATTAACATTTGTCTCTATACCTGCATCACCATTAGTTTGATTTCCTGCAGTAACTGGCTCATAATTCATAGATTTTGTCAGTGAATCAATATCAAAGAGCCATTCTGGACCACTCCCTGCAACATTAGGTTTGTTTTCAAGAAAGTTTATGTGCAGGTTCTTCTCTACCTTCTTAGTTCTAGTGTTAAATACTCTAAAACCCTTTCTATTTATAGAGTATCCAACCAAGAACCCCTATTAAATTTTCCTAGGGGATCTAAGGTACTAAGAATAGTCACAGGACACCCAAAAGGTCTCATAAAGCTTATACTAGGTGGTCTACCAAGTAATAGTTCATAAGGTGTCTTATTGTGAGGCTTGGTCACTAGAACCCTATTCTGAAGATAACAAGCAGTGTTAACTGCTTCAGCCCAAAATGTAGTAGGTAATTAAAATGAATCCTTTAATTTTTTTAAACAATCTGCTAGCATAGTCCTAGCTGCCTCTATTAGTGTCCTATTCTTTCTTTCAGCAACTCCATTTTGTTGTGGAGTTCTGGCAACACTAAACTCCCTCTTAATCCCTTTCATCCCACATAACTGATTCATGTCATTATTTTTAAACTCAGTTCCATTGTCACATCTGATGATTTTAACCTTATGATTTATTTGGTTTTCTATGCCAGTTATAAAAGTTTTAAGGATCCCACTAGTCTCATCCTTAGTGGCCAAAAAGAAAACCCAACTAAACCTACTATAGTCATCAGTGACAACAAGGCAATATATCTTGTGATTGATACTCCTTACAAATGTTGGCCTAAATAAGTCCATATGCAACATTTATAAGGGATGGCTGATAGAGCTTACAAGCTTGGTCTTACAAGAGGCTTTGTGTTGCTTTCCCTTCTGATAAGCAACACAAGAATGGTCATTTTCAAAGATCTTTGAAGGCAAACCTCTAACAAGGTTTCCCCTCACAAGTTTGTTCATAGTTTTAAAGTTTATATGACCAAGCCTCCTATGCCATAAATTAGACTCATCTATTGTAGCCTTTGCAAATAAACACGCCAAACCTCCTGAAGGCACAACATTCTTTACATCAAAACTATACATGTTGTTCTGTCTGGGAACTTTAAGCACGACTTGACTTTCATCAAGTAGCTTAAAGTCAGGAGATAGAACAAGACATTCAGTCTCAGTGAAAAGAATACTGTTTTTCTTGTCACACATTTGTGAGACAGAGAAAGATTAAAACTTAAGTTCCTTACAATAAGTTTTACATTTCAAAGTTTAATTTCCCAGTCCTAATTTTACCTTTACTAGTGATTTTACCTCCTTTAGGACTTCCAGCAAATGCAACAAATCCATCATCAATGTCTTGATAATCTGAAAGGTAGGACTTGTTTCCAGTCATATGCCTAGAGCATCCACTATCAAAAATCACTTGATCCTGTAAAGCATATTGTGGATTACCCTGCACTCAAAATAAGAGAATTAGTTTCTCTTGGGGGCCCAAGCCATCATTGACTTGAGTCTGCCTTGAGGATCAACATAGTCAAATCTTTTAGGCATGTATGATCACGTCTTGGAGGATATGGTCAATTACTTTTCCCGTTGGTCTCCAAATCCAGCATGTTGAGGACTTAACAACATTTTCCCATTTTCCCTCAGCAGTACTAACTACTACTTCTGGCCCAGTAGTAGTGTCACACCCCAAGAATTTCCGGTAAATATTTTAAACTTTTTCGATAATTATTTTTGACTTTTATATGTTACGTTTAAATTCGGTAGTTTACCGGGAAGTTAACCCGCGTAAATCTGAAAAATGTCATCGGACGCCTTCCGACTTCAGATTTTGATTAGTTTAGATATTATATGAGTTAGTTTATATTTTCTAAGTGTTTCGTAGTTTACAATCACTCTCGGTATTTATATTTATGCTTTAACGTTTGAATTGCGTTTTCGCGTTTTTGATCAAACGGAACCCCGGAAACCCGCAATCTTTTTGTGTAAACTCTAGTCATCGTCCATCTCGCATTCTTAAGTCAAAAATTTCGTTCATCCCTCCCCCTCTACTCAAAACACACGCATACACACTCTAAATTAATTCCCATGAAATCTTTTCACTTTAATTTGAAACTTATGCATGCATAAGTGGGATAGTGACCTCTTTATCTTAACCCTCCTATGCACCAACACCTCTCTTACATAATTTATCACCTTGCATGTAAGGATCACAAATGCACTAACTTGAAATGGATTTAATTAACTAAACTTGGAGCCAAAGCAAAACAATGAACCTTTTCCCCCTCCTTGGCCTACATCGGATGAACCACAAGGACCATGAAGTCCTTGGTTCACTCTTTTTGCTAGTCACCCACTTCTAGTCCCCAAAATATCTTAAACCCTAGAACCTTTCCCTATATAAACACCACTTATAAGAATTTTAGGTCATTCATCACAATTCTAGCCTCAACAAAAACTCACACACCTCTCCCTCTCTTTCTCTTGGGTTACGGCAAGAAAAACAACACCAACAACCTTCCATAGTTTTGATTTTGTCCAAGATCCATCTATTTCAATCTTATTTCTAACCATATCTAAGGGTCTTCCAAAGGTTTGATCATAGTTTTCAAGGTTTTTCTTCAAGATCTAAGTTAGGGTTTCAAGATTTGTTGTTGGGTTTTATAGATCTATTATTTTGGGGTATAGATCTTGTAATTTCTCTACTTGTTCTTCATTCTTGTAAGTATCTTGGATCTTTCTTTGTGGTTTACTTACATTCTTCTTATATGTTCAAAGATCCATACATCCATATGTTATGTTTTTATTTTTGAAAGATTATAAAACCAAGATTTCATAAATAATGATGCTACTTTGTTTTATTAGTAAATATTATGTTCTTGGTGAGATGAGGGTTGAATGAGAGTTGCAACAATAGAAATGAAGGGATTAGGTTAGATTTAGGTGTGGTTTTGTTGTGGATTAGTTGTGAATGGAGATTAGGCTAGATTAGGCACTATTGTGAAGTTTGGGTGGATTTTGGTTGCGTTTTTGACAAAAAGTGCTTGTTGTCCCGAATTTGTTTTGGGGTTTTGGTCGACCTAAAAATGTTTTCATTAGGCGTAAAAGTAGTTTTTGGAGAGCTCGTTTTGAATAGATAGTTTTTCATATATCGCACATTAAAATTGGATTTAAAACGACCAAGTTATAGCCAAATGAAACTTGAAATATTTTTCGACAAAACCGGATGAATAGTGTGCTGATGTGAATAGTAAAATGAGTTTTCGAACACTTTTGGACATTTTTGGACTTTCTAAACACTAGCGAAACATATAGTAACACATACCTATTGATTAGTATCATTTAAAGACGCCGTTAGCATATTTTGGGAAAAGCGATAAAGTTACTAAAAATAGTAAGTTTGGTAAGAATTTAGCGGAACGGACATAGAAGTTAAGCGATTAAGGCTAGTTAGTGCGTTTGGGAAATATGGAACTTAATAAATATAGGAGACGGTATTACCGTGTTGAAACTAAAAACTTTTCTAAAATAGAAACTTTCTAAAAATGATAATTTTTGGTTAAACGCCGAAACTTAATGAAAAACAATATGATTTTATTTCGTCATGATTTGATAATCAAACTAAAGCAAACACACATGGAGGTATTTTGGTGATGAACATATTGTGAAATTCTTGGCATACTTTCCGTGTTTCTGAGACGCATTATTATTCTAGGTCACGGCTAGATTTCTATATCATCTTTTACTTGCGTGATTATCAATTGCTCATTTTGCTAAGGTGAGTTCCGGTTTTGACCGTTCTCTTGAGATATTTGCATTATCCGTACCTACACAATCACAAAGACAAAACAAGCAATATTCAAGCATTTAAAGCATAATTTTGTCTATTTAGGGCCATTTTTGATATAAAACGGATATGTGTTTTCACACATATCAACTGTCAATTGCTTAACCGACCGTACTGGTTAGTAAGCGCGAATGTTGTAAATAGATCTATTAGGAGTAATTATCCCAATCCGGGTAAATAGCGCTTACTAGTTTTGGAGGTCCCAAACAAACAGATATATACCATGTTGGAATGTCAATAGGTAATCCTGGTCAGATACCTTTAGGGCGAGTAATTCTATTTGGCATATAAAATGATTCCTTTTAAATTGAGCTTTGGTGTCATGAGCTTAGTGCAACATTAAATTTCTTTTTTATGTGAAGTTGTATCTCCTATAACTGTCACGTGCGTACTGTAAACTTGTGGTCTACTTTTATATTAAATTCAAACCTATGAATTCACTCAACTTTATGTTGACCATTTTAGCATCTTTTTCTCAGGTGCTTAGCTATGGATGTCTTTGCCTGCTTGTTGATGTTGCCTTGCATTGGATCGATTTTTAAGAGTTTTTATTATCTATGTTAGCATCGTTGTTAAACTTTAAAATCTTTTATTCGATTCCGCATATTATCGTTGGGCCTATGTAAAACTTTAACTATTTTAAATTAATGCAACGATGTTGGATTTCTAAACGTACTCTTAGAGGTTATTCTTTGTATCTTGTGCGATGTGTATTATGACGTCACGCCCCCGGAAACGTGTTTCCGACTAGGCCCTATTTGGGGGTGTGACAGATTGGTATCCAGAGCCAAGGTTATAGAGAACCAGGTAGTATATCTAGGTCTGGCGGACTATAACCAGTTTTATGTATCCTATGTCTTTTAACCTGCTTGACACACACACACACATATATATTATATATATAAAATATATATATATATATATATATAGATATATATATATATATATATATATATATATATATATATATATATAAGTACTAATTATATATCATATTGCCATAATTACCTTATTCATTAATTTGCCATATCATATTTTTGCACCATGCTTATCTTCTTGACTTTGCTTGCATGTTGCATGGTTTCATATAAAGAGATTTATATAAACTTGTGCTTGTGCAGGTCATGGCTGCTCCTATTATTTCTATTTCGTCTGATTCGTCTGAGGAGAGTGTGAGCTCTCATGCCCCATGAGTGATTCTCTTTGGTGTTATTCTTGTTATTATCCCTGTTATCCCTAAGGTTTCGATTGTTCCAGCTGACCCTATAGTTGCACCGGAGGTGGGGACAGTTTTAGTCGTCTCACCTACCGAGGTACTTGATTTAGTGGATTATTCATCTTCTTCTGATTCTGATCCATCGGAGGATTCTTTACCTCCCGTATTAGATTTGCCATTGGTTTTACCTTTCTTATGTTCTGATGACTCAAAGGCGGACAGTGAGTCCGAGCCTGCTGAGCAGAGACCCGTATTGTCATATCACGATACTCTTGCACCATCATTTGAGTTTCCCCTTGCTCCTATTGTTTCCCCACCCAGGTTTTGTTGACGTTTAGCGACTCTTATCTGACCCGATGAGGATATCCCTTTCGGCCGACCTTATCGCACCCACCTCAATAGGCCACGTAGGTTGTTAACTGCGAGGTAGAGAGTTAGACCTGTTCCTGCTCGTAGACTTGCATGGAGACGTGTATCTCATCATTCTTCGGATCGTCATTCTTCACCAGACTCATCTTCTTCTAGTTCACCTTCAGATCATTCCTTATCCGGACATAAACCACCAGACACCACCAATGCTGATACATCTACACCACCGAGATTTGTTCATCAATCACTTGCTAGGACTACATGACGTAGTGAGGCATTTAGACGTTGGAGGCCTGCACCATTATCTACTCCTTACCCACCGACTACATCAGAGTCATCCTTAGGTTCATCTTCTAAGAGGTCATTGGATTCATCTTCACCTTCTTCTAGACCATCTCGCAAGAGATGTAGATCCCCTACTGCTTCGGTACCATCACCTACTCATGAGGGTCGATAGCCCCTACTCTTGCTGCTCTTTTCCCCCCTCGTAAGAGGTTTTAGAGATACATTCTCACCAGATGATTACAAGACGACGGAGTACTATGGAGGTGGATACTGCTGATGCAGAGGCTATTGCGGGTATAGGTATTAGTAAGGAGTTGTAGCTCACCCTGAGGATAATATAGGTATGAGAGTTGAGATTGCTGCTTGATGTATATAAAGTTATATACGTATAATAATATAACGATAATGAAATTCCTAAACTACCCTTGAGGACAAAGGTAGTAAGAAAAATCACACGAAAATATTCTACGTAAGAAACCGGTAAGTGATTACCGGGTCGTTTTCCCAAAGACTTATGAAATTGAGACCTTGTTTGTTATTTGGACAATGACTTGAATTGGTTCAAAGATGATTTGTTTTCTACAATCCTAATAGGGAACAAATAAAGAGACAATTAAACTTAACTACAATAACGGGAAATTAAATTTTAACTAAAAATGCAATTCAAGAATCCGAAACGGGACCTAAAAAAAATTAAATCAACAAAATTAAGTCCTACAATGATCTTTTTGGTATTTATAAGTTTTAATTGACTAAAAAGCTAGGACAAAGAAAACTAGACAAAAAACGAAAGAGTTTTAAGCTGAAAATCACTAAAAATAAGAAGGGAGGATTCAATTCTTAGTTCCTTTAGAAGACAGATTTGGCAATTTTAACCCTTACGAGGTTATCTCATTTTCCTAGGGTTCTACATGTCAAAAGGAAAAATTTTTCTAAAAAAGAAAATTTTCTTTTTTGACTTTTTAATAATTTTTTATGAATTAAAAACGATTTTAATGAAATTAAATGTTTAAAAATGCTAAACTATTTATAAAAAGTCTGAAAAAATTAGCAAAAGTAAATTGAACATTGTAGATTCTAAGAAAAATAAACTTTGGAACTCAGCTTATCAAATAAGGTGTCAAATAAGCCTAAAACACCTAATAAGCTAAATAGTACAAATGTGTATAAAAGATTAAGCTTGCAAAGTAAGAATGAAAAAGTCCCCAGGGCGCGTTGGTAAGGGTGTGTGTGTTGAGGCTTTAAAAAGGTTAAGGGTGTTGAGGTCGGGGGTTCGAGCCTTGCTCACCCCGACTTTCATCTTCCTTTTTTTTATTTTTGCAAAAACTTTAAAAAGCAAATTTGTTAAACAGCTTATAATAAGCTTCTTTTGTAAAAAAACAACACTTCTTTTCATAAATAAAAAATAAGCTGAAAACTCAGTTAAAAGAAAATGATAGAACACTTTTAAAACTCAGTTTTTTTTACTTTTTTCAAAACTTAATAAGCTAGAAACTAAACTAAACTAAACCTATGGCTAAATAAGCTACTAATAAGCTAAAACTATCCTAATAAGCTAAATTTGACTAGAATTAAGCACAAGACTAAAGGCTATACGCTAAAAAACAAAATAAGCATTCACGGGGAACCACATATTTCAAAACAGCCAAACTGCTGACTTTGAGCTTAATTTTAAGCTCAAAAACATAACCTTATGAAGATAAGCTTTAATCCTATTTAAAGTCTGGCCTAAAAGCTACTTAAAACTGCAAAGAAAATCATTTTGAAAATACAATAAGCAAGAAAAAATAGTTACAATGAAAAAGCTAATTGCTACTGATTTTATATTTTTGGATTTTTTTATGAAAAGCTAAAATAAGCTACAACTAACCTTATTAAGCTAAATTCCAATTTAATCTAACCTAGTAATCTAGACAAAACAAAAATTAAGCAGAATCTTAAAGCAATAAGCTATAAATCTCTAAATAGCACTCAATGAAAACTATTTAGCCAAACAGACCTTAAGGGCACTTTAAACTTATTTTTAGATAAGCTAAATTATCCTTAAGGGATTTTAGCTTATATTTACCAAAATTATGACTAATAAACTACTCAGAACAACTTTTAAACCCATTTTGAAATTCAGGAGCTTAATGAAAAAGCTTGTTGAAAACAGCTTAAACACTCAGAACATGCTGAGTTTACTTTTTTAAATTGAAAAGTAAAAAAAACAGATTTTAAGCTCGAAGTAAGATAGACAAATAAGGTCAGTATGAAAAAAGCTAAGATGAAATAGATGATTAATGGACCTACAAACCTATTTATGCTATGGAAAACTCAATCTAGGCTAAAAAACTACTATTACTCTGACAAATAAGCTAGAAAGTGGCTTTGTTTATCTATTAACGTTGCTGATGCAATTGGACATTAAAAGTGAATCAAAACCTAAATCCATACTATTGCAGGCTACCAATCTCGTACAAAAAAAATTATACTTAAAGAGCAAATGGATACTATAGTAACCACTAGAACCAAATAAGCTAAAATTGATTCTCCTACTAAATCTATAATCTAACAGATTCTAATATTAATAATAATCTAAAGAAAATAGTTAAAAACCTATCAGGAACACTTAACATTTAAACTATATAAAACTAGAGATTGGATTTAAATCACTTTAAAAACGTAGCAAGGGCCACTAGCAGTACTTAACTCACAGTTAGTCTTGCTATGCCAAAACCCCTTTATTTCTTCAAAATCCATTTCTTAAGCTTATAAAATTGAAATTTAAAGATACAATTATCAAATACCAGATTTAATAGGCTAAATTAACAAACATAATAAACAGATTTAAACAACTTAATAAGACAGAACAATAAGCTATTAGCTAAACTAATATTTTTGGTTTTTATGACAGATTTTAAGACAAACTATAGAAAACTAATGATTTAAAACTAATTATTAAGAACTATAAACGGTTAAGACAATCTAATAAGCATAATAGTGAACTATACAAATTTGAAATAAATCAAATAAGCAGATTAAGCAAACAATAAGCTAATAAGCAGATTTATACTAAAATATTAAAGACAGAAAAGTAAATGATGTAGAACCTGAAATCCCAGCTGAACAGGGATTATTTGCTCAAACAGAGCTTATGCAAACAGCTTATAGCTTATAGCTATAAGCAAATCCAATTCCCTAATCTAGCCTATCCCTTGACCTTCAAGGACTATTACCAAACTTGATCATCCAGCAGCCATCTAATTCCAAGGGATAATTAAATTTATAAGAGAGCTTATAGTAGCTTATGATTAGTATGAGCTTATGAAAACAGTAATAGAGCTTAATCCATTATTTTGCATAAAAGTGAAATTAGAATTAGCAAAAGAGTTTAAATGAAAATCAAACTTTTATTAATGACTGAAATGAGTACAAAGTATTGAAAAGGAGATTACAATTGACTAAAAACCATAAGTAAAAAAATTACATTAAAATAAGATAAACATTAAGCTACTAAAAACTAAAAAAGAAAAAAGAAGATGATCTTGTGAGTGAGAAGGTCTTTTATTTATAGGCTGAGAGGATGCTTCTAGGTCTTGAAGTTTGTTAGACGCTCCCCTTGATCTTGTACATTGATTCCTTCCAATCATTAGCTATCCTCTTTTTACCGTTGGATCAATATGTGATCACACGGATTGCCAGCGTTGGCAATCCGTTATATGTCTGTGTCAGCGATTTATGCTTCTTTTTGTTGTTTTTTTAGTGTAATTTGACTTGGGGCTTATGGCTTTGACTTGGGCTCATAAATAAAGATTTGGGCCACGGGTTAAAGGTTTTGGGCTATAGTGATATGGTTTTGGTTATAAGGATAAAGGGATAACGACCGTTATCTCTTTAATATAAAGGAGATAACGGTGTTAGGGTTTTTAGGGACATTTATGAATTTGATTTAACATTAAGGGTATTTTCAAGGGTTTTGTCTTCTTGTGATTGACCAATGTTGACCAAGAGTTGACTTTTGAAGACCTTTGTGTAGACCATTGCTATCAAACTCCTGGCTCTTGTACACTATTCCGTCTCGTGTCCGTGTTTGTCCGGTTTTGACCGTTATCTTGTGATTTTTGCATTATCCGTACCTACACATACACAAACAACAAAATACACAAATACAAGCATATTTTTGCACATTTTGATCATTTAAGGGCCATTTTTGGTATAATAAGGATATGTGATTTCTCACATATCAAAATTCCCCAAACTAAGTGATTGCCGTGTCCTCACGCAATATTATATGCCCTAAAACCAAATACCTCAAAAATTCCCCAAACTAATCCTTTAAAAAGTAGTAAAGTCTTTTGTGGGGAGAGTTAGGAAATCACAAGTTATAGAACACCCCATTTTCCCATTTTCAAAACTTTTTTCATTTTTATGATTTATATCCTACAATCTACAACTTATTCATGTGTGACATAATGTATTGTTTTCATTATTCATTGAAAATTTTAGGATCATGGAACAAAAAAGCACATCAAAGTGTCCAAAATGGATAAATTCATCGTCCCCGAATTTCACTTCTCCAAGCCAAGCTTAAAAACAAGATCATTGCAAAATATAAGTTATGATGCTAACACTACTCATAAAAGCTAATTGTGTACTTACTTTTCCTCCTTTATTCCTAATTTTGTATCTCAAGATTTTATTTAAGTCATATACCCGAAGGCTCTTTAAGACTTTATTTTAAAGTAAACCCGATTTAGACCATTAATAGCTTGAAATCCTTTCCTAAAGAGATGATATGGTGAAAATAAGGTCCAAATTAAGGTTCTAATTTCGCATGATTTAGGGGTTATCCTTTTTATTTCATCAGAAACAACTTAACTACGAGTCCAGAGACGGAGGCTTTATTTAGATAATCCCGGAGTCGAAATTTGGCTTTATTATTATTATTATTGCAACATTATTAAACATCGGTCCTTTAGAAGGCTGCAACATCGGTTGTGAGCCGGCAAGATGCAGCAAACATATTTCGACCTCGGTAATTTCCTCGACCTTTTAGAAGGCTGCAACATCGGTTGTGAGCCGGCAAGATACAGCAAACTTTTATTAGTCTCGGATTATAATTACTATGTGCCTTATTTTGAAGACTACCACATCGGTTGTGAGCCGGCAAGAGGTAGTAAACTTTTATCAGCCCATAGTTTTTATTATTATTATTATTACCTCCACCCTTTAAACGACTGTCACATCGGTATGCGAGCCGACCATGATCCAGAAGTCTTATTTCGGATTTGGTTTATTTTATTATTATTATTATTATTATAGCCAAATTTTAAGTCATGTGGTCTTTTAACAACTGCCACATCGGTATGCGAGCCGACCATGGTCCAGGAGTCTATTTCCCTACAACACTGACAAAACCTCGATGTGTACCTTACTTTCACCAGAAGGAATCTCTACGAAGTGATTTAAACTAAGAATCGCAAAAACCTAAAGTAACTCTATTTATTCAACAATTATATAACGTTTATTAAGCTGATGGGAGCAAAAGCCACAATTAACACTTATGAGCCTTAAAGAAATCCAACTATTCTATGTTTAACATCAAAACTTATACTCTACTCTATCATCTCTTGTTCTTCACAATTTAAAACTTCTAATAAAGAAACTCGAGAATACTTAGCCTAACGAATTAAGATCGGCACTTTAACAAGTCACATAGACTGGCAACAATCTCAATTCTAATAAATCGATCTTCACATATTTAAAATCAATTATGGGAACTTGCAAAGTCTTGGCTTTTTCAAGCTAGACTCGCTTTTTATAGCTCCTTGTATAAAAGATTAGCAAAATCAATCTATTTACAGTTAAGGAGAAAGCTAAGATATAAAACCGGTCGGGTCAAAATTTACTTTTCATTCTCACCAACGGAAAACCTACATTCGTGTCAACTATTTTCTATTTTTCAATTTTTTTTATGAATAATAATCTATATATTAAGACTTAAAAATTTAAAATTTTTGCGGGAAAACGGGGTACGTGAGAACAACGGGCAAAGGTAGGTAAGATCATATCGAAGATATACTACCCCATACTAAAATTAAACATTGTCCTCAATGTTTCCTAGTCTAAGACTTAAAAACCGCATACTAGAACTCAAAAAGTCGAATGCATAATCTAAGCATGGAAAAAGTATCACAAAAATCTCAAGCCGTTTATCAAGTATGCTAAAAGATAAATGTTAGTCGATAATAATCTAGGATATCGAATTTCTCCAAACTAATTGCAAGCAAAGGCTAGGAAGCTCGAGTGGACCGAGACAAAACACCGAATACGAGAGTCTTCAAAAATTTTGGGTCAATCCTACAAAAAATTCACAAGCATAAACAACAAGAATCGGAAGAGTACAAGCCTCCTCACATCACATTAGAAATAAGAAAGAATAAATATGGATAAGCATGGGGTGCCTCCTACGAAGCGATATGTTTTTGGTAACTGAGTCACATAGCTTGACTCGATCCCCGAAATTCAGTGTTTCCATAGAGAAAAAAGGGAAACAAATAAAGAGAGAAATCTCAATCGTGACATTCATTAATGTTTGATAAAACATTAAAGCACAGAAAGTTCCATCTCGCGATGAGATGCCTAAACCTAGGTTCTAAGTGGAATGTCAGGTCAAAAATGGTGTCTTTCACTCCCTGTGGAGAAGTAAAGGTAATCCACAGGTATGTGAGATAACAAGAGTAAAGGTCCGAAAAGACAAATGTGAAGAATCGGTCCATCTTTAATATTTTAAGAAACATCAATCCCACCTCCCCCTAGGTCAAAACATTCGACTTCATTAAGCTCATCAAAATTATTTATCACGGGTGCATCGGGCTCAATGTTGAAGGTAAAACGCTCATATTCGGGAAGAGAAATATTATCGTTAAGCAAGTTGTCAAGAGAAATAATATCCTCTTCCGAGTCAAAATCATTCTCAATACCCGGTGGTATCGAGTCTTCTGGAACAAGAAATGTATCAACCTCCTTTACAACGGGAATAGGAGAAAAGGAGGGATATTCAAGCACAAAAGGAATAAACAGAGTGAGTTTCAACGCTTCAATCTTATCAATGAGAAGATTGACGTTTAATAATTTCTCACGAAGAATCTCGTCCTCTATTTGAAGAATTTCATCATCAATTTCTCCTTCTTCTTCATCAAAATCGTCTTCATCACAATCGTCTTCATCAATTCCCGGTAAAATTGGATCAATAAAATCGAGTTCACCGGCGAACTCCTCGGGAAGAAAATCAATCTTAGGAGATGTGATCGGAATATCTCGACTAAGCAAAGAGTTAATAAGTCCACATTCGGCATCAAAATAATCACAAGACGGCATATCACAAATATCTTCGGAAATACCCTTAAACTCACTTGGGATTCGAACAAGGTTCTCAACACTAGACTTTTTCGTTTCTGGAATAGTGTTAAGATGCTCGTCCCCCATACTTAGAGAGTTATCGGGCTCCTTGATCGGTAAGTCTGGTGTGATTTCTTTATGCTTTCTATATATAATAGTATACTCATCATCATCATTATAGAAGGTAGGACGATTCCAACTTGGACTATTAATAAATTCAGATAGTTCCTCATTAATATTTCGCACATCTTCAAGGAGTTTACTCATCAATTCTTGAATATCTTCTTGTTGATATTGCTTGTCCGTAAAAGCATGCTTAATTTTGGAAAATCTCTCCCAAGCTATCAATAAAACCTTTGGCATTTCTCCAAAAGGTATACGACTAAACTTCCTTAAGAAGGTTTGAATGGCTTTCATTAAGTCTTCTCTAGCTTGCAACACTTCTTCCAAACTCGTATTCTTGTGGAGAATATGAACTGAACGGGAAAAAAAGATACTGCGGGGGTTGAAATTGGTCAAAACCGAAAGAATTAGAATTAGATAAATTTTGGTTCATCGGTTGACACTGAAAAGTCGAGTGAGGACCCCCGCAGTTCTCACAACAAAGATATTGTTGTGGAAAACTTGGTGAAGTTGGTGGAAAATTATTATCGAAGTTTTGATCGAAACACGGGTTCTGATTGTAAACAAACGGAACTTGAGGCGAACAATCGTAATCATAATGAGCATCGTTTCCACATAACTCACAAATATTCGTCTCGTACTGGGGTTGTGGAGGGTAGTCGGAAAAATTTTGAGATTCATTGAAAGAATTCGGATTTGGATTATAATCGAATGAATTTCCATCTCTTGAAGCGCAAAATGAACAAAATCCTCCTTTTAACGGGCCTTCACACCCACAACAAGTGACTAGCTTTCCATCACCATAAGTGCAATTTAAACAAGTTCCAAGTAAAAGATTAACACCACACTGCGGACACGTACATAGATAACAATAAAAGCCATCACATGGTTGTCCACACCCCGTACACTCACGTTGGTTAAATGACGTCATAAGAAAGAATTAAACAATATAGAGGATAAGAAGAAAGAATTAAACAGATAAGAGGTAACGGAGAATATTTTTGGGCTTTTGAAAATAATTCATAAGAAAAGGAATTAAAATAAAAAAATATTTCTGGTAACCAAAAATTAAACGTGCACGGTAGCTCTCTAAAAATACGTACAAGAAAGCGAAGGAGCTGGTAAGCGCGAGGCGCTATTTAGAATAACCATTCTCCTTTTGGATGATGTTGATCAAACCCACCTTAAACTTTCCTTATAGCACGTAATCTAAAGGTGAGCCATAACAACGATTAACAAATAGTTATTTTTAAAATAAAAGAAAATAGAAGTGTAAAATATTCACAAACGAAAAATAACTTCACGAGGAAGGTTCTTCAAAAACACTAATCTTCGAACGAAACGCGAAAATCATAACACACTTCCCCGGCAACGGCGCCAAAAATTTGATACCCTCTGAATACGCTATACGTAAATATATATAGTAAATAAGGATTATATCAAATAATAGTATAGTAAGTATTTTCCGTCGGATTTAAGAAACAAACTTTTAACCAAAGTTATCTCAAAAACCTCCCGGGTCGTTTTCCCTCGACGAAGCGTGAATTGAAAATCGGTTAAGTCCGTGATCGTGCGTTTTGAATGGTTCTAAAGATTTTTGTTTTGGGTTTCCTAAATCCTACTTAATATAAATGACAAGTAGATAAATGCACAAAAATAAGTAAACAAGAAATGAAAATTAAACACGTACGCATTAAAACGTAAACGGGAATTAAAGAAACGCGACAATTAAAACCTAAATTAAACCTAAAAATGATTTTTTAAACTTTTTCTAATCCTAATTAACTAGATAATAAGTAAAAGCTAAGGAAATTCTAAAACGAGGGTGATTAAAGCTAAAAACGAAGAAAACGAGAACGGGAACGAAATCCCGTTCTTTAAAAAATGCAATACTTAAATTTTAACCCTACGAAAGTAAATTTCAAACCTAAGCCTAAAATATGATAAAAGAAAATTTTATAAAAAATAATTTTATTTTTTTTATGAATTTTTAAAGTTTTAAACAAAATTAAATGATTAAAAATATAAAAGTGTAAAATAAAAATTCTAGAAAATTACTAAAAATAGCTAATGATGCAAGGAATGCAGGAAAAATGAAAGCTTAAAAATAAGTTCAACGAATAAGTCCTAAATAAGCAGAAAAGCACACGAATTGCTTTTTTCAAAAAGAGCACAAAAAGATGTTAAAAGAATTGATTATGCACCTTAGGACAGAAAAGTCCCAAGGGCACGTTGGTGTAAGGTGTGTGGTGTGAGGTTTATAAAAGGAGAGCAGGGTAGAGGTCCAGGGTTTGAGCCTTGCTCACCCTGGATTTCCCCTCTTCCTTTTTTTGCAAAAACTTTAAAAAGCAAAGTTGTTAAGCAGCTTAAAATAAGCTACTTTTGTGAAAACAACTTTTTAGAAAACTAGATAATAAGCTAAAAAAGAGCTTTTTGAAACAGAAAGAGCACTTAGCTCTTTTTAAACTTTCTCTTAAAACTTGAATATACTAATAAGATAAGCTCAAACCAGATCAAATAAGCTATAACTAACTTAAAACTAACCTAATAAGCTAATCTAAGCTATAAATGAACAAATACAATAAACCATAAGCTGAAAAAGATCAATAAGCATTTTTTACAAAACCAGTTATCAAACAGCCTGACCAGGCATCTTTGAGCTTATTTTTAAGCAATCAAACGGATCCTTATGAAAATCTAGCTTATACTAACTTTAAGCCTGGCCTATGAGCTACTCTAAACAATAAACAAAAGACATTTTGAAATTCAAATAAGCAGTGAAAAGGTTAAATGAAAAGACTACTTATGCTTATTTTCTATGTTTTTGGATTTTTAATGAAAAGACAAGATAAGCTAAATCCTAACCTTAATAAGCTAAATTCAACTTATAACTAACCTATCTAACAAATATAAGCAAGAATTAAGCTAAAAACTACAATCAATAAGCTAAAATCTCAATAAGTACTTTTTGAAAAACTGTTAACCAAACAGTCCATTAGGGCAACTTTGAGCTTATTTTTCAATAAGCTAAAGGATCCTTATGGACTTTTGGCTTATACCACTTAAAACCTTGACCTAAAAGCTACTTAAAACATCTTTTAAAAACTATTTTGAAAATTAAATAAGCAATGAAAAAGCTGAATGAAAAAGCTAACTATTCTATTTTTTACTTTTTCAAATCTTAATGAAAATGACAAAGTGCTGATTTTAAAGCTAAAAACAGATAGTAAATAAGCTAATTATACTGAAATAAGCTAAAACAGATCTAAATTATCCTATAAACTACTTGTAAACCAAATTTGAAAACCTAAATCCTACTTTTACTAGCTTAAATTTTGATTTGAAAAATGGCTATAAAGCCTTTTATACTACTGATGCATTTGACAATAAAAATGTCCAAAACTTAAAACTAACAATGCAAGCTAAAGACTTAGTTTTCTACAATACAAAGTATGACCTAAACCAAGAGTAGACAGAACAAAAACAACAGCTAGAAACAGTTTAAGGCATAAAAAGCTTATAACATTACACAAATTAAAGAAAAACAACATTCAAACTTATAAAAAGCTAATTCAACCTAATAAGAACCTCAGAAACTAATCTTATAAACTTCAAATTAACAATTAAGATCAAATTAATGGACTAAATGACCTTTGACAGCACTAAATCAATTAGTGTTGTCATGTGCCAAACACCCCTTTAATTTGTCTAATTCCATTTTTAGCTTATAAAACTTATATCCAAGGCTAAGAATTCAAATACCAGATGTTACAAAGCTAAAAACAGACCCTATGAACATGTTTTAATAATCAAATAAGCCAGAATAATAAGCTAATAGACTATGCAACTATTTTTGATTTTTTAACTGTTTTAAGAACAAATACATGAAAATTGAAATTTAAACTAACAAGAGAATTAGATAAGCAACAAACAACTATATTAAGCATCAATAAGCTACTCTAAGCAAAAATAAGCAATCAATAAGCAGAAATAATCACAAATTAAACAGAAAGAAGCAGAAAAGTAATGAAACTGAAATTTAAGTAAAGAGATTGTGTACCTCAGCCCTAGCTAAACAGCGACTATAAAAGTGCTTAAATAAGCTTAATCTACTAGCAAGCTTAAGTAATAAGCTGAGAATAAGCCCCTATAAGCCTTTCCCGAATTGGCTTATCTTCCAAATGGGCTTATTCAATAAACTTTGAGACAGTGTAAATGGAAACCTTATTCACTTTAAGCTTTCAGCTGAGCTTAAGTGAGTAAGCAGTAGCTTATAAGTAGAAGAGCTTATGAGCTTATTTAAATGACTTTAGAAAACTTGATTGAACCAAAATGCAATTATGTAAAAACAGAATTTAAAAGACAGAATTAAAGGAAATGGAATTTTATTAATAAAACTTGAAATTACATGACTTGAAAAGGAAATTACAATATTGAAAACAAAATAAGCTGGAAAAATAAGGAATAAGCTATACTAAGCTGCACCTACTCCTACTCCTAGTTAGATGTGAGTGAGAGAGGTCCTCTATTTATAGGGCAAGAGTGAAGCTTCTAGCCTTCTACACACGCTCCTTGTAGCATTGATCTTGGCCCTTGAATATCTTCTAATCATTGGATGCCCTCTTGAAGCCCTTGGATCAAAGTGTGAGCATACGGATTGCCAAGCTGGCAATCCATCTTTAGGAGCCTTTGTGTTTCTTTAACATTGATTTCAATGCAATTTTCCCTTTTTTTTGGTGTTATATTGAAAACCACTCGTCATGCTTTTGAGTGTCCCAATTGGCCAATCATAGCCGATATGCGACATTTTTTATTGCTGATGTGTTGCTTGGTACTAAGAATCTTTGTGCCACATCAATTGAGGGGAAAGAGTGGTTTTACCCTTTTTATTATGCTGCGAGGTAAAGTTGGGATGAGGTATGAATAGTAAAAACAGATTCTCGCGCCCTTTTTCTTTCTTTTGATTTCGTTTGACCCGGGTAAAGGGAGAGTTGACTTGGGCTTTTATAAAAGGGTTTGGGCCACAGGTTTTGGTTTTGGGCTAAGGTAAAGAGTTTAGTAAAATATTTAACGATCATTAGTCCTAACTTAACAAAGGACTAACGGTGCCATTTATTTAGGGTTTTTGGTGAAAATGGATTTAACAATAAAGGTAATTTGGACATTTTCAAGGTTTTTGTCCATCATGTAATTGAACCAAATTGACCTGTTCTAGAAAAATCCCCGGCTCTTGTGCACTCTATCCGTTCTCGTGTTCGTGTTTGCCTGGTTTTGACCGTTTTCTTGAGATTTTTGCAATATCCGTACCTACATATCACAAATGACAAAACAAGCAATATACAAGCATAATTTGCACAATTTGTTTATTTAATGGCCATTTTTGGTATAAAAAGGATATGTGATTTCTCACATATCAGTAGAATCCTATGATGAAGAAGGTTTGGGTAAAGAGGATGCATCCAAACAGGGGAGGATATCTGATATTGATAATGATGCAAAAATTACCTTGGTTAGTACTCATTTTGATGCTAATACAGATATGTTTGGAATACATGACTTAGATAGTGATGAGATGGTTGTTGAAAGTGAAAGAAGAAATGGTGAGAAGAGAAATGTTGAGGAAGTAATTGATGTAATTGATACTGCTAGTACAATTCCAGTTAGTGTTGCTACAACTACAACTACAACAAACTGTTATAACTGATGATGAGATTACTTTGGCTAAAGCACTTGCTGGGCTAAAAAGTGCTAAATCACCAACTCAAGCTGCTAGCATAAGACCCAAGGTTAAAGGGATTATTATTCATGAACAAGAGCAAGCACCTACACCAACAGTTTCTTCACAACAACCATCAGGTCAAGGTTCAGGACAAGGGTAAAGGCAAAATGGTTAAACCAGAACCTGTGAAGAAAATGTCTAAGAAAGAATTACTCAGGCTTGATGACAAACTTTCCTTCAAGCTACAAACATACACCGAGAAATTCGTAGATGTGTTTGTGAGGATCAATTTTGGTGCAACAATCAAATTGGTTACCTTTGACAAGGGTCAAATGATTTCATTTTATTGCAAATTCATTGGCAGTTTTGGGAATTGTGATTGCTGGACCATGAATCGGGGCAACGATGCGGTTGGTCGTCCATATGGGTTCATCGTCTGCGTTAGCCATTGGATCGTAGAGTTCAATGAGTTTGCTGAAAAACCGGAAGTGATTAATATCAAGGATATGTGGAAATATTTCTCTAGGATTTTTGGGTCGTTTGTCTATACGTTCGATCAGGACTCTTTTGTTTCGTTTACGCCTTCGGTCTAAGGTTCTTTCGGGTTTGAATAAAGGTGTTATTGGTTTGCATTTGTTTCCCTTATCAAACTAAGCCTTTATCTTATATGTATTTTCTTTAATACTTCGTGTATGAAACACGCGTTTCAGACTGGGTTCTTGTCACTCGATGCAGTTATTAAAGGTTTGCATTTGTTGTTTTAGATTGCTTCTATATATTAAATTGCTATATTAACCACCCCTAGCTTCCATGTCAGAAGTCAACAATGTTGGGTAAGTCTTTGAAATTATATCCCTTGGTTGTTGGCTCCTTACTTGGAGATAGGAACGATCTTTAGAGTGTGCTAAGAGTTTTGGTACTCACACGCGTGCTAAGATGTAGAAAATGACTTCTCATTCGGCATATGTGATAGTCGCAAAACCTTTGTCATAGATTCATTTATAACGTTGTAATTCATAAGCAGCTCTCACATATTTCATCGTAAGTTCATGATATTCCAGGGTATCTTTTGATATGCGAAAAACATGGGCAGTAATTATACTAGCGCTGAACATTAAGGTGATGACAATAGTTTTTTTCATTCAGGTATTTTTATAAACGGGTTATACGGTTTGATTGAGCGATGTTTCTTGACAAGGCATCCATGTGCAAATCGTGGTTGCAACCATGTCAGGTGTGTTAGGCCGATGCCTTACTTGCATATCCGAGCCTTATTGTACATACAACCGTTTAATTCGTTCATACATTGCAGAGAGAAATAACACATATTAACTATCTCTATAAGTGGAAGAGGGACCAAAGAAGTAAATACCAACTATTGGAACACGTGCACTTGCTTGCACGTTTTCCCAACAACGACCGCTCTTGATATTTCAATTAACCATCCATTATTGAGATTAAAAGCCTTCTTGAAGTTACTGCTGCTAAGGTTTGTGTTACTGCTGCTAAGCAAAAGTTAGTGTTGTTCATTAACTTTAATGAAAAATATGCTAAGTAGTTAGTGTTGCTAGTATAATGTTAGTATTGCTAGTTCACAATTACTACTGTTAGTATATATTAGTACTGTTAGTGTAAAGTTAGTACTACTGGTGAAGATTGAAGAAAATATTCTAAGTAGTTACTACTGCTTGTACACAATTAATGCTGCTGGTGTATAAGTTACTACTGCTGGTGCTAAGTTAATGCTGCTAGTACAAAAGTTACAACTGCTCTAAGATTAAGACTGCTGAAAGAGTTTTTACTGTCAGAAGAGAATGGATAAAGACAGAAGAAAGAATAAAGATTGATTAGAGATCAAGATTACTTACGTGATAAGTATTAGTTATTTATAGAATAGATTATAGAGAATATTCTAAGTTTTAGGAATATATTGTAAATCGACTAGAACTCCTTGGTTTATAAAAGGAGGTCCTAGGGCATAGAGTTTTGTATATGTATCAAATCCAAACGAGTCATTCATAGAGTTATCATAGCTTTAAGGTTTTGTAACCCTAATACTAAGAGAGTATTCGTATTATTTGTAATAATAATATTGAAGCTTTTATTGTTTGTTGAATTGTGTGTTCATAGAATTGTGTTCATAGAGTTACTGTTTCATTAAGTATTCTTCTTATTCATTAAAGATTAGATTCCGCATAATCTTTAATATATTCAACAAAGTTTCTACTATAGTTGTGTTAGATTTATCTAGCATAACAAAACCTTAACAAGCATAAGAAATTAAAGATCTATTGAAGAGGGATCAATAAGTGGTATCAGAGCTTGTTGAGAAGCTTTGAATAAGAAGAACCTGTTTGAATACACAAGATCTCTTTACTAGAAGATATGGATTCAGAATTTGCACATATGGTGGCTGCATCTAAGGTTTCAATGCTCAAACCTGGTGAGTTTGAGTTATGGAGGATGAGAATAGAATAGTACATCAAGATGATTGACTATGCTCTATGGGAGGTCATAGAGAATGGAAACACTGCACCAAAAACAATAGTTGTAGAAGGTGTTAAGAAAGTAATACCTCCTATAACTGCTAAAGAAAAGGCTTAGAAGAGGTTAGAAGTGAAGGCTAGAAGCACCTTGATGATGGGAATACCTAATAAACATTAGTTAAAGTTCAACTCCATCAAGGATGCTAAGTTGCTATTGGAAGCTATTGAAAAGAGGTTTGGTGGGAATGCTGCTACAAAGAAAACTCAAAGAAATCTCTTGGAACATCAGTATGAAAACATCACTACTCCTAGCTTAGAAACCCTTGATCAAACTTTTAATAAGCTTTAGAAGCTTGTGAGTCAGTTGGAGATTTTGGGTGAAACACTTTAACAAGAAGATATAAACCAGAAGCTATTGAGAAGTTTATCACCAGAATGGAACACACATGCTGTTGTGTGGAGGAATAAGCCTGAATTAAAGATAATAAGCATGGATGATCTCTACAACAATCTCAAAGTATATGAACCAGAAGTCAAAGGGACATCAAGGTCAAATACAAGCATACAAAACATGGCTTTTGTGTCCTCTAACAACTCTGTCAGCACTAATAAAGCAGTTAACACTGCTCATGGAGTTTATACTATTAACACTCAAGTTAGTGCTGCTAACTCCACAAATGTTGATAACTTGAGTGATGCTGTGATCTGTGCATTCTTTTCTAGTCAACCAAACAATCCTCAACTTGCAAATGAGGATCTACAACAACTCCATCCAGATGACTTAGAAGAGATGGATTTGAGATGGCAGATGGCTATGTTGACTATAAGAGCTAGAAGGTTCCTAAAGAATACAGGAAGGAGGATTACTGTGAATGGAAATGAGTCCATTGGTTTTGATAAATCCAAGGTGGAGTGCTACAACTGCCACAAGAGGGGACACTTTGCTAGGGAGTGCAGAGCTTTAAGAAACCAAGACAACAAGAACAGGGAAAGCTCAAGAAGGAGTGTACTAGTGGAGACAACTACTTCTAATGCCTTGGTGTCATGTGATGGTCTTGGTGGATATGACTGGAGTGATCAGGTAGAGGAAGGACTTACTAACTATGCACTCATGGCTTACTCATCTTCAAGTTCTGATTTTGAGGTATCTAAAGATTCTACTTGCTCAAAATCTTGTCTTGAAACTGTTGAAGTGCTTAAATCTCAATATGAACAACTATTGAAAATATTTGAGAAATCTGAGTTAATGGTTGTAGCTTATAAGACAGGTTTACAGTTTGTAGAAGAAAGACTTGAATTTTATAAAAAGAATAAGTCCGTTTGTAAAAAAGATTAATGGCTTAAAATGGGACATTCAAGTAGGAGAGATAACTATTAGGGAGCTTAGGAAGAAGCTAGAAATAGTTCAAAAGGAAAAAGATGACATTCAGTTTAATGTAGACAAATTTGAAAATGCATCTAAAAGCTTAAACAAGATTATAGAGAGTCAGATTATAGACAATTGCAAGAAAGGTTTAGGCTATAATGCAGTTCCACCTCCCATAACAGGAAATTTCATGCCTTCAAAACCAGACTTGTCATTTACTGGCTTAAAAGAGTTTACAAATGATCCTGTAGTTATTAAAGTTGTATTTGGTTTGAGGCTTTTAGGGGCTTATGGGGGCTTGGGTTTTTAAAATAAGCCAGCTTATAAAATAAGTCACGTTTGTTATGTGGGCTTATGAAAGGGCTTTTAAAATAAGCCGGCTTATAAAATAATCCTCATAATAGGGGCTAAATACACTAGCCCGTGGATTTTGAACCATAAATTACTTATCTACCCACAAAAATATCAAACATATACCAAAAACTTATTTAATTATGTCATTTTTAGTAATTTTGCAATAATAAGCCCCAGCCCCCAACCCATTTGCCAAACAAGTTTATAAAAATACAAATTTCAATTTGGGCTTATAATATAAGTCCTAGCCCTAGCTCCAGCCTCGACAAAAGCCTCAGCCCCAGCCCCAACCTATTTCGCCAAACATACCCTAAGCCTGTAGTTGAGAACAGTGAAGCTAAGGCTAGTGAAGCAAAGCCTAAAGCAGTTAGGAAGAATAATGGTGCTCCAATTATTGAGGATTGGGTGTCAGACAGTGAGGAAGAAAATGTGTCTCAAACTAAGATTGAAAAGAAAACAACTAAGCCTAGTTTTGTTAAGATAGACTTTGTCAAAGCTATACAAACAAACAAAACTGATAGGAAAGCTGCTAAACAAGTTGAGAACAATAGGCAAAATACTCACATTCCTAGATGCAATCAAAGAAACTGGAATAACATGATGTCTCAGAGACTAGGAAGTAATTTTGAGATGTTTAATAAAGCTTGTTATGTGTGTGGAAGTTTTGATCACTTGCAGGTTGATTGTAATTATCAAAGGGTGGAAAAACCTATTTGGAACAATGCTAAAAGGGTGAATCATCAGAATTTTGCTAAAAAGACTCACCCATGCCCTAAAAAGAACATGGTTCCAAGAGCAGTACTAATGAAGTCTGGTGATTAATACTAGTGGAGATAACTACTTCTAATTCCTTGGTGTCATGTGATGGTCTTGGTGGATATGACTAGAGTGATCAGGCAGAGGAATGACCTACTAACTATGCACTCATGGCATACTCATCTTCAAGTTCTGATTCTGAGGTATCTAATGATTCTACTTGCTCAAAATCTTGTCTTGAAACTGTTGAAGTGCTTAAATCTCAATATGGACAACTATTGAAAAGATTGAGAAATCTGAGGTTAATGTTTGTCGCTTATAAGACAGGTTTACATCTTAGAATAAAGACTGAATTTATAAAAGAATAAGTCTGTTTATGTAGAAAAGATTAACTGCTTAAAATGGGACATTCAAGTAGCAGAGATAACTATTGGGGAGCTTAGGAAGAAGCTAGAAATAGTTTAAAAGGAAAAAAGATGACATTTAGTTTAATGTAGACAAATTTGAAAATGCATCTAAAAGCTTAAACAAGATTAGAGAGAGTCAGATTGTAGACAATTGCAAGAAAGGTTTAGGCTATAACGCAGTTTCACCTCCCCTAATTAAGAAATTTTCAAGCCTCCAAAACCTGACTTGTCATTTACTGGCTTAGAAGAGTTTACAAATGAGCCTGTAGTTGAGAACAGTGAAGCTAAGGCTAGTGAAGCAAAGCCTAAAGCAGTTAGGAAGAATAATAGTGCTCCAATTATTGAGGATTGGGTGTCAGATAGTGAGGAAGAAAATGTGTCTCAAACTAAGATTGAAAAGAAAACAGCTAAGCCTAGTTTTGTTAAGATAGACTTTGTCAAAGCTAAACAAACAAACAAAACTAATAGGAAAACTGCTAAACAAGTTGAGCACAATAGGCAAAACACTCACATTCCTAGAGGCAATCAAAGAAACTAGAATAATATGATGTCTCAGAGACTAGGAAGTAATTTTGAGATGTTTAACAAAGCTTGTTATGTGTGTGGAAGTTTTGATCACTTGCAGGTTGATTGTAATTATCAAAGGGTGGTAAAACCTGTTTGGAACAATGCTAAAAGGGTGAATCATCAGAATTTTGCCAAAAAGACTCACCCCTGCCCTAAAAAGAACATGGTTCCAAGAGCAGTACTAATGAAGTCTGGCTTAGTATCAGTTAATACTGCTAGACAAGTTAATGTTGCTCACTCAAAAACAACAGTGAATGCTGCTAGACCAAAGTCACATTTTTCTAAAACAGCACATTCAATTGTTAAGAGGCCCATTCACAAGAATACAACATTTAAAAATAGTAATTTTAATCAGAGGGTTAATACTGTTAAGGATAAAAATGTTAATGCTGCTAGGCCAAAAGCAGTAGTTAATGCTGTTAAGGGAAATAATGTTAATGTTGTTAAGGCCTCAGCTTGTTGGGTTTGGAAACCAAAGACTAAAGTTTTAGACCATGTTTCTAAACACAACAGTGCATCAATCACCCTAAAGAAGTTTGATTATGTTGATGCACAAGGCAGATCCAAGTCAGTGATGGCTTGGGTCCCCAAAAGAAACTAATTTTCTTATCTAATGTGCAGGGCAATCCACAAGTGGATTTACAGGATCAAGGAGTGATAGATAGTGGATGCTCAAGGCACATGACAGGGAACATGTCCTATCTTACAGACTATGAAGAGATAGATGGAGGATATGTTGCTTTTAGAGGGAACCCCAAAGGAGGGAAAATCACAAGAAAAGGTACCATTAAAACTGGTAATCTAGATTTTGAAAATGTGTATTTTGTGAGAGAGTTAAAGTTTAATCTCTTTAGTGTCTCACAAATGTGTGATAAAAATAATAGTGTTCTTTTTAATGACACTGAATGTATTGTTTATCTCCAAACTTTAAGTCAATTGATGAAAGTCAAATTTTACTTAGAATTCCTAGAAAGAATAATATGTATAGTGTTAATTTAAAGAGCATAGTTCCTTTAGGAGGTTTAACTTGCCTCTTTACAAAAGCCACATATGATGAATCTAAACTTTAGCATAGAAGGCTAGGTCACTTAAATTTTAAAACCATGAATAAATTGGTTAAGGGAAATCTTGTAAGAGGTTTACCTTCCAAACTTTTTAAAAATAATGAAACCTGTGTTGCTTGTCAAAAGGGAAAGCAACACAGAGCCTCTTGTAAGTCTAAAACAGAGAACTCAATCAGTCTTCCTTTATATTTATTGCATATGGATTTGTTTTGACCAACATTTGTAAAAATCCTAATAAAGAAAATGTATTGCCTAGTTGTCACAGATGATTATAGTAGGTTTACATGGGTTTTATTTCTAGCTTCTAAGGATGAGACTAGTGGTATTCTTAAGTCTTTCATAACTGGGATAGAAAATCTAGTAGATCATAAGGTTAAGGTGATCAGATGTGATAATGGAACTGAATTCAAAAACAAAGAAATGAATAAGTTTTGTGAAAAGAAGGGTATTTTGAGACAATATAGTGTATCTAGAACTCCTCAACAAAATGGAGTTACTGAAAGGAAGAATAGGAAACTAATTGAGGCTATTAGGACTATGCTAGCCGATTCTAAGTTGTCAACTACTTTTTGGGCAGAAGCAGTTAATACTGCTTGCTATGTGCAAAATAGAGTGTTAGTAGTTAAGCCTCATAACAAGACCCCATATGAACTTTTTCATG
Organism: Tanacetum coccineum; assembly: GCA_026074375.1. NCBI lineage: Eukaryota > Viridiplantae > Streptophyta > Magnoliopsida > Asterales > Asteraceae > Tanacetum > Tanacetum coccineum. The sequence continues at coordinate 189,329 of BQNB010000207.1, forward strand.
GTAGAACACCAACTTTAAGTTTTATGAGACCATTTGGGTATCATGTTACCATTCTTAATACCATAGATCAATTAGGAAAATTTGATGGTAAGGCCGATGAAGGTTTCTTTATTGGATACTCTTTGAATAGTAAAGCCTTTAGAGTATTCAATAGTAGGATAAGGATAGTGGAAGAAAACTTGCATATTAGGTTTAGTGAGAGTACACCTAATGTTGTAGGTAGTGGACCAGATTGGCTATTTGATATTGATGCACTAACAGGAACAATGAATTATGAGCCAATTATTGTAGGTACACAGTCTAATGGTTTTGTAGGTACAAACGCAAGTGATAATGCAGGTCAAGCTATAGAGGAGACAAAATCTGTCAAAGATTACATTTTGCTACCATTATGGACTGCTGATCTACCATTTTCCCAAGATTCAAAGAGTTCTCATGATGATGGATCCAAACCTTCAAGTGATGATGGAAAGAAGGTTGATGAAGATCCAAGAAAAGACAGTGAAAGTAGTGATCAAAGAAGGAAGATAATGTTAACAGCACTAACAATGTTAATGCTGCTGGCACAAATGAAGTGGAAAAACAAGCATTCAACTTCCAGATGATCTAAATATGTCTGCTTTAGAAGATTACAACATATTTAACTCCACAAGTAATGATCAAGATGATGGTGCAGAGGCTGACATGAACAATTTTGATACAACAATCCAAGTCAGTCCTATTCCAACTACAAGAATTCATAAAGATCATCCTCTTAATCAAGTGATTGGAGATTTACAATCAGCTACACAAATAAGAAATATGTCAAAGAATTTAGAGGAATATGGGTTTGTTAGTACTACTCCTAAACAAAGAACAAACCATAAAGATCTTCAAAACTGCTTGTTTGCTTGCTTTTTATCATAGGAAGAACCTAAAAAGTTAATTCATGCATTGAAAGATCCAAGCTGAATAGAGGCTATGCAGGAAGAGCTTCTACAATTTAAGTTACAAGAAGTTTAAACTTTGGTGGAATTACCAAATGGAAAAAGAGCCATATGCACTAAATGGGTCTTCAGGAATAAAAAGGATGAAAGAAGAATTATGATAAGAAACAAAGCAAGATTTGCTGCTCAAGGGTACACACAAGAAGAAGGGATTAACTATGATGAAGTCTTTGCCCCTGTTGCAAGAATTGAAGCAATTAGGCTATTCTTAGCTTATGCTTCATTTAAAGATTTTATGGTGTATCAAATGGATTTAAAAATTGCTTTTCTGTATGGAAAGATTGAAGAAGAGGTGTATGTATGTCAACCCCCAGGATTTGACGATCCAGACTTTCCTGATAGAGTATACAAAGTTGAAAAAGCATTGTATGTACTACACCAAGCTCCTAGAGCTTGGTATGAAACCTTGTCAACATATCTGTTGGACAATGGGTTTCAAAAAGGGAAAATTAACAAGACCTTATTCATCAAAAGGTACAAAGGTGATATTTTGCTAGTCCAAGTTTATGTGTATGATATCATCTTTAGTTCAACAAAGAAGGAGCTATGCATTGCATTTTAGAAGTTGATGCATGATAAATTTTAGATGAGTTATATGGGAGAACTTACATTCTTTTTGGGATTACAAGTGCAACAAAAGAAGGATGGCATCTTTATTAGTCAAGATAAATATGTTGGTGAAATTCTAAAGAAATTTAGGTTTACTAAAGTCAAGACTGCAAGCACACCAATGGAAACACAAAAGCCTTTGCTCAAGGATGAATATGGTGAAGAAATGGATGTTCATATGTATAGGTCAATGATTGGTTCATTGATGTATCTTACATCTTTAAGACCTGACATCATGTTTGTAGTGTGTGCCTATGCTAGATACCAAGTTAATCCAAAGGTTTCACATTTTCATGCCGTGAAATTAGGCCTTTAGTATCCAAAAGATTCTCCTTTTGATTTGGTAGCGTACACTGATAGTGATTATGCTAGAGCAAGCTTAGATAGAAAGTCTACAACAGGAGGTTGTCAATTTCTTGGATGTAGATTAATATC
>BQNB010000208.1:0-39160 GCA_026074375.1 Tanacetum coccineum
GAAGACTTTGACACAACTGTAGTAGTTCCATTGAGTAATTCATCAAACATCAGACTAAATAGCAAATCCACCTGATTTGACATTGTTACTGTCTCAGCTGGTTGAGGAACATTTTCTTGACTTTGGGGACCAGGACCTAAACTGCCTTGTTCAAGTGCCGTTGTCGGACATTGCAGAACGGGGTCAGAATTGACGTGATCTGACGCCATATGAGGAAATTCGTCAAAGTTGACATGAATGGTTTCAATTGTCACTCTTGTTATCTTGTTATATACTCTGTAAGCTTTTGACTGAGTAGAATACCCCACAAAAATACATGCATCACCTTTTTCTTATCTTGTTAAGATTTTACCATCTCTGACGATGTAGCAAAGAAAGCCAAAAATGTAAAAGAACTTAACAGACGGTTTTCGGCCATTGATGATGTGGTAAGGTGTTTTCTTATGTCAAGGAATTATGAGTGAACGATTCTGAGTAAAACATGCTGTGGCAATTGCTTCAGCCTAGAAGAACAAAGGAACTTAAGCGGCACTTAGCATTGTTCGAGCACCCTCAACAAGAGTACGGTTTCGTCTTTTGACAACTCCGTTTTGTTCAGGTGTTCGAGCAGTTGACATTTGGTGTTCAATCCCTTCTTGAGCAAAGTATGCATGAAGAGTTTTATTCAAAAATTCCGTGCCTTTGTCAGTTCGAACTGTTCTAACTTGAGCATGAAATCTTCTTTGAACAAGTTTGAGGAAATCGATGAGAACTACTGGTGTTTCATCTTTGGATCTCAAGAAGTGAGTCCAAGTATATCTTGAATAGTCATCAACAATTACCAATACATATTTCTTACCATTGAAGCTTTCTACCCTCATGGGACCACATAAGTCCATGTGTAGAATTTGTAACCGTCTCTTTGAGCTTAGGGTAGTTTTATTCTTGAAGGACTTACGTTTTTCTTTCCCCCCACTCATAAGAAGAATAGAGATGATCTTTGATGAATTTCAATTTGGGAAGGCCAGTCACAATTTCATACTTCGAAAGCAAGTTGATGGTGTCGAAGTTTAGATGTAAAAGACGATGATGCCATAACCATGCTTGTGACGATGAAGCTTTAGCCATTAAGCAAATTGGATTGGGAGTGGATGTGTCTTGAAATGTGATGGAATATAGATTTGTGCCACGAGAACCTGTGAGTAGATCATTTCCCTTCAAATCACGGATGTAACATATGGACTTCCGAAAAGCAACTTCCAAATCCGCATCACAGAATTGACCAACGGAGAATAAATTGTGTTTCAGCCCTTCGACGTAATAAACCCTTTTAATAGTGATATTTCCTTGAACCAAATCTCCATAACCAAGAATCAGTGCAATTTGATCATTTCCAAATTTCACCGTACCCAGAAATTTGTCCACAAAATTAGTTAGAAGCTTGAGATTTCCCGTCATGTGCTTTGAGCACCCAGAGTCGACGATGAATAGAATAATATCTACGAGCTGCAAAAGAATTAAAAGACAATGGAGTATTTGATACAGTGGATTTCCTAAGAGTCGTGAGTTCTGAAATATTAGTAGTTCTAGATTTAGTTCCTAGATGCATACTAACATTTGGTTTAAGATTCACTGTACTAGACTTAGGTGTTCATTTATATCCTGGTGGTGTGATCTTAGAGTACCACCATTTACATGTCTTACTAATTTTCTCATATTGCTTCCTAATTACGCTTCTAGGTTTCTGGTTAGTGGATTCTACAGCAACTGTTCTCTTAAGGGGTGTTGCAACAGATTGGTTCACAGTTTGTTTGGGTTCTCTAGTACTAATAGGCATAGATATTGGCTGTTTAGTTCTAGAATTCACGCCATTAATATAATGAATAACACACATATCATGATTGTCATTCAGCACACATTTGCCACAAGTAACACAAACAAAGTTTACATTCAGGGTCTTAGCATTCAAACTGTCATTACACATAGTTACAGATGTTTTATTATTAGAAAACTTAAAATTCCTATGGTGGTTTTCTACTTCTTGCTTCTTCCCTTGATTATTATTATGCATGACTCTATCTTCCAATCGATTGCTATTAAGCTATGGTCTTCTAACACGAGTAGTGGGAATTACTCCTGTAGAGAAAGACACGCGTTTGTTAGTTTTCCTAATGTCTTGAGGCAACTGTGGTATTCTAGTTTGATTAGGCTTTGTGTGCACTTTATACATTCCGGGAGCAATCACATTTGTGTTCTTTAAAATTGACTTCACATTATGAGGCAAAATCTGTACAGTGACTGGTTTTTAAAAATTATTGGACACATTATTTGTGGTAACTGACTTTCACTTTGAAAAATCTGTCTTTGCAAGATAATCTGAAAAAGTAGCCAGTTTACCTAAAACTGATTGTTTTTACCTTTTCAAAGCAATTCGATTGTCAATATAACCAGGTTTTCAAACTATAGTTTCCATCGATTTTCTTTCAACTTTTCAAGAGTTTCTTCAAAATCATTACTTGCAATGCTTTACATATACCCAAGCTTCCAATCCTGATAGACCTCACTCCCCCCCACAAATTTTCCCCCGTTAATCGCAAACTCCACCCCTCCCTCCCCATGCTGATTTTCTTTGAAAGCTTTGTTATTTTTTATCTGTTCTTGACATTGTTGTAAGGCAAATTCAAGATCGATAGCATGTTGTTGAAGTGCTTCAAAAATCTTTGACGTTGTATTACTTTTTGAAAGCTCTTTTTAAAGACGTTCACATTTGACAACTTGGTCCACATAATCACATTGTAAATCAGTGAATTCATCGAGAGTAGTATACACACCAAGTATAACATTTTTGTGATAAAACATATAATATTCCCTGGAAGTCGGGGGCGGATTTCACCCCTTTCAAAAACTATGTTTTTTGAGTTTCCAGTTGAGATTTGAGAGAGCCTATTTCATGTTCAGGAGAATTAAAGTATCTCAAATCAGCAACCATTTCCTCTTTCAAACACAAGTTAAATTTTTCTAACTCAGCATTGATTTTTTGAATTTGGGGACAAAAATTTTCTTCGATTGTATTTTGAATGAACGGATCTATGTGACCAAAATATGTTCTTATATGAGTTGTTGTTTGCAAACGTTCCACCGCACACTCGCTTCTAATCGCGCGCGCTCAACACGCTTTAATTTTGAAAAGTTCTTTAGAGCTTTTACACTTTTGATCCTACGGAATGAATTAATCCATCCATTTTTCTTACAAAGTTGTTTGTTTATTAAAAGATTCTTTTGAATTTTCATTCTTGACAGGTGTATGACTCATTTTTGACCTTATTGAAAAATATCTCTGTTCAGGCGACTTTTCACGTTGTGGAATGAACAAATCATAAAGATTATTCAATTTTTTATAATCAAAAGGTCTGATTAAATCATTTAATTTTGATCGACTTTCTTGGGCAAGACGAATCGTTTCGTCATATTTGACAGCTAACATTAAAGCAATATTATCATTATAGCAACCTATATCATACAGATGAGGATTCGCTCTTTGAGCTTTCTTGAGGAACACAGGTTTAACAAAACTCGTTTTACAATTATGATTAAGCATATTCACTGTTTGAACTGATTGACCGGTTTTGTAAACAATATCATCCAAAGCTTTGACCTTATTTTCTAAAGCAATAACCTTTTCAATTTCTTTGTCTTCATGAGTTTTGTAAAACTTAATATGAGCCTCTTTTTCTTGTGACATTATGGAGATGGTTTCTTGATGTGCAAAAAGCTCCTTTTTCATTTCTGAAATTGTTTGATTTAAATCGTTTATCTTTCGAGTATATTCATTAAATGACTTTTTAGATTCTATTTTGTATGACATTAAATCCCCTTTAGCTTTTACACAATCAATTGCCACCTTTGACGTATAATTCACATCATGATACCTATCAAGTTCAGCTTGGAACATCTTAAGGTCTTTAAACATCAATTGATAAGTCTTTGACAATTCATTGTTTGCTTCTTTGAAATGGTTATTTGATGATTCTAAACTTTTATTTTTGGTTTTAAAATCCTCAATTTCACCTTTCAATTTATCAACTAAAGCCTTGTTTGATGATTTCAATTTTATTTACGGTTTTTGCTGTCATCAAATTCACATTTTATTTTCTCAAGTAAAGAAGCAAGCAAATCACGTTCTTTAGCAAGATCATCATCCTGGTCAACCATTTCTCCATTAGTACTCATATCTAATAAATCAATAGTGATGTTAGTATCACCTTGTTCCTCCATATATGTGTCATTAACAGATTCAGGTTGCTCAGGATGTTCTTTGTCATTGGTAAACACATTATAGTTATCATTATCATTTTGTACCTTTTGCAACGGCTCAGTATCAAAGATCAGTCCAGAATTGTCAGCAGCATCTGGAGTAACTTCTTGAATCTATGCCATGTACATATAATGTGCTTCCAATTCTTGATCGTCAGGTTCATCATCAGTATCATCCCTCCAGACAGCTTGTTCTGTATTCAACTAAAATCCAGCTTCCTCTTGCTTACATAGTAGCATCTTCTCCTTGTGATAAGCTGCATCCTTTGCCCGTTTTAGTTTCTGACATTCCCTTGCTACATGACAATATTCCTTGTAATTATAACACTGAACCCCAGACTGCTACACCACCTATGTACCTACATTCTCCTTAGCCCCAACAACATTAACTGCCCTCTGATTATCATACCCAGTTCCTCTGTTGATCCTTAGAGTATTATCCTAATTTGCTTTACTGGTGTTTGATGAAGTTCTAAGGTTGTTGTTGGTAGGTTTGTAGATTTTCTTGAATGATAGAGAAATTAAAGCCATAAGTTTATCAATCTCCTTCTCCTTTGACATTTCATCATCTTCAACAACCATAGTAGGTTCTTGATCATAAGTGGGTGGAGGAGAGTTAACAATTGCTTTACCTCTGTTTCTGGTAGCAGCTGGTTGTGATCTGGTTGAGGAATTTTGAGTGTAGTGATTAGGATGGTTTTGAGGATGGTAAACTGGTTGTTGTTGAGCAAATATAGTGTACTGGATGTAGCATTGTACATGCTAGCTTCAGCTCCTTGTTACTTCATTACTGGTTTGTTGCTTCAGGATGTCATAAAGTTTGTGATAGGAGACAGTCTTTAGCTCTTGACTCTGCTTAACAAGTGTCACAAACCTTTGTCATTCTGGTTATAATTGAAGTAAGAATTGAACATTCACTTGATGATTGGTAATATCACACTGATTTCTGACAAGCTCATTCATCATCTTGTAGAACCTTGAGTAATACGATTCAAGTGATTCACCATCTCGTGATGTGAATTTTCCAAATTCCAATATAAATTGGTTTCAAGATCCTGAACATTGATTGATTCACCCTGTTTCAACCTTTTAATTATTTTCCACATCTCACATACATTTGGACAAGCATCAACTGTGGAGTAGATATCATTATCTATCCCTGTAAGAATTATCTGAACAGCCTTAGCTTCAGCATTCAGTTGATCCTGTATGTCTTGTGAAACATTCTTATAGTTCTCCATGTACCCTTCTGTAGTTGTTTTTGAACTACCTTCTGCAACTGGAACAGTCTTCTCAGTCCATTTGATTTTGTAGGGTTGATTTTGGAGGCAATAGTGGATGAGTTCATTGTTAGGTTTGGTGTCAATGTATCTCTTGATTCAGGATTTTCACTGAACGTAATTACCCGGTGCTAACATTGGTGGACAGTCTTTACCACCTGCTTCTATGATGGCATTGTGAAGAGCATTTGATTTTTGAGTTTTTAAATTGTTAATGGTATTTGACATTTTGATGTTGTGAATGGATATCGGATCTTAAGTTTTATAAAGTGATTGAGATTGTGGTTTAATTAATGCAATTAACATTCACGGGATTTTACAAATCTATGATTTAAACCGAGAAAAGACGCGACTTTTATGGGATTTTACTAAATCAAGAGAAAACCATGAATGAATAATTGTTTTGAAGTTAAGGTTTAATGTTTTAGAATTAAAAGTCTTATAATTCCAAGTCTAAGAGTCCACGTTTGTGATTCACGGAAATTTGTCTAAGTATATGAAATGGCAAACCACCTCAAAGATGAACAAACCACCACAAAGTATCAAACCTCTGGCAATTTTGGTAAACCACTATGTAGAACAAACCACTGCGAAGTGAACAAACCACCACGAAGTGTCAAACTGTTGCGAAGTGAACAAACAACCACCAAGTGTCAAACCTCTGGCAAAGTGAACAAACCACCACGAAGTGTCAAACCGCTAGGAAGTGAACAAACCACCATGAAGTGTCAAAGCTCTGGAAAAGTGAATAAACCACCATGAAGTATCAAACCGCTGCGAAGTGAACAAACCACCACGAAGTATCAAACCGCTGCGAAAACTTCCAAACTTCTACGAAAAGTGCCAAACCTCTACGAAAGCTGCCAAACCTCTACGAAAACTGTCAAACCTCTACGAAAAATGCCAAACCTCTACTTGTACTATTTTTTGTTTTCTTGCTAAAATGTTGACTAACAAACAAAACAAGATACTTTTCTTTAGCAAACCTCTCCAAGAACTCTAAAACTTAAAAAAAAGCTTTTAAGTAATCGAATAAGCAAAAATAAGTTTTAACCAAACCGTGATTTAACAACCCGAATTTAAGATCAATGTTTAGACCGATCCCTATTTGTATTTTCTAATTTTTGTCCCCCCAACGAAAATTATTTTTATCTTTTTAAGTCGACTGCAACCCCATCCAATGTGTTTTATGTATTTGCGTGCCGTGATTTAGATAATTATCTGCTTTAGTGTTTGAGAAATCGATAACTCCATATTTTAGCTTCGAAAGCTTATTTATCTTTCATTTTAAAACTTTTTGACTTTTATCCGCGTTTGGCCAAAACCGCGTCAAAATAATATTTTGACAATTTTTAATATTTCAATTAAATGTTTTAAAACAAATATTGTGTTGTAAAAATAAAAAAATATATATATAATTTATAAAGACAACATGTAAACCAAACACCCCTATTCTTTTAATTAGCTCCTACAAAACTAAAATCCAAACAGCCCTTATACTTATTTATCTCTTTCACCAAAAACCAAACACACACACATTTGATAAAAACATCTCCTCCTTCCACTCCCATGGTCGCACAATCGCGCAACTTTGTCCACACCATTCATTTTATAAAAATTACCCCCCCCCCCCCCCCCCCCCCCCTTTTAACATCCTAAAAAGCATCATCACTCATTCCTCCAGTGACAACCCCCCCCCCAAATCCCTAACTTATACCATATTCATGTGCTCAAGATTTGAAGGTGCTTTAAGGGGCTCTTCATCCATTAAGCTAACAACCCAAGGAAGAGGCCCAACTTCAAACCCACTACTCCCCCTTATATCTCCCATTCGACACACATTATCAAAAAAAAAAAAATTATAACATGCTTCCTGCTCTTCTCCCTTGTTCGACACAAACAAACCCCAAAACACCATCATCAATCTTAAACCCCCACCAAATCTCCTCCATTCAATCTTAAATCACTATTACAACAAACCCTAACCATCTCTCATCCATAAAAATCAACATGCAAGTGTTTTAAAGAAAATAAAGATTTTGAAGATCATCAAGATTTAGGGTTTTTAATTGATTAAGGGCTCTAGGATTATCAAGGGTTGAATTAAGAGTGATTGTAATCAAGATTGAGGAAAGATAATCAAGTTAAGGTTTTTGGGTTTGGTGTTTGGATGTCGGCAGCCAAACATAACCCATCTAGGGTTGTGTTTGATCCTTTTAAACCATCCCATTGTAAGTTAAAAGTACTCTCTTAAAACCCTAACTTGTTGTTTTAATTTTTTAGTGAGTTCATGTTATTGATTTTTACTTTTATGATCATACAGGTAATTTTTTTTCAATTGATCTTGGTAAGTTAGTGTATGTGAGGTATAATGGTTATGGGATAGATTGCATTGAAGTATCTTGGCCTTGTGATGGCTCAATTGAAGATTTAGATGTGTTATTGGTTGATTTAGAATAGGATTTTGAAGGCTGTTTTGGGACAGCAGGTGAACGGAGATTGTTCTCCAAACTTTTGGCCTGGAGCCTGTGAGATAATTTTATGGGTGAATATATATAGGTCTTGGCATCATGAGATAGTTGGATGCTCAACCAATTCCTCCGTATGAGGGAGATATGGTCAAAATACGATCATGGGTCAATTCTGGACCTTTGATGAGAAAGCATGTTAATATCAGGGTTTTTGAACTAAAAGTTTAGGTTTTAAAGCTTGGGTCAATGCTACACATATTATAGAAGCTCCATCACTTGGCCTCACATTCATTGCTATTTTAGTTTAGGATTTATGACTAAAACGGCAAAACCAAGAAATTCAGTTAAAAATCTGGTTTGACCTTCGGTTAGTAAAAGTTGATTTCCCGTTGATTGGTAAATGAGTTGAATGATTGGCTTAATGTTTTGAAAACTAGATTCATGTGGTTTTCCAGGGGTGAAAACCTCACCTTTATATCTTTTATAGAATGAGAGATATGGTCCGGTGATCATGGCTAAATTCTGCAAACGGTAGTTTTCTGTTTTGAGTTAGCAATAGTAAATTGTCCTTTTCTAAAAATTGGTAAACATTTGGAGTTTGAGGCTTAATGTTATGGAAAATAGACTTCAAGGCCTTTCCAGGGGTGAAAGCCTCATGTCTATATCTTTTATGGTTTAGGATTTATGCTCTCTTGAAAATGACTAAAATCAGAAAATTGACTTTTACGTCTAGGATTGGAAAAATGAAAAGTGTGACCACATCCAATTGAGATAGGAATTAAGGGACGAGACTTAGTAGATGTTTATTTTAGTTTGACCCCAGCTTAGACATCAATTGACTTCTTAAAAACACTTTGGTTTAGTCTTGGTGCAATATTGTTTATGTTTCGAATTCTTTAACTAGTATTGTATAACTATTCTATTATAATGATATCATATATCATTCTAAGTCGCGACTTGCTTTATAGGTCTCGACTAATATTTGGAGTCATCTTCTCATTGTTGGTTTCTCTTCGATCATCCACTTACGGTGAGTTCATAGCCCCATCTTTTCTTCTTTAATGGTTTTCATAACTATTTTCGGGGTGAGAATACATGCTCGTTTTACCAAATAACTTATTGATTCCAATTTCATAAGCGTTACATGAATGTTTTTACTAAAGACTTTACTTGCTCTTCACATGATTTCTAATACATGTTTGATACATGGTTGTATACCATTGAATTTATTTAAGCTTGAATTGCTTACTAAATGATTTGAGATCATTGTTTATCTATTTACAAAACTGTGAGTTTTTGAACATATTACTTGTTTTAAATTGGACACAAGTGCTTGAAGGGTATGCTTGACCCGATTATGAGTTTATCTGCATGAGTACCTATTGCAAAAAGGCCCCGAATTTCATGCACTGTTAATTACCTATGATGGGTGAGCGCTAGTACATTAAGTAGATCTATTGGGCCGTGACTGCCCTGTCTGGGGTTGTGACATCCATGGCGCGATCACCCCTAAAGGACATTTTGTATTGAGAATTTCTTAAGGTATATTGCAATATTACCTTGTTGAGGGGCAAATTATATGCATATTTTATATGCTTGGTTAACGTTTCAGTGGCATGAGCTTAATGCGATAATATATTAATTCATTTACTTGACATTGCATTCGTTGCACTGTCGCTGGCTGATCTTAAACCTTGTGGTCCATTACTAAACATTACTTGATTTATTGAATCCCTACTTGAATTTCGAAAATAGTTCTTTGAAATGTTGTAACGCTACTTTTCTTTCAGAAATATTACTTGAATTATTTCAACACTGCTTTTACTTAAACCTATGAATTCACCAACATTATTGTTGACGTTTTTGCATGTATTTTCTCAGGTTATTATATTGCTAGCTGTGCATTGGGAGCATTCGAGTCGCGTGGATATCAAAACTTTAAGGACTTGGTTTTCTTCACATTCGATGATTGTTTTCTTTAAATATACAAATGAGTCATGTTTGAACTCTTGTAATTTTTGTTAAAAGCAAATTATTGGGACCTGAATTTACTCTGAAAATTTTAATCGAATGTGACATTTTATTAAACGTCTCTTTTGAGGTCGTTTTTTTGTAACTTGTACTTTATACTATGAAGAAGCACCCCAAAGTGGTATTCCGCTGCGTTGTGATTTTGGGGGGTGTTACAACAATGCTCATATGATGCTTCTTAACACAAACCCACAACCAAATAACTATCTACACATGTTTCGCTTATTCAACCAAACCAAAAAGCAACATATGTCACTTACACGTTTGAGATACCTAAACCTGTTTCACATACACCTTAATCGCACCCTAATGAACAAAACCCCTCAATCAATTGAGCAAACACTGCAACTTCTATCTTAAGAACCCTATATCGTTTTTAGGAGATTTTGAGTAAAATAAGGAGTTATAAGCTAATTAAATTTACCAGGATGATGAGGAATGCGTTTCGAATGAGTAGGAGTGAATCTTTAGCTTTAAAAAACACGTTTTGATTCCAAGGTATGAAGCGAGTGAAATGTGCACGAAAGAAATGTGAGTTTGTATGTGGAGTGAAATGTGTTTGAAAAACATGTTATAACCGGTTTATGTTTCGAAATTGAAACATTTGGTCCTTGTGATTTATATCCTTTTCTATTTCTAATTTAAATTTAATCCAAAGTCTATCTAAGTTATAAAAATGACATTTTTAGCCCCTAAAGTTTATAACTAGGATTCCTAGTCCTATAATTTTCTATTTTGTCCCTAATAGTTAACATCAATAACATTTTAAGCCCAATTGAGTTAAAATACATTAAACCCCCTTTAATTTATAATCAATTATTGAAAAACATTTTACCATTTTATTCCGCGATGACATTTTAAAAGATCATTTTTGAAAAAATTTGACTATTTCTCCCTCTCAAATAATGTCCCGTTTTCTATTTAAAGAGTTGTAAACATTGTTTGAGTGATAGAAACTTCTTTTAAAAATCTTTTGAAGATGAGAAACTGATATTTTTTAATTATTTTTCTTAAAACAACCCCAATAAAACAAGATTTCTCTCGTTTACATAAATAAATGCACTGACACGTACACTTATTTGAAATAGGAAGCACGGGTTGTGTTGCAAAGTAAACACAAGCCTTTGAATGAATATAAAGTAATTCATTCCCGAGAAAAATTCATTTCCCGTTGTGAGGCCAAGTTCTCTTTTTGAAATACTTGCCTTTAAGATGATGACCGGGTTGCTATCTGAAATAATAGCAAGCCATATGACATATTTTCTATTCGAACTTTATTTACAGCTTTGTACCATTATTGAATGGCATTTCTGAAGCCGTAAATATTATCGATTCTAGAAAACATGTCATGAAAACCTATTTTTGTATTTTTCTGATTTTTTTAATTTTGTATTTTCTTTTTATGATTTTATATTTTTATATTTTCTTTTTTTTGAAAAGTTTCTATAAAATGAAATATCATTTTGGGTTTTTCTGATTTTCTTATATACATATAATACATATGATATTTCGCGAGTTACCAACAAGTGTAACCATCTTTCTTGATATTTTTTAACTTTAACACTTCGTCACTTAATGGAGGACGTACGGTATCAACTTAATACTTTGTCACTTCAAGAAAGACGTACGGTAACAGAGTAGCGGAAGACTTGAAACATATACTTGAGCTTTCATGATGTTGTTACTTATGTCGGTCGAGTATGAGCATGTGGTATTGGCTTCGACTCGTCAATGTTGTTGATCCCACTTTAATAGATTTTGAATTCCTTAGCTTGTGTAAGGTGTAGTTATGCTAGATAAATCTAACACAAAGTATAGTAGAAACTTTGTTGAATATATTAAAGATTATGCGGAATCTAATCTTTAATCAATAAGAAGAATATGCAATAGAACTATAATTCTAATGAACACACAGATTAACAAACAAAGCTTTAATATATTAATACGAATACTCTTACTAGTATACAAAACCTTGAAGCTATGACAATTCTATGAATGACTCGATTTTAGTACATTGAACTCTATGCCCTAGGACCTCCTTTTATACACCAAGGAGTCCTAGTTGATTTACAATATATTCCTAAAACTTAGAATATTCTCAAAGATCTATTCTATAAATAACTCATACTTATCACGTAAGTAATCTTGATCTCCAATCAATCTTTATCCTTTCTTCTGTCTTTATCCATCCCTTGACAGTAGAAACTCTTTTAGCAGTCTTAATCTTTGAGCAGTTGTAACTTTGTACCAGCAGCATTAACTCTGAATACCAGCAGTAGTAACTTATACACCAGCCGCATTAACTGTGTACAAGTAGTAGTAACTACTTAGAATATTTTCTTCAATGTTCACAAGCAGTACAAACTTTACTCTAGCAGTACTAACATATACTAGCAGTACTAAGTTACACTAGCAGTAGTAATATACACTAGTAGTAGTAACTAACAGTACTAACTAACTTGTTGATCCCACTTTAATAGATCTTGAATTCCTTAGCTTGTGTAAGGTTTAGTTATGCTAGATAAATCTAACACAAACTATAGTAGAAACTTTGTTGAATATATTAAAGATTATGCTGAATCTAATCTTTAATCAATAAGAAGAATATGCAATAGAACTGTAATTCTAATGAACACACAGATTAACAAACAAAGCTTTAATATATTAATATGAATACTCTAACTAGTATTAGGGTTACAAAACCTTGAAGCTATGATAATTCTATGAATGACTCGTTTTTAGTACATTGAACTCTATGCCCTAGGACCTCCTTTTATACACCTAGGAGTCCTAGTTGATTTACAATATATTCCTAAAACTTAGAATATTCTCAAAGATCTATTCTATAAATAACTCATACTTATCACGTAAGTAATCTTGATCTCCAATCAATCTTTATCCTTTCTTCTGTCTTTATCCATCCCTTGACAGTAGAAACTCTTTTAGCTAGTTTAATCTCTTGAGCAAGTTGTAACTTTTTTGTACCAGCTAGCATTTATACTCTTGAATACTAGCCCCAAGTCGTAGTAACTATACACCGCAGTGTCTTATTAATTGTGTACAAGCAGTTAAGAGTAGTAATACTTAGAAATTTTCTTCAATTTTTTTCTACAGCAAGTACTAACTTTACTCTAGAAATACTAACATATACTAGCAGTACTAAGTTACACTAGTAGTAGTAATATACACTAGCAGTAGTAACTAACAGTACTAACTACTTAGCATATTTTTCATTAAGATTACTGAACAGCACTAAGTTTTGCTTAGCAACAGTAACTCTAACCTAATCAGTAGTAACTTCAAGAAGGCTTTTAATCCCAATAATTGTGCTTTGCTCTAGAGTGGTACACGTTGTTGCAGCATAGAGCAATCACACTTTTGTTGTCGCTGTACAGAGGAATCTTATTAAATTGAAAGCCATAATCTGTTAGCTGTGAACACATGCATAGGATTTAAGCACAACACACAGATAAGGCAATATAATCAGCCTCTGTACTCGATATCGCAGTTCTCTTTTGCTTCTTGGAATACCAACTAACAAGTTTATCACCTAAGAATTGAGCACTTCCTGATGTACTGCGTCTAGTGTCCTGACACCCTGCGTGATATGCGTCTGAATATGCTATTAGAGACATATCGGTATCCTTCGAGTACTAGAGTCCCATGTTAATGGTTCCCTTTAGGTATCGAAAGATCCGTTTAACCGCATTTAAGTGCTGGCTTTGCCTGATACCGGGCACTATTGATCCCATGCCTTGATCGATTCTTTATGTAGTAAAGTGTTTGTTACCTTGGATGAATCCAAAATAACAATAGTTGAGACTTTGTTTGTATATCAAAGTGTATGCGGAATCTACACTTTGATACTCTAGAAGTATTTAGCAATGGAACAGTACCAACAATGAATATATCATAAACTAATTCAATATTATTGATAATACGAGTACTCTTGATTAGTACTAGGGTTACAAACCTTGAAGCTATTACAATCTTTCTCTAAGATGTATTCTCTATCTCTTAAGCGTATGTGTCTTTTTTGTATGCGTAATCTTTAAACCTTAAACATAGGATCTCCTTTTATACACCACAGGAGTCCTTTACAAGATAACTACCGAACTTTTAGGATCAGTTACAATTATATTCATAATACAAATCTTCCTAAAATATAAAAGATATACATTCCTTATTTATCTCCTTGCATCCTTATCTCCAAGTCAGCAGCTTTGACCATCAGCAGTATTAATCTTTCTTCTAGCAAGCTATTAACTAACTTGGCAGTACTAAGTATGTATTGGCAGTACTAACTCCATTAGTACTGTTAGTTATACCTTGGCAGTATTAACTCTAGTGTAGATTTTATTAACTAACAATCCTCCCCTAACTTGTGATTTATATTCAATTCCAATTTTCTTCTGGATTAAATCTTCTTTCTTCTGATTGATGATTCTGTTCAAACACCTTCTACTTCTGCCCTTGAGATCTTAAACTTAGTAGTTCAAAAGCCTGTGAACTCTCTCATGATCACCTTAATCTTTTATTTAACATCTTTGTTATCGTCTCTTGACTTAGGGGGATTTCTGCTCTGTCAGCAACTGTAGCTATACCATTCTGCATCAATAAAATGTGAATAACACAAAAATTCATATTAAACTCCAGGCGTATCACATTATATTCATGCTGATTCTTCCATAGTTCATCTTCTTCATCAAGGCTCAATTAAAGGTGTGAGATTCCCCATAAGATCAAAGCATATCCTTTCAGGTATTGATGCACTATACCTATTCTTTGTCTAATCTGCTACAACTCCTCTACATCTTGTTATCAAAGTCTTCAAGCATCCAATCAAAAACCTTATAGTTCTTGGAGCTTCCATCTCCTCTGATGATTTGATAATACATGAAAGTTTTTTTTTGTCAAAGTGTAAGTCTTCTCAATCCACAATTAGATAATTGTAGAGAGAGATCAAATCTTCTGAACATCTCTCTTGGATACTATGTTAAGTAAACTTTGAGATCTTCCTTCTCATCATCTATCTCCATCTTCTGTCTCTTAACAGTACTTCTTTTTCTAGGAAGAGATTTCTTTCTTTTTGCTCCAGATTCTTTAACAACTTCTTTCATTTCCTTTTGTGCATCAACATCTTTTTCTTCAATCTTTTCAGGAGACTTCATCTTTTCACTTCCATGCTCCATAGGCTCAATGTGTTGGTTAAAATCCCAAACCTTTTCAAAGATTGGCCTAATCTCATTATAAGACATTCCCTTGAAGTCACTAATCTTGTAGTTTCCCTGATTCTTCAAGTATTTGATCATATTTCTCCTTGCCTGGGCAATTGTCTTTGGTTTCATCTTTAGAGCATGATACCTTATGACTGAAGGATCATTCCAATCTATCTTCTTAGATGCCTTGGCTTCAGACATAGCTCTTTGTCTTTCCTCTTCATCCCACTGTCTAGCAATTTCTTCATCCCTTGCAATCTGTGCCCTTTGTTCTTCATTCATTTGTTCTTCCAGTCTGATGGCTTCAGCAAAACTTAACCTTTCTTGTTCAATCTCTTTCTTAGACTTCTTCTGGTCAGACTCTGTCATTATTGCTTTTCCCTTGTCTTTTCTTGTCCTTTTCTCTTCACTCCTTCTGTTATAAGTAACAGATTCTTCCAGCAGTACTAATATTTTCCTCAGCAGTACTAACTACTGTAACTTCAGAGCAAAGTACTTTTGTTGCACCAGCAGTACTAACTTCAGCACTCCCTTTCTCACTACTTCCTTGATCTTGAATGACTTCAGTGGGAGTCACTTCTTGAATAATAGGTTCAGTTTCAGTTACTTGCTTTCTCTTGACTCTGAATCAGATAATTTCCTCCCTTGTTTGGAAGAATCTTCTTCAACATCTTCATCATTTCGCAGAGAAGGAAACTTAGTCTTTTCCTTGCTTTCCCAATCTTGACTCTAGCCTCTAATTTCTTGACCCTTAGAATGAGCTTAGTGAAAGCAGAACTGTAAGTTTTCTTTGTCTTCCTCAAGTCATCCTCCAAGACTCCAATCCTCTCAGATAGTTTGGTAACCAAATTCATCAATTCATTTAGTTTCAAGCTACCCTCATCACTTCCATGTGAGTGAACAGCATGGAGCGGTCGATTCGTGAGGTGGTAGGGAAAATGGGTGTTCTGTCTAGTTATTGGTTGTGATGGTGTGGGTTGTGTTGGTGATTGTTGTGTTTGGTGCAGAAGCAGTGGTTTTATCATCAGGTGAGTGTTCAATGATGGTGCGGTGAATGTTTAATTGAAGGTTCATGTGATGGTGAAGGTTCATGTGAGTGGGAAGGTGAGGATGTAATTCTTGAAGGTAAAGTGGAAGGTTCAGAAACATCTAGCATAGTAGGAAATAAATCAACTTCCTGGCCTGAATATCCCTTTGTAGGCCTCTTCATATTGTTAAAAACTTTGATGCTAAGAGAGGGTACATGATATGTTCTTGAGTGTTGTTGAAGTTGTTTCCTCTGCATATCTAAGCATATTTGAATGAACCTAGGGTACATTAAAAACTTATGGGGCTAGAAAATATGGGACCATAATGCTCAAAAATCAACCTAGAAAAGTTAAATGTCCTATTGGTAGCTAAACAGATAACAGCAGTTGTAATGTTACTACTAAACTGCTCCCAAGCAGTCTTGTTTGGGCTAAGGCAATGAAGAATATTGTGAATAAGAAACCTCCATTGAGGTGAAAAGGAACCCTTTTGAAAAGTTAACTTATCTGAATCAGTGTGATATCCTATAAGTGCCAATTGCTCAAAAATCTCCGAGTTGGGTATCGAAGATATTACACGCCTCCTCACCCCCATTCCCATGATCATCCAACTTGAGATGTCGTCTTAAAGATGCTTCGGTGATAGACATTGAGTGACCATCAATGGTAGCAGTAATCTGGACTTCTCCATTATCATCAGTAGTAGCTTCAGCAGACCTCCAAAATTGTTTGATAAAAGAAATATAAACATCTGGCTTCTTTGTGAGGGCATAGCAAATGTGACTTCGATTTAGGAAATCGATGACTTGATGAAACCCTTCACTTCCTGTAGATTTCTCTAAAAATGCTACCATGTTGTGCTTGTCACAAAAATACAAATTTTCCATGAATAAAAGTGTGAGTAATCGTGTGGGATATGATCGTGGATGAATATATGAAGGCTGGAGAAAGTTAATTGAGATTTAAATAGAGAAACGTAGAGATATGGTTTGACCGACTTAAAGAAATTGAGTTTATCATGATTAAATTAAACATATATATAGAAAGATCACGAAAGTCCAATGAGTCAAACCCTATTTCATATTTATTTGGCGGAAATATCTCAACGACTCTATTAATTAATGAAAAATCTATTAGGGCCAAACAGTACTAACGGTCATCCAGCAGTACTAAATTTGGTCTAGCAGTACTAAAATAAGCCTAGCAGTATTAACTTCTCCACCCAAAAGCAGTACAAACTCTAAAGTTTTGTATTAGACAAAAATAACTTCACACAATCTCTCTTTCTGTTTTTAAGCTCACATTTTATCTCTCAATTCTTTTAACTCACTTTTCACTCTGTCTGTTTTTCACACATCTCTCTTTCTGTTTTTAAGCTCACCAATTCTCTCTATTCTTTTGGCTCACAAATTCACACAAAGTATAGTTTTTGGCAAACTACCAGCCATTAACGGATTTGAGTAGTCTTTACCAATAGCCGTTTGCTTTGGAACATAGCAATGCTCATTGTAAATACATGGTGCATGATAACCCAGATAGTTTTGAGTAAACTATCAACTATTAACGGATTGAGAAGTTCTTTACCAGTAAGCCGTTGTCTGGGACTAGTCAATTCTTGATGTCTATATAGACATGGTGAACTGATGGACCATTGGTTATGTGGTGTTTTTAAAACAACCACTTGAAGAACAAACAACATTCCTCCCTCAAATAATGACCATTGAACGAAACCAATTTCAACACTTCATTTTGCTATCTTGGAATGAGGTGAGCTCAAAACCAAGAAAAAAATCATAAATCTACCATTTTTCTTGTTTAGCAGTATTATATAGTACTAACAGGTATTACAATGAGACAGAGAATTTAATAGCAGTACTAAAACTTATAAGAACTGTTTTGACAAACGTTTTTTAAATATAACAAGCAGAGAACTAATTATACTAGCAGTATTAATTTACAATGATAACACTACTAACATTTTTCTGTTGATCGCAGAGTACCTTTATCCTTAAGACTGCTATCTTATGAGTCTTTTTCTGTAGCATTCATTCTTATCTTGTAACCTATCTTTTTCTTGTATTTGGCATTGAACAGAATCTTTGGTGCATCATAACCCAAAATATGAAGGCTATCCTTTCCAATTGGCATTGCCATACAATCTGATCATGTTCGAAGATGTACTAGACTCAGAAACTCCTTGTTTACCTGCAAAGTCATTAGAAAATGTTCCTGCAACCACTGGTACATAATTCATTGATTAGGTTAGAGAATCAAGATCAAACAGCCACTTTGGACCATTTCCTTCTATCATAGGCTTATTCTCTAAGAACCCAATATGCAAGTTTTCCTGAACTTTCCTGGTTTTAGTGTTGTATACCCTAAAAGCTTTGCTACTTAAGGAATATCCAACAAAAGAAAACCTTCATCACGCTTTCCATCATACTTGCCCAATTATCTAGTATTGAGAATTAGTAAACTGACATCCAAAAAAAAAAAATAAAAGGTTTCATGATCCTATAGTAGGTTTTTAAAACCTCTAAACAGTTCATAAGGAGTCTGGTTTGAGGCTTTGAAAATATTAAGACCCTATTCTAGTATATAGCAAGCTGTGAAACTGCTTATGCCAAATTGTTGGTAGGTAATCTTAGGTAACTAACATTGTTCTAACAGCCTCAATTAGTGTCCTATTCTTCCTTTCAGCTACACCATTTTGCTGAGGAGTCCTAGCTACACTATATTCTCATTTAATACCTTTTTCCTTACAGAAATCATCCATCACTTTGTTTTTAAACTCTGTCCCATTATCACTCTCTGTTATTTTTACTTTTTTATCCATTAGGTTTTTCTACTTCTTTGAATAAAATTTCTTAAGCGATCTCAGTTGTTCATATTAGTGCATAAAAAGAAAACCCCATTGAAATCTAACTATAAACATTCAGTGACTAACACGCTGCCACTTATTTATGCATTAGGCTACTACAAAAGTTGGACAAAGAGATCATGTGCAGCATAAGCAATGGCTTGGTAATGGGATTAAAAGGCTTGGTCTTACGAGGCTCTGTGGTTGCTTGCCTTTAAGACAGGCTAAATCAACACATGTTTGTCATTCTAAATCTTTTTAAGGCAGATCTCTTACAAGATTTTTTCTTTGTCAAGTTCTATTAATATTCTTAAAATTGATATGACAAGCCTTATTCCATAGCATTGATATTCCTGTAGCCTTTGCAACTAGACAAGTTAAACTATCTTTAGGAACTATGTTTTTCATATCAAAACTGTACATGTTATCCTGTCTAGGAATTTTAAGAAGTATCTGATTTTCATCAGGCAACTTAAAATTAGGAGATAGAACAAGACATTCAGAATCAGTAAAAAGAACATAGTTCTTTTTGTCACACATCTGTGAGACACTAAAGAGGTTGAACTTTAACTCTTTGACAAAGTACACATCATCAAAATCAAGATTATCAGTTTTAATAGTACCTTTGCCAGTAATTCTGCCTCCATATGCTCCTCCACCAAAAGTAACATAACCTCCATCAAAATCTTTGAAATCTAAAAGATGGGCTATGTTTCCAGTCATGTGCCTTGAGCATCCACTATCAACAAAGCCTTTATCATTTAGCTGTGAATTGCTCTGCACACAAAACTTATGAAGTTAGTTTTCTTTGGGGACCCAAGCCATTACTGACTTGGATCTGCCTCGTGCATCAATGTAATTATATTTGTTGAAAACCCAGTTAGATTGCATCATTGGGTTTGATGGGTCTCCAAACCAACTGTTTGTGGGTGGACTTAACAAACATTAACTCCCTTGCCTGACAGTATTAACATTTTGCCTACCAGTATTAAACCTTTGATAATAAGACCTTTTTGTTAACTGAGTTCTTCTTGTAAAAGGGCTATCGTTCCTCCTTAATGGGAACAATTGATTATGCTTGATATGAAAATAGTCCTAGGTTCTCTGCATAATAAAACTATTGATTTTGGGTGAGCAGTATAAGAAGGCCTAACAGTATTAAAAGACCTAGCAGTACTAAAAGGTCTACCAGTGTTAACAGACCTAACAGTATTAACAGGCCTTGCAGTATTAACAGATTTTAGGCCAGTCTTCATTAAGACTGCTTTTGGAGCCATATGTTTATGTGCACTGGGATGAGAGGTTTTAGGACAGCTGTATTGAATGTGATCAAAACTTCCACAGATAAAACATGCCTTGTTATTAAAAACAAAGTTACATCCTAATTGATTGGATTTTTTGGGGGACCATTCCTAAATTCCTTTGATTTCCTCTAGGTCTTTGTGACCTATATATCTCTGCATACCTAACTGACCTCCTAACTGGTTTTTCAGGTTTAACAAACTCTTTCTTAGTAGCAGTAGGTATAACAGTTTTCTTTTCAACCTTAGGGATAGGCTCATCATCATCCTCATCATCTGACACCCAATCTTCAATAATTGGAGCATCATTATTCTCTCTAGCTTTCTTAGGTTCTTCTTCCCTAACATGATTAGCAGGACAGAAAAACTTTTCTTTCCAATCTTTGTCTACCTTAAGTGGAGACTTAACAGAGCTAGTTTTAGAATCAGTCTTTTGTTGTTGTTTTAAAGAGTCATCAGTATTCTCCTTAGAATTATCTGACTCTTTATCACAACCAGTGGTAGGCTTTAAACTTGAATCCCTAGGACCATACTCATTTACCTCGGGTTATTTGAATTTTCAAGGGACTGGAATAAGATAAGTCTTAAAGGTTTTGTTGGTTCTATTATAAGAATCAATGGATGCAGTTGAGGGACAAATTTATAACCAAACCCTTTTTGCTTTCGTGTCATTTATCTGACTTGCCTCAACAAATGATCTAATTTTTGCTGATTTTCAACTTTGCAATCTTATATCCAAACCCTCCTTTTCTTGTTAACTTTTAAGTTCAGTCCTAAGTAATCCCATTTGATATTCTTTGTGATCTACACTTCTTTTAAGCAAAGTAATTTCCTCAGAAAAAGGACTTTCATGTTCTTTATATTTAAGAATTTGTCCTTCTTAAATGATAATACCTTTTTGTAAGGCAAGCTGCTTTTAAAACCAGTATCTTCTAATTAACAAGGCAAATCTGCATTCTATTTCTTTAAGCTTATTAGTTTTATCACAAACAAGATTTATCATTTGTTACCTTAGAATCTGAGAATGCCATGAGAGCCATGTTTGCCTAAAATTTCTTCCTCTGCCATGTCACTCCAATTCAAAATCCAAACACCATCCTATAGGCACACATTGCCTTTTATAGAAGCCATCCTTCAATCTTTAGTGCTTTGATGAGCTACATTGATTTCAATTTTATGTTGTCTTTACTCCTTGGTGCTCTGCATTCTCTGGCAAAATGTCCCCATTTTATGGCAGTTGAAACATTTTACTTTGATTTATCATAAAAAATCCAGCAGTATTGCTTCCATCAATGATGATCTTCCTACCAGTTCTCTGATAGAACTTTCTTGCCCTCATGCTTAGTAGTGCCATATTCCACTTTAGATCCATTTCTTCCAAATCATCATCATGAAGTTGCTCAAGATCTTCATGAACTAGTTGAGACCCTTGTGGTTGAGTGGATAGAAAGGCATATACTGTGGCATCACTAAAACTAGCAGTACTAATTTCAGTACTGGCAGTATTAACTTTGGTGGTACCAGTACTAACTTCAGGATTAACAGTATTAATATTATTAGTACTGCTTGCACCTGAAGTGGTTAGAAATGCCAAGTTCTTATCATCATTGTTTGTGCCAACAGATTTCTTAACCTTCTGTTCAACAATTTTAAAATTGTTGTACAAATCATCCAAACCCATAGTATCAAAATCGGGTTTGTTCATCCAGACTACCACATGTGTATCCCATTCAGAAGGTAAGCTCCTTAAAAAATTTAATATTTAGATCTTCTGGAGGAGTAACTACACCTAGAATTGCCAATCTACTAACAAGCTTTTGAAGCCTGTTAAAGATAGAATCAAGTGATTCTGAGCTTGAAGCATTAAAGTTTTCATACTGTTGCTTCAGCAGGGCCTTCTGTGTCTTCTTTGTTGCTTCATTCCCTCCAAATCGAGCTTTAATAGCAGCAAACATTGATTGAGCATCAACATACTGATCGAAGGTAAGTTGATGTTCATTGGGCAGTGCCATGAGCAGTAGACTTCTGGCCTTTACATCATTCTTTTTACACGTCTTTTCTTCAGCAGTAGAAGGCACAGTCATCTTTGTTGCTGTTGATGGACCAGTTTCTGGTGCTGTAACAGGAATAGGTACCCACGAATTCCCATTCTCTATGACCTCCCATAGAGCATAATCCTGGATCTGAAAGTACTGTTTGATCCTGATCTCCCACATCTCATACTCCCCGAGTTTGAGCATGGGAAGCTTAGCCAACGCATTGTTCTGAGTGTTCTCCAACTCCATTACTTCTAGATCAAAGTTTCTCAAAGCACAGGCTCTGATACCACTTGTTGATCCCACGCCTTGATCGATTCTTTACGTAGTAAAGTGTTTGTTACCTTGGATGAATCCAAAATAACAATAGTTGAGACTTTGTTTGTATATCAAAGTGTATGCGGAATCTACACTTTGATACTCTAGAAGTATTTAGCAATGGAACAGTACCAACAATGAATATATCACAAACTGCTTCAATATTATTGATAATACGAGTACTCTTGATTAGTACTAGGGTTACAAACCTTGAAGCTATTACAATATTTCTCTAAGATGTATTCTCTATCTCTTAAGCGTATGTGTCTATGTATGCGTATCTTAAAACCTTAACCTAAGATCTCCTTTTATACACCACAAGGAGTCCTTTACAAGATAACTACCGAACTTTTAGGATCAGTTACAATTATATTCATAATACAAATCTTCCTAAAATATAAAAGATATACATTCCTTATTTATCTCCATGCATCCTTATCTCCAAGTCAGCAGCTTTGACCATCAGCAGTATTAATCTTTCTTCTAGCAGTATTAACTAACTCTGGCAGTACTAAGTATGTACTGGCAGTACTAACTCCATTAGTACTGTTAGTTATACCTTGGCAGTATTAACTCTTGTGAAGATTTATTCCCAACAATCCTCCCCTAAACTTGTGATTTATCTTCAAATCCCAAGTTTCTTCTGGATTAAATCTTCTTGTCTTCTGATGATGATTCTTTCAAACACTCTTCTACTTCTGCACTTGAGATCTGATGAACTTTAGTAGTTCATATGCTTGTGTACTTTCATGATCAACCTCCAATCTCTTATTCAACATCTTTGTTATCATCTCTTGACTTAGAGGGTATTTCTTCTCTGTCAGCATATGTATGGCTATACCATTTTGCATCAGTAAAATGTGAATACCACAAAAATCATATAAACTCCAGCTTATCACATTATATTCATGCTGATTCTTCCATATTTCATCTTCTTCATCAGGCTCAAATAAAGTGTGCAGATCTCCCCAAAGCATCAAATCATATCCTTCTGGTCTTGAAGCACTATACCTTTCTTTGACTAACCTGTGTAAGTCCATAACATCTTGTCTATCAAAGTCTTCAAGCATCTCACTCAAAACCTTATAGTTCTTGGAACTGCCATCTCCTCTGAAGATTTGATAATACATGAAATTTTCTGTCAAAGTGTAAGTCTTCCAATCCACAATTGGATACTTTGTAGAGAGAGATTCAACATCTTCTGCAACATCTTCTCTTGGAACTATGTCTAAGTAAACTTTGAGATCTTCCTTCTCATCATCTATCTCTATCTTCTGTCTCTTAATAGTACTTCTTTTTCTAGGAAGATATTTCTTTCTTTTTGCTCCAAATTCTTTAACAACTTCTTTCATTTCCTTTTGTGCATCAACATCTTTTTCTTCAATCTTTTCAGGAGACTTTATCTTTTCAATTCCGTGCTCCATAGGCTCAATGTCTTGGTTAAAATCCTAAACCTTTTCAAATATTGGCCTAATCTCATTATAAGGCATTCCTTTGAAGTCACTAATCTTGTAGTTTCCCCGATTCTTCAAGTATTTAACCATATTCCTCCTTTCTTAGGCAATTGTCTTTGGTTTCATCTTTAGAGCATGATACCTTATGACTGAAGGATCATTCCAATCTATCTTCTTAGATGCCTTGGCTTGAGACATAGCTCTTTGTCTTTCCTCTTCATCCCACTATCTAGCAATTTCTTCATCCCTTGCAATTTGTGCCCTTTATTCTTCATTCATTTGTTCTTCTAGTTTGATGGCTTCAGCAAAACTTAACCTTTCTTGTTCAAGCTCTTTCTTATACTTTTTCTTGGGCTCAGACTCTGTCATTATTGCTTTTCCCTTGTCTTGTCCTTTTCTCTTCATTCCTTCTTCTATAAGTAACAGTTCTTCCAGCAGTACTAATATTTTCCTCAGCAGTACTAACCACTGGAACTTCACTAGCAGTACCTTTAGTTGCACCAGCAGTACTAACTTTAGCACTCCCTGTCTCACTACTTCCTTGATCTTGAATGACTTTAGTGGGAGTCACTTCTTGAATAAAAGGTTCAGTTTCAGTACTTGCTTTCTCTTGAACCTCTGCATCAGATAATTTCCTCCCCTATTTAGAAGAATCATCTTCAACATCTTAATCATCTTCAGAAAGGACAACCTTAGCTCTTTTCCTTGCTTTCCCAATCTTGACTCTAGCCTCTAATTTCTTGACCCTTAGAATGAGCTTAGTGAAAGCAGAACTGTAAGTTTTCTTTGTCTTCCTCAAGTTATCCTCCAAGACTCCAATCCTTTCAGATAGTTTGGTAACCATATTCGTCAATTCATTTAGTTTCAAGCTACCCTCATCACTTCCATGTGAGTGAACAGCATGGAGAGGTGAGTCATGGGGTGTAGGAAAATTGTGTTCTGCTCTAGTTGATGGTTGTGTTAGTGATGTTTGTGTTGGTGATGGTTGTGTTGGTGCAGTAGTGGTATGGTCAGGTGAGTGTTCTATTGAAGGTTCAGGTGAGGGTGAAGATTCATGTGAGTGGGAAGGTGAGGATGTGATTCTTGAAGGTGAAGTGGAAGGTTCAGAAACATCTAGCATAGTAGGAAATAAATCAACTTCCTGGCCTGAATATCCCTTTGTAGGCCTCTTCATATTGTTAAAAACTTTGATACTAAGAGAGGGTACATGATATGTTCTTGAGTGTTGTTGAAGTTATTTCCTCTACATGTCTAAGCATATTTGAATGAACCTAGGGTACATTAAAAACTTATGGGGGCTAGAAATATTAGACACCATATGCTCAAAAATCAACCTAGAAAAGTTAAATTTCCTATTGGTAGCTAAACAGATAACAGCAGTTGCAATGTTACTACTAAACTGCTCCCAAGCAGTCTTCTTTGGGCTAAGGCAATGAAGAATATTGTGAATAAGAAACCTCCATTGAGGTGAAAAAGCACCCTTTTGAAAAGTTAACTTATCTGAATCAGTGTGATATCCCATGAGTGCCAATTGCTAAAAAATCTCCGAGTTAGGTATAGAAGTAATACCATCATGATCATCCAACTTGAGATGTCGTCTTAAAGATGCTTCGGTGATAGACATTGAGTGACCATCAATGGTAGCAGTAATTTGGACTTCTCCATTATCATCAGTAGTAGCTTCAACAGACCTCCAAAATTGTTTAATTAAGGAAATATAAACATCTGGCTTCTTTGTGAAAGCATAGCAAATGTGACTTCGATTTAGGAAATCGATGACTTGATGAAACCCTGCACTTCCTGTAGATTTCTCTAAAAACGCTACCATGTTGTGCTTGTCACAAAAATCTAAATTTGCCATGAATAAAAGTGTGAGTAATCGTGTGGGATATGATCGTGGATGAATATATGAAGGCTGGAGAAAGTTAATTGAGATTTAAATAGAGAAACGTAGAGATATGGTTTGACCGACTTAAAGAAATTGAGTTTATCATGATTAAATTTTAACATATATATAGAAAGATCACGAAAGTCGAATTAGTCAAACTCTATATCATATGAATTTGGCGGAAATATCTCAACGGCTCTATTAATTAATGAAAAAATCTTTTAGGGCTAAACAGTACTAACGGTCATCCAGCAGTACTAAATTTGGTCTAGCAGTACTAAAATAAGCCTAGCAGTATTAACTTCTCCACCCAAAAGCAGTACAAACTCCAAAGTTTTGTATTAGTCAAAAATAACTTCACACAATCTCTCTTTCTGTTTTTAAGCTCACATTTTATCTCTCAATTCTTTTAACTCACTTTTCACTCTGTCTGTTTTTCACACATCTCTCTTTCTGTTTTTAAGCTCACCAATTCTCTCTATTCTTTTGGCTCACAAATTCACACAAAGTATAGTTTTTGGCAAACTACCAGCCATTAACGGATTTGAGTAGTCTTTACCAATAGCCGTTTGCTTTGGACTAGCCAATGCTTCATTGTAAAAACATGGTGCATTGATAACCATATACTTTTGAGTAAACTATCAACTATTAACATGTTTGAGAAGTCTTTACCAGTAGCCGTTTGCTCTGGACTAGTCAATTCTTGATGTCTATAAGACATGGTGAACTGATGACCATTTGTTGTGTGGTGTTAAAACCAACACTTGAAGAACAAACAACATTCCTCCCCTCAAATAATGAACCATTGAGAAACCAATTTCACACTTTATTGCGTATCCTGAAAGAGTTAGCTTAAAACCAAGAAAAACATAATCTAACCATTTTTCTTGTTTAGCAGTATTAAATGGTACTAACAGGATTAACAATGAGACATAGAAATAACTAGCAGTACTAACTATAAGTAACAGTTTTGACAAACAGTTTTAAATATAACTAGCAGTACTAATTATAACTAGCAATATTAATACTGCCTCCATAGGCTCCTTCTCCAAAAGTAACATAACATCTATCAAAATCTTTGAAATCTGAAAGATGGGCTATGTTTCTAGTCATGTGCCTTGAGCATCCACTATTAACAAAGCCTTTATCATTTAGCTGTGAATTGCTCTACACATAAAACTTATGAAGTTAGTTTTCTTTGGGGACCCAAGCCATTACTGACTTGGATCTGCCTCGTGCATCAATTTAATTATATTTGTTGAAAACCAGTGATGCACCATTGGGTTTGATGGGACTCCAAACCCAACATGCTGAGGGCTTAACAATATTAAATCCTCTTGCCCTGATAGTATTAACATTTTACCTACTAGTATTAAACCTTTGATAATAAGACCTATTTGTTAATGTTGTTCTCTTGTAAAAGGGCTTGTGAACAGTTGATTGTGCTTGATTTTGAAAATATGTCCTTGGTCTAGCATAATGAACTATTGATTTGGGGTGAGCAGTATAAGAAGGCATAACAGTATTAAAAGACCTAGCAGTATTAAAAGGTCTGCCAGTGTTAATAGACCTAACAGTATTAATAGGCCTTGCAGTATTAACAGATTTTAGGCCAGTCTTCATTAAGACTACTCTTGGAGCCATATATTTGTGTACACAGGGATGAGAGGTTTTAGGACAGCTGTATTGAATGTGATCAAAACTTCCACAGATAAAACATGCCTTGTTATTAAATACAAAGTTACATCCTAACTGATTAGATTTTTTACCATTCCAATTCCTTTGGTTTCCCCTAGGTCTTTGTGACATGTACATCTCTGCATACCTAACTGACCTCCTAACTGGTTTTTTAGGTTTAACAAACTCTTTCTTAGTAGCAGTAGGTATAACAATTTTCTTTTCAACCTTAGGGATAGGCTCAACTTCATCCTCATCATCTGACACCTAATCTTCAATAATTGGAGCATCATTATTCTCTCTAGCTTTCTTAGGTTCTTCTTCCCTAACATGATTAGCAAGACATAAAAACGTTTCTTTCCAATCTTTGTTTACCTTAAGTGGAGACTTAACAGAGCTAGTTTTAGAATCAGTCTTTTGTTGTTGTTTTAAAGAGTCATCAGTATTCTCCTTAGAATTATCTAACTCTTTATCACAACCAGTGGTAGGCTTTAAACTTGAATCCCTAGGACCATACTCATTTACCTCAGGTTCTTTGAATTCTTCAAGACCTGAATAAGATAAGTCTAAAGGTGTTGGTCTTTTAAGAATCAACAAAGGAATTAGGTGATGGGACAATATTTATAACCAAAACCCTTTTGCTCTTGTCAGTTATGTGACTTGCTAACAACTGATCTAAGTCCTTTTGCTGATTTTTCAAACTTAGCAATCTTACACTCAAACCCCGTAAAAAGACCCCTCCTTTTCTTGTTTAACCTTTTCAAGTTCAGTCCTAAGTAATCCCATTTGATATTCTTTGTGACCTACACTTCTTTTAAGCAAAGTAATTTCCTCAGAAAAAAGAACTTCATGTTCGTTATATTTAAGAATTTGTCCTTTTAAAATTGATAAACCCTTATGTAAGTAGCTGCATTAAACCAGTAATTAATCTAATTTAACAAGGCAAATCACCATACTGTTCTTTTCAGAGCTTCAACGTTTTTCAAAAACAAGATTTATCATACTTGTTACTCTTCAGAATATGAGAATACCATTAGAGCCATGTTGCCTGAATTTCTTCACTCTGCCATGTCACTCCATTCAAATCCACCAGCACTCATCTATGCATACATTGCCTTTCAAGAAGCAATGTTCAATCTTTACTTACCTTTGATTAGCTACCTTGATTCTAATTTCTGATGACTTTACTCCTTGGTGCTCACTGCATTCTCTGGCAAAATGTCCTATTTTATAGCAGTTGAAACATTCTACCTTTGATTTATCATATCCAGCAGTATTGCTTCCATCAATGATGATCTTCCTTCTAGTTCTCTGATAGAACTTTCTTGCCCTTATGCTTAGTAGTGCCATATTCCACTTTAGATCCATTTCTTCCAAATCCTCAGCATGAAGTTGCTCCAAGATCTACATGAACTAGTGGCGACCCTTGTGGTTGATGTGATAGAAAGCATATACTGTGGCAATTCACAAAAACCAAGCAGCATTACTAATTTCAGTACTGGCAGTAATTTATCTTTGTGGTACCAGAACTAACTTCAGATTAACCGTAAAAATAATATTATACATACTTTGCACCGAAGTGGTTTAGGAAAAGCAAGTTCTTATCATCATTGTTTGTGCCAACTGATTTCTTAACCTTCTGTTCAACAATTTTAAAATTGTTGTATAAATCAACAAACCTATAGTATCAAAATCGGGTTTGTTCATCCAGACTACCACATGTGTATCTCATTCAGAAGGTAAGCTCCTTAAAAATTTAACATTTAGATCTTCTGGAGGAGTAACTACACCTAGAATTGCCAATCTACTAACAAGCTTTTGAAGCCTGTTAAAGATAGAATCAAGTGATTCTGAGCTTGAAGAATTAAAGTTTTCATACTGTTGCTTCAGCATGGCCTTCTATGTCTTCTTTGTTGCTTCATTCCCTCCAAATCGAGCTTTAATAGCAGCAAACATTGATTGAGCATCAATATACTAATCGAAGGTAAGTTGATGTTCATTGGACAGTGCCATGAGCAGTAGACTTCTGGCCTTTACATCATTCTTTTTACACGTCTTTTCTTCAGCAGTATAAGGCATATTTATCTTTGTTGCTGTTGATGGACCAGTTTCTAGTGCTGTAACAGGAATAGGTACCTACGAATTCCCATTCTCTATGACCTCCCATAGAGCATAATCCTGGATCTGAAAGTACTGTTTGATCTTGATCTCCCACATCTCATACTCCCTGAGTTTGAGCATGGGAAGCTTAGCCAACGCATTGTTCTGAGTGTTCTCCAACTCCATTACTTCTAGATCAAACTTTCTCAAAGCACAGGCTCTGATACCACTTGTTGATCCTACGCCTTGATCAATTCTTTACGTAGTAAAGTGTTTGTTACCTTGGATGAATCCAAAATAACAATAGTTGAGACTTTGTTTGTATATCAAAGTGTATGCGGAATCTACACTTTGATACTCTAGAATATTTTAGCAATGGAACATTACCCAACAATGAAATAAATCACAAACTGCTTCAATAATTAATGGAAAATACGATTACTCCTCTTGATTAGTACTGATGGTTACAAACCTAAGCTATTACAATCTTTTCTCTAAGAGGTATTCCCTCTATCCTCTTAAGTGTATGTGAGTCTAAATAAGTATGCGTATATAAAACCTTAACCTAGGATCTCTTTTTATACACCACAAGGAGTCCTTTACAAGATAACTACCGAACTTTTAGGATCAGTTACAATTATATTCATAATACAAATCTTCCTAAAATATAAAAGATATACATTCCTTATTTATCTCCATGCATCTTTATCTCCAACTCAGCAGCTTTGACCATTAGCAGTATTAATCTTTCTTCTAGCAGTATTAACTAACTCTGGCAGTACTAAGTATGTACTGGCAATACTAACTCCATTAGTATTGTTAGTTATACCTTGGCAGTATTAACTCTTGTGAAGATTTATTCCCAACACCGGGCACATAAGTAGACTGCATAAATAAGGCCGGGTCTACTAGATGTCAGATACATGAGGGATCCATTCATACCACGGTAAAGTGTAGCATCAACTAGTTTCCCTTGTAGATCTTCATCCAGTTTACTCTTTTCTACCATAGGTGTGTCTACAGAATCACTAATTAGCTTACCATATTTTTTAATAATTTTAGAAGCATATTTTGACTGGTTTATGAAGATGCCTCTGGGACTTTGAGAAATTTGTAATCCTAAGAAGAATGACATCTGCCCCATCATCGACATCTTGAACTTAGTGGTCATCAGATTAGCAAAATCATTACACCTAGCAGTATTAGTAGATGCAAATATTATATCGTCAACATAAATTTGTACCAGTAATAAGTCGTTTCTTGCTTTCTGTGTGAAGAGTGTTGGATCCACTACACCTTTAGTGAAATGTTGTGAAATGAGGAAACTTGACAGCATGTCGTACCAAGCATGTGGTGCTTGTTTAAGACCATACAGATCCTTTTTAAGCTTGTACACATGCGATGGGTTGTCCTGATCAACAAATCCTTCTAGTTGAAAAACGTAGACCACTTCTTTAAGCTAGCCATTTAAGAATGCCGTTTTGACGTCCATTTGGAAAATCATCATATTCATGGTGGCTGCGTTTGCTACAAAGATAAGGATGGCCTCTATTCTTCCAACCGGTGCAAATGATTCCTCAAAACTGATACTCTCCTCTTGCCTGAATCCCTGAGCAACTAGTCTTGCCTTATTCTTTAGTACCCTGCTAAATTCCTCAGTCTTGACCTTGTAAATCCGTTTTAGTTTTATCAACATAACTTTGTCTGGACATGGCACCAATTCCTAAACTTGTAGCCTTTCAAATTCATGAATTTATTCTTGTATTGCATCGATCCATGATGGTTCGTTCATTTCTTGTTTGAAGTTCTTTGGTTCGACTGAAGTTAGGAAGGCATCAAAATAACATCATACGTCATCAGTTTGTAATTGCTTTCTAGTGGAGACAGGACGAGAAGGATCTCTGATTACATTTTCTACAAGATGATCCTTAGTCCATCTACTCAGTGATTCGAATGGAGTGTCGATTGGTCTCACATTAGATGATGATCCTTGAGAAGTTGAGTCTACAAGATGAGATTCGTGAAGTGGATTATCATAAAAATGTGGTATTTTTGGTGATTCTTCAAAACCTTGAAAAATAATTAGAGAATGTTCTTGATCTTGTGTTGATGGGATACTTGTTGTTAAAGCATCTTGGTCAATTGACGTAGACACAGGTGAATCGGCTAAATCAACAGCTCTTGGTGCAGTAGCGACTGGAACTAGAGACACAGCAATAGTTGGAGGATTAAAGTATTCATCAAACATAGGTTGGAACAAACGATCCCAATCATCTCTTAATGGTGGAATACAAGGTTGTTAAGGAATAGGTTTTGGAATGAGTCCTGAACAAGATGTTGTAGGAGTCATACATTGAAGCCTAGGTCTTGAACCGAGTTGTTCAGAAGCCATATCCGTTCGCTCATCAAAATTGACATGGATGGTTTAATGATTTTTTAGGTACATCAGTTGTAAATACGGTAAGATTTCTTCTTGGGTGCATAGCTAATGAAAATACCTATATCAGCTTTAGCTTTAAATTTGCCCAAATTCTCACTATCATTGTTTAGGTAGAAAAGTGCACCAAAGACATGAAGGTAGGATATATCGTTTTTAGGTGTAACATGCGGTAGCAATTGCCTCGGCCAATAGAAATAAAAGAGCTTGTGCGAAGATTAACATTGTATGAGCGGCTTCAACAAGAGTATGATTTCACCTTTCAACAACACCATTTTTTTGTGGAGTTCACGCAACTAATGTTTCATGAGAGATGACAACCTGTTCATAGTAGTCTCGCAGGGTTTGATTAACAAACTCAGTTCAATTATCTGTATGAATGTTCCTGACAGTTGCATTCAATCTAACTTGTATCATTTTTAGAAACTTGATTATAAAATCAGGAGCTTCATCCTTTGATGTTAAAAACTTCACCCATGTGAACCGAGAGTAATCATCCACAATGACAAGGATGTACCTCTTCCCATTTACACTTACAACACGCATAGGCCCACAAAGATCCATGTGCAAAAGATATAGTTTTTCCTAATTGGTGTCTTTAGATTTAGGTTTATGTGATTGTTTCTTGCTTTTGCCCATAGCACATGCTAAACACAGATGATCATTTTTAAATTTCAATTTGAGAAGACCTCGTACGAGACCATGTTTAGCCAAATGATTAATAGCACCAAAGTTCAAATGTGATAATCGTCGATGCCATAACCATGATTTGGTTTTTGAGGCTTTAGACAAGTGACAAATTGGAAAAAATGCCATCATATCCCCAATTGACAAAGTACAAAGGTTTGTTTCCTGAGATCCTAAGAGTAAATCAATAGCTTCTAGATTACGAACAAAGCACGTGTGTTTTCTGAAAGCTACTTCAAGATCTAAGTCACAAAATTAACCAATGGAGAATAGATTATGTCATAGTCCCTCCACATAATAAACCCTTGAAATTATGATATTCCCTATCTGATAGTCAGCATACCTCATAATCTTTGCAATCTGGTCGTTATCGAACTTGACAGTACTAAGAAACTTGTGAACGAAATTGGTGAGCTGAGAGCGATCTCCGGTTATGTGCTTGGAGCATCCAGAGTCCAAATACCACAAGACAATTTGGACAACCTGAGATAGACAGAAGAAGAAGATGGAACAACCGAAGTATTGGATCCCCGAGATGTACCCAGTTCCATTTTGTTAGAAATCACAGATTTTGCAATCTTTGGTTTGCTATTAGAACCATTAGTCTTAGGCACCTTAGGTCTCCTAGTATAAACCTTAGTTACTACAGATTCTTGTGCAACTACTTCTAGAGGTATGGGTTCCCTAAAAGGCACTTTATTAGTGGTGGTAATCCTAGTTAAAGGGCACGCATTTCTAACTAAAGTGAAAGTCCTTCCTGTGGGTCTCCAGTTATATCGAATTTTAGTAAACACTTTTCCTGTAGGTTTCCATTCTTCTTTCTTTTTAGCTTTCTTAACAGACTTAGATTTGGAACTCACATTCGTATCAAAAACAAATTCAAGAAAGCATAATTCATGTCTCGCATCAAACATAGAACTATTACATTTAACGTAAATTAGCTCATAATTTGTATTTAATTTGTAATGCTCCACATATGCATTTCCAAATGGTTCAATAACACAATTCGGTTTATTTAAACAAGAATTAACTATCCTAGAGTGGTCTTCTGCTTTATTCTTCTTCTGGGTACTACTTGAAATCTGCAGGATCCTATCATTCTTTGTATTATCTGTAGACTTTGACCTGCTAGATTTAGTAGATCGGCTTACTCCTGTAGAGGTTGAGACAAAATTGTTAAAGGTTTGTTTGGTCAAAACAAATACCAGATCAAATGATTTAATGCTTTCGAATAATTCATGTACAACATCCAAATATGTTAGATAATAAAGATACTGTTGGTCCAAAGTCTTGGATCTGTTTAGCCTTTTGTAAGACAATAACTAACTTGAATAAATCCAAATCAACTATATGAGAGACAATAACTATGAATATTATGTGCTAATGCGGAATCTTAACACAAGTACTAAGAAGAACACAATGTAATACTTTGCTATTCGCTATTGATTTCTATTAGGGTTCTACCTAAAACATTATGTCGTAGGGTTCCTTTTATACACCAAGGAAACACTAATTGGCTTTACAAACGTGTAAAAGGATAATGCATATCCTTTCCTAAGATATCTCTATGATGCATATCCTTTCCTAAGATATCTCTAAGATAACTATCCTGTTACATAAACAGACTTAACTAGATAAGACCAAAGACCAGTACTAACTATAGTACTGCCAGACTTAACTTAGTACTGGCAGACTTAACTATGTCTACCAGACTTAACTCTATAACTACCAGACTTAAGTCTGTTTACAATAATTCCTAACAATCCTCCCCTAACTTGATCTTCACTTGTGAACTTCAAGTTTCTTTGAGTATCTTCATTATGAGCTTCCTGAGGATGTTGTGAGCATTATCTTTGGAATTATTCTTGAACTGCAACATGCTGATTGTCTTGTATAAGCAGTTTCTTGATTTCTATCAGCAACTCTTTAAATCATCACTACTTGATATTTGCAGCATCTAATCTTTTAAACATCATGACCAACACTTCACAGCTACATGTACTATCTCTTCAGCAACATACGATCATTTCAGCAACAAATAAGCAGCAACATTGACTATATGTACATCAGATCATAAAGTTTCAGTCTATTCTCATCACTTCCAGGTGTGTTAACTCCTGAGAGAGGTGAATCATTGAAAATTTAAATGGATTTGATGTCTCTTTACCAGTTAGCCATTAACTCTGGAGTAGCCAATGTTTGGTTTATAAACCATGGTACATTGATAACCATTTCAACTCTTAGTACGTGAAACATGGTGAGTTGAATTACCATATGATTTTTAGCAAATCATCAGCTATCAACGGATTTGATGAAGCCTTTACCAAGTAACCGTTTGCTCTTGGGCTAGCTAATCCTTTGGTGGAATCATGGCATCACCCTGGTGGACTAGTAACCAGTTCAACTTTTTGAACGTGAATCATTGGTAAGTTGAGTACCATCCAGTTTTTGGTAAACTGTCAACCATGTAAATGGATTTTCCACAGCCTTTACCACAAGCCATAATCTTGTGGGCTAGCCAACTCTTTACAAACACAGATATGGTGAGTTGATAACCATACAGCTTATTGGCAAGCTGTTAACCATATAAACGGATTTGAGAAATACTTTTCCACAAGCCGTACCCCTGTGGTCAAGTCAGTTCTTAATGCTGGTTAGGCATGGTGAACTGAACACCATTTGTTGTGTTAGTGCAAAGCACCTCCACCAAGTGTTATTCTTCTCAACTCCATTTCACACATTCAGCTCTCCAATCCATATACCAAAGCACTGAAAATTCTTTCAAACATACACCAAAATTATTGCTGTTGAGCTTGTCTTTCAATTAACTTCAAAAGTTGATAGCACACCTCATCTTTTCTATCTCCTATAAGTCTCTTTTCAAGCATAGCTTGACAAACTCTAGATGGTAATGGATACTTGACTTCAGTCAGCATATAAATGTGTGCAGCCTCCAAAGTTAAACAATGAACAGAAAGTGGGAAGGAAGGATGTATTTTAGTGAGAGAAAGTAAGAGAAAGAAAATGCGTTACTATGTGAAAAATACATACAACTAACCACCTCTCCAAGACATGGAGAGGTGATTTATAATACTATACAAGGGGGTGGATTGGCCTTGGAGGCTTGATGGGAACTTATCCATGGTCGCTTGGTCTACTAACCTATGTGAATGTTTCCAAAAATTACATAACGAGCTGAATGACCTTATCTATGGAGAGTAACTGAACAACTTTCGTGTCCAACAATCTCCTCTACCTCTCCCCTAAGTGAGACACTCCATTTACAAAAATTTAAACCTAGTATACTATGCTTCATCTTTACTATTGAGCTCGTTTAACGTTCTCTAAATCATTAACTTGTAATTCAGAGAAGTAAAGCTAAACAAGTCAAAGATCAAGATCAAGTCATCACATCAGGTTCTGAAGATCATGATCAAGGTGTTAAAGATTGAATTACCAAAGCACAACAAGTGATGTACCCTATCAACAATGAGCTAAAGAGACAAGCACGAGTGAGCTTCAAACAACTTCTCATGACCTCATCTAGGGGGAGATTGTTAGGATCACATAAATGGACCCAAACAAAGAAGCTTCGGTCACTCGAAGATACAAGATAAAAGTCTAGCTCGTTTAAGCGTGTAATATTATGTAAACGGGCCATTAATGAAAAAGCCCACAAAGGCCTCCTAGGCTAATGCTTTTAGTATAAATACACCTAGTTTAGTCAAAATTAGGTTAGACATTTTAGAGATAATTTTAGCTAGTCATTGAAAAAGGTTTCTTTTCTTTCAATCATCAAAAAAAGTTCTTAATTTTATGCATCTTGATTCTACACATAATTGTTAAGGATTCGTATGAATGATCATGGAACCTACTATTCTAAAGCTGAGAGTGTTTCCCAAGACACAAATCCTGGAGCTAAACCTGGACACAAGAAGCGTTTAACTTCTTCAAAACAACCTCATGTGTCCAGCAAAGAGGCAACAAAAGGTAGGTCCTCTAAAGCACCCACCAGTTCCAAAACTGGCCATTCTAAGAAAAGAAAAGAATCCAGCTTAGCCATGGACTCAAACCTAAACCAGCCTCCAGTTTCTACACCTGTAGATACTATAATGCATAAAGAGGACCAGCAAGCAACTGGTGGCCTAACCTCTTTAGGGGTCACCAGTGAAGCAAGAGCCAACCCTTAATTTAGTAGTGGTATGTCAGCATTTAATTTAAATAATCCTATCTATTCAGCATCTTTCATTATTCACTCTGAGTCTGCATTAGGAAATGATGCTTTAGCAGTTTCCACAGCTGAAGCTGATCTTGGAAAATCTGCTCCTAGTGATTTTGTACCTCAACAACAGGGTATGAATGATGGAACCAAAAACACTTTATATGATTACTTATTTGCAGGTACTGACCCACATGTTCTTGCAGGCCAAACTAAATTTGTTAAGGAAGGGTTGGAAATTGTCCTCAATCAATCTAGAACAGGAAAAGGGGTCCGCTCGATTGCTAGACAAGTTGAGGAAGAAGAAGCCTCTAGCACAATCAAGTTAGAAGATCTAGCAAAGCTAGTGTTAAATGTGAAACCTAGCATCAAAGACCTGGACTCACATGAAGATGATACTGTCATTGTTGTTGATGATAATGATGAAGATGAGGAGGATGAGGTTCACACTACTACTGAAGACACATCAGTTCTAAAATCATTATCTCCCAGGTCTTCTTAAATTTAAGAGCTCACCAACCAAGTCCTTATTCTTCAGTCTCAAAAGCATAAACTGGAACTTGAGAAGAACAAAGCTGAAGCTGAAGTTGCTCTCCTTAAAGCTCAACCCTCCTTTCCTAATATGGGATAACTCAATGTGCTTCTGGTAAAGTCTTTACAAACTGAATTCTTAAAGATTTTATCTGCTCATGACTTTATCAGCTCACTACCAACTAAGCTAAAGGATCTTCCTTCCAAGTTCAATGAACTTACTAAAGAAGTAAAAGGGTTAAAGCAACAAGTTCATGAATTAGAAATCGAGCCACCATGAGATTTGAAAGATATTCCCTCCAAACTGGAAGACTTTACAAAGACTGTCACAAGTCTTACATCACAAGTTGCTGAACTAAAGACACTTTAGTGGGAACTTCCAATAGAATTTGTTTCACTACCAGTACAAGTTGCATCAGTTCAAGCTAAGCTAAAAACCTTAGATGCTCTTCCAAGTCTCTTGCTAAATATCACTAAAGCTTTGAACAAATTTTCTCAGGTTTTAGATTATATCTCATCAAAAGTTAGATATCATAGTGTTCCTTCAGCAGGCCAAGCTGACATTATGCCTGCTGAGGGGGAGAAGAACACAAACCAAACAACCATCACCTAACTTTTTCAAAGAAGAGCTGAAAAGAATGATGAAAAGGAAAAATTGAACAACCAACAACCAAAACCAACAACAACACCTGCTACAACCATCATTCCTCCTATCATCACAACCACAACAACTCGAATGCAATCTCCTCCTTAAAATCTACAAAAAGGCTCCTCTCAACCTGAGGGGGATCATATCAAGAAAGACAAGGGAAAAAAATCCATGTCTTCAAAGGATGCTAAAGAAGTGAGTACAGAAAGTGATTATGATGACAAAACAACACACGTGCCTGGTTCCATGGTTGAATCCTCTAAGAAAAAGGATTTGAAAAAGTTTGACTTTGTCACTAAAGATGGAGAACATGTCCATTTAACTGATGAACAAGTCAGTGCACAAAAGAACATAGAGGAAGAGGCCAAAGCTGAAGCCACCAGACGTGAAGGTGAAACGAGGAAAGAATAACTGATTGATCTTCTTGGTCTAGAAGTGGTGAATAAGTACTACAATGATAAGTTATAGTATGATAGATACTA
Source organism: Tanacetum coccineum (assembly GCA_026074375.1). Classification (NCBI taxonomy): domain Eukaryota; kingdom Viridiplantae; phylum Streptophyta; class Magnoliopsida; order Asterales; family Asteraceae; genus Tanacetum; species Tanacetum coccineum. The sequence continues at coordinate 38,962 of BQNB010000208.1, forward strand.
TGACAAAATGCTGAATAGAAGAGCAAAATCAAGAATCACCAACAGTGATATCTAGACTAGAAAGGGTCCAATTACTTTGAAAGTATATAGAGAAAATGATACAAGGGAAATCATTCCTAAGTTCAAAGCCAGTGACTTACATCTTGGTGAATGGAGAAAAGTTGTTAAAGCCTACCCTAATAAAAAGGTAAAGGATGGA
>BQNB010000208.1:41676-63282 GCA_026074375.1 Tanacetum coccineum
ACATCAAGAGGATTGCAATTTCTAGGTGGAAAGCTCGTGAGTTGGAGTTCAAAGAAACAAGATTGTACTGCGATGTCTACTGCTAAGGCTGGATATGTTTCCTTGTTTGCATGTTGTGCATAAGTGATTTGTATGCGTACATAACTGCTTGACTATAAATACAAGTACAACCGGATTTTGATGTATTGTGATTCTAAGAGTGCCATTGCTATCTCATGCAACCCAGTTCAGCATTCTAAGACAAAACACATAGACATCCGGTATCATTTTATTAAGGAACATTTTGAGAAGGGTATTGTGGAAATTTATTTTGTCGGGATAAAATACTAACTTGCGGATCTATTTACTAAAGCTCTTCCAAAATAATGCTTTGAGTATCTAGTTCATCGCATTGGTATGAGATGTATGACTTCAACACAGTTGGAAAGCCTGACAATGTTATCTTCTTGAAAAGATCATACATCAAAAACATGTAAATAAATTTTTCAAAAAGAAAAAAAAAGTTGAAAAAATCAAAATCTCAAAAAGATTTGTCATATTTTTTATTAAAATAAATAAATAATATAATATTAATTTAAAAAGATCACATGATTAGATTTATGATTCCAAATTTTTAATACAAAGCTTTCAATTGAAAATATGGAATCATAATCTGCGGGGGAGTATTTGAAATTTTTTTATTCAAATACATCATTTCGGAAATAAAATAAAAACAATGATCTCTCAAATAAACTGAATTTGAAAAATGCTATATTTTCAAGGGGGAGTTTTTATTTTAAACTCAAACATCTTCATTTTTGGACTACGATCTTAGTATGATTTCATTCCAAGGGGGAGTTTTTGATAACGGTGAACAAATTTTGAAATAACTTCATTACTCGAGGGGGAGTTTTTGAAAAATCAAAATCAAAATTCGGAATGTAAAATTAAAGGGACTGAAAGTGTAATTTCTAAATCTTTTTCGGTGGCTATAAAAGGAAGAAATGTTTTTCATTTTCACTTTTCTTTTACCGAGTCAATTTATCGAGTTTGAGTGGAAAATCAACGAAAGTATTTTGAGTTCATTACAACGATTACAACTACCTTTCTTACTCAAATGTAAGTGGATATGGGTTGTGGTTCATATAATACATGTGTTTGCATTACCGAGTTTGTGTTTTATCGAGTTTATGCAACAAGATTGGAATCAAGGACGATAATAAACAATGTGTCTGTAGAAATAAGTGATAAATAGCTTAGGAATGGTTAACTAGTCGCTAAAAATGAAATTCGGAAGTGTATGGTGTTAATCGAGTTTGATCATTATCGATTTTGATTGTTTGTCTAACTGTTTGGGAGTCTGAAAAATGATAATAGAACATAAAACGAATCGAGTTTGGTTTCTACATAAGTTAAAATGAATTATTGTTTATCTAGTTTGTGAAACTCAGTAATAGTCAAATAGTCAAAATTGGAAGGGTCAAAAAGTCAAACTCGGTGGTGTCCAAAAGACAAAATTCAGTAAAAATGCGATTGTGGAAAAGTGAAGTTGTTTTAAGAAAGAAATAATTTTGATGATTAATGCCTATGATGATTAATGCTTGAATGTCTGTGGAACAAAAAGATCAGTTTCTCTTGTATGATGAAAACATCAAACAATTTTGAGAAATAAATCAAGTTTCTATGAATTCTAAGCTGTGGGTCATATATATCTATTCGTAATTGTTTAAGTGGACTAAGTCATGTCCGGTTTCGGCCGTTTTCTACAATGAACAGAATGAGGAGTGAGTGACTTAGTGTCCATTCAATTATTGAATTAGATATGTTTGTCTTCATTATTTAGAAATCATGACATAAAGTGAAAGTGAAAAGTTTTTTATAAACTTGAATCTGAAAATCCAAATCTCAATTGTTTAAGTGGACTAAGTCATGTCCGGTTTTGGCCGTTTTCTGCAATGAACAGAATGAGGATTGAGTGACTTAGTGTCCATTCAATTGTGGGTTTGTGATTATATGATTCTATGTTATCATTATAAAGAAAGTTTTTGTCAAAAGATTTCTGGAAAAAGTTCTTAAAATCTGTTATTGTGTCAAAATGATACTCTTTCACAAAACAAATTTAAGAAGATTGAATGATTTCTCTTTAATTTTTAGTAAAAGAGTCTTGATTAAAATCAAAAGAGAAATCTTCATCATTCTTGAAAGAGTATCATGTCACAAAGAATTTCTGGTGAGGATATTCTAAAAACAGAAAGAGAGAGCTAAATCCATACGCGAAAAAGCAAATCAAAAGTGTGTTCGAAAAAGAATTGCCAGAACACACAAAAATGATAAATCAAAAGAATAATTCGAATAAAGCGTATGGCATATGCTAGAAAAAGCAAGAACGAGTACGTGAGAAAGAAACTGATCAAAAATATGTTCAAAAAGAATTGCCAGAACATATATGTTCAAAAAGAATTGACAGAGTGGAAAAAGAAAAAAATGTCAAAAGAATTATTTGTTACCTAACATCTCAATTTTATTCATTCAGTAATCATCATGGCACAACAACAACATGCATCTGATGTTTATCCAAACGAACTGTGTCCTCCGAACAAACGATATGATCTTATGGATGCTAACAAGAAAGTTGATCTTGAAAATGTGCAATGCCTACCGGAAAGCAAAATTCTGACGAACATCATCAAGAATCATCCATTATGATTCAGCATTGCAGCTTCTTCCTCCGTACCATGGATTTATATGGCGCAGTTCTGGCATACTTTGAAGGAAGACGGTTCAAAGTATAGGCTCAAGTTTATGCTGGACAAGAAAGAACTTTCTCCTACACTGGATGACTTCAGAACAATCTTTCATCTACCACACGCAAATGACAACAATCATAATTCATTCATGCCACCACCATCATTTTCTGACATGGTTCCATTCTATAAACAACAATTAGGCTTTACAATGGAGCTGAAGACATCGTCAAGCTTTAAGACAGCTGGTCTTCTGCAACCATGGCAAACATTATGCAAGATATTTTCCAAGTGCTTGACAACACGTGTTAGGGGTGTGCACGGTTCGGTTTGGGTCGGTTTTTGGCTAAAACCAAAACTGAAATATTCGGTTTTTATAAAACCAAAAACCGAAACCGCTCAGTTTTTGGCGGTTCGGTTTTTTCGGTTTCTCGGTTTTTCGGGTTCGGTTTTTTCTGTTTCAAACCGTTTAAATTTGGTTTTTGCTAATTTATATTAATAAACTTGTTTTACGTAGAAAATTGGTTATTTTTTTATTGTCAATATGAGCCTAATAATGTTTACACAAATTTTTACAATTATACATATATAAATGAGAGACACACACATGCATGTGAAAATACACATAGTATGATCATTTTCATTGTAACGACATATTGTCAGGTAAACACACGTACACGACAAACATATATATAAACATTAAGATAATATATATTATAATAATTTCATCCATAAAATAAATTTAAATTTAAAACTTTTAGTTATCATTTATTTATTTATATTATATTAATTATATACTATTATAAAATTGGTTTGGTTTTGTTCGGTTCAGTTCGGTTTTTGACCAAAAACCAAAACCGAACTGAAATTTTTTGGTTTTTGAAAAATTAAAAACCGAACCTTCGGTTTCTAGTTTCGGTCGATTTTTTCGGTTCGGTTTTTATGGTTTTCGGTTCGGTTTTGGTTTTTTCGGTTTCTTTTGCTCACCCCTAACACATGTTACAGGATGGGATCAACCGCCATTGCAGATAATGCAAATGATGTATTGCTTCGTCAATAACATTCACGTGGATTATGCGGAGCTGCTATGGGAAGGACTTTACTATTCTCTTCATCATCCAACATCTTCGATTCCTTATCCAAGATTTACAAAGATCATCATTAGTCATTACATGACCAGTTTCCCTAAAATTTCAAGACGTGCTCGTGACATGTATCACAACCTGCAAGATGATGATATAATGAAAAATATCGAGACACAAAGATAAAGTTGGCATGCAAATTCCAGATTGGATGATCAATGAAGAGATGAAGCACACAGAGCATTATATGATGTATGCGGAGGTGTTTGGGTTAGATGTTCCTCTGACTCAGTTACAACCGACTGAGTCTACCCAAGGAACACATAGGACACTTAGCGTCCCTAGGTCACCTACCCCTAAAAAGCATATAGCAGAGTTAAGTGCTCCAAAATGATCTATTGTGATTCATTTTCGTCATCCTGAAAGGAGATCTACATGTCTAACTCCACCAGCTCCAGTGCCAACTGTTGATAAAGCAGATGAGACGATCTTACAAGATACATTACAAGTAAGTCTTGCTGAGCACAAAAGTCAAGAAGAGCAAGAAGTTAGAGAAAATGTAAAACTGGTCAACAAGCACTTGGCGTCTGAAGAGATTGAAAAGATGGTGGAAGGATCTGAGAATGTTATTGATGATAGTTTACCTACTAGGAATGATGAACCACAGATTCCCAACACTAGGTTAGAGCCCAGGAGTGATAAGGAAAGTCCGGAGGTGGAGAGCACTAATGATGAAGAGGTGGAAATTACTAATGTTGTCATACCTGTCAATGTTAATGAAGAGGAGGATGAAATAACTTATGAAGTGTATGAATTAAAGCGAAGGGAGAAAGGTAAGATTGTAGTGGAGTCTAGGAATACACAATTCCCTACAATAATTAGATCTCCTAGGACTCATACTAATCTTGTATCTTAGGATACTGAGAAACTCCAGGAATTGACAATAACCGATACTCAAACAACATCATCATCAAGATCACACAACACCAAATTGTCTAAAACAAATCGGCTTCTATCATTATTCGACTAGCAAACCTTCTCCAGTCAAACGATACAAGAATTACTTTCATGAGTTACATGGACGTTATACATATTTTGTTTAGACAACTCAAAGAGAGATTTTTTGCAGGAAGTCATTTGAAATGCTTATTGCTGATCAACTACAAGAAGTAATGGTCAAATCATTTACCCACTATGGTAGACACCATATTAAGAGTAGTGAAAAAAAAGCAAGTTCCTGACAGTTAGAGATCAAAGTTCCAGTGTAATGTTACGGAAGGGCTGATTCTGAAAGACAAAAGCTAAATAAAGAGATGGAATGGATGATTGCTAAAGCTATTTTACAAGAGCGTGGGAATATACAGGCTGAAATCTCCTTACAAATTCAGAAAGTAATTAACCATCACATTCCTTCTCAAGTTGATGCGTCAGTAAGAAGTTATATGTCTGGTCACATCCTTCATGTTCATCCATCTTAATCACAAATACTCTCTGTTCCAGAACAACAATATCAACTGTATCTTTCCATGAATAACGATCCTCAGTTGCAGCAATAAGATATAGCAATATGGCTTGCACTTCAGATGAAGTTTGAGAATCTTTAGTTGATAACAAAACTACATTAACCTCTATCCGATTCACCCAAGAATCAGGATTACTCCCTCATATGAATGCCTCATCCTAAAGGGGAGAATAGTGCAAAGTGTCAGAAGAGATCTGAGTACGAAGCATATGTGTCTGGAGAGTCATCATCTAGATAAGTCAATGAAGAGGAACAAGGTCTATCAACTTCAGGTAATCAAGAGCAAGTAGATGATTATGATTTTTGAACTGATTCTTATGCTTCAGATGATGATGAAATACCGACGAAGCAAGTGTCACAAGATATTATGAAAGAAGTATCACTGACTATTGATGAAGCAAAGTTAAAGAAAATGTCTGATGAGATGTCAAGACAAAGATGTACTTCAGGAGATGAGCATCAATATCATATTGATCAGATGAAGAATTTTTTGAAAAGTGATATTGTTTGGGAACGTAGAAAGGAAATTATTGTCTCTCCACATCCATGAAAGACCACACCTCTCGTTCAAAGCTGTCAAAGAGATCCTAATGCTCCATCACTATCTCTTATAAATCAAGACCTTTTGTATTTGAAGAAAGGAAGTTTAGGACCTCAGAAGATCGTATTGCCACTCTTCACATTTCTTGGCATCATAATTATAAAAATAATGATGATAAACAAAGAACGAACTTCCAGATAGTTGAAAGTTTTTTTTTTTTTTATTTTTTTTTTTTTTTGTTTGTTTTAAGAAATTTAACCTTATCTTCGAAATGGTGTGATCATTGAAAATCCTCATGCAAAGATCTTCTACATAAGGAAATAAAAAGAGCCTGGAAAACCAAAGGAAGAGGTTTATTCGAACTCAAAGATCATTCAAGTTATCAAGACTTACTAGGAATTGGGTCATGAACACAAGTTTATCACAGAGATAGTTGCAAGAAGAGCTAATGAGTGCATTTTGTCAATTACCGAGCCTGATTACAAGAATCTCAATAAGAATGATATTGAGGATATGTATTTGCTGATTATGAATGGCAAGGTTCCTGACTATGTAGAAACGGGGTTGCTATGATCTTTATTAGTATTCATCAGAAGTTCAGTGATATGGGAAAGAGTGCATGATTTTCAACTTGGAATTGAAAGTTATCAACCATAAAGTCAATCTCACTACACCAACAATATCTTTCCTAGGAGTTAAAAAGCACAAAATGTTCTCTATCATCTATGAGCCCGTGCATGGAATCATATACAAGAATGGCAAGAAAGAGAAAAGGGTGATGAGACATTCAGAGATTCATAAGTTTTGTGATGCAACGCTGAATAGAGTATTAGAAGGATTTAAGTGTTATAATAATGATGTGAAGTATGGCTATGTACAAAGAGAACTCACCAATGATGAAGTTGAGTATCTAAAATTGTTTGAAGAAGAGATTGAAGTAAGATTGAAGTATCGTAATCAAATGAGAAGATGGGAGATGTATGTGAATGGAAGACCACTTGGACCTCAAAGGGAACGCCCATAATAATCGACCCTTAGGGGGAGATTGTTAGGTTCATAAAAAGTGTCGATTATGTGGTTTAGTTATATTTAGTTAATAGTCTTTATTTTGTTTAGAATAAATTAGCTTGTAATAAGGTATATTATGCTAAAAGAAAGAAATAGCATAATTACCAAAGATTAGGGACTAGAAGTGAAAAATAATGGAAGGGAAAACTCCTTCCTTCTCCTATAAATACCCCTCTAATCATCATTAGAGGGTGATGCCATGTAATAAACATTTTCCCTTTCCCTCAATTTATAACATTTGAATTTTGGAATACTTTCCCTCCTCTACTATTCTCTACAAGCTTCCATGGTTGATTATGTATGATTCAAGATAAACAAGACCTATCAAATCCAAACTCCCTCATTCTATTCTCAACCCTTAGATTGATGCCTCATCTTAAACAAACATACTTACCATCATAAATACTGTCTTCCCACTTACATAACAAACACACACTCTTCTCTACCCTTGATCTTGCCAAATCACCCATCCTATACACCTCTCTTCTTCACATCCTCACCATTCATTTTGAATGAGCTTGAGAGACTCCTTTCTATCACATCATGACAACTCATTGCCAACCCATCCTCTCTTATCCAACATATGTGTTAATAGATTTGAAATTCAAATTTCAAATCCTTCTCCCTTTTCTCACCAAGTAAAGAATATTCCCTTGGTTCCTAACTAGCCTTTTATATCTTTAGTTGGATCCCAACTAGGCTAGTTACACATTTGAAGAATACCCAAAATACCCCTTTCCGATAATTCTTTTCTCTCTTTACAAATATCGGATAAGCAAAACGCTTTTAACACTTTATCAAATGGCTATTTGAGTTGGTTGACCTTAAGTGTAAGAATAATTAAAAGGTCATAGCGTAAAGTACAATTATAAGTTTAACAAGTGCGGGTATTTAAAACGGCAAGTCCTAAAGAAAACATCTTCGAGAATCTGGCGCGCTGGGCATACGCTAGCGCGTGGGCAGCGCGCCAGACACGAATTGTGTTTACACAATTTGTGCTCCTTGGCCTATAAATACCCATCCTTGGCCTTTATATTCCTCACCTCTTATAAACATTCTTTCCTCTTTTTTCTCTCATCTAATCCTTTAAGTATAAACATTAAGTGCTCTTAATCTTCTCATCTATCATCCATTGAAGTGAACATATCTCCGCAAGAGAGACACACAAGTACCTAATCCATACTTATATGTTTTGTCGAGGGTCTTCTTTATTATAACCTTTCTATTAGAATTAAGTCTTTAGGCTAGGTTAGGGATTTGATTCTTAAATCAAACTATCTTTAATTATCGAGTTGTAAGGGAAGTCTTGTATCAGTGGGATCAAGCCTAGATCATTAGGGATCTAGTTGAGGTTTGATAAGCTTCCAAGGGGAATGATTTTAGAGATATAGGTTAAGTCAATTCACGGGTTCTTAGGGTGGATTCTGATGGAAGAATACCATAGGTAGTAACTCTTCTGTGTGAGCATCGAGCTTTGTTGAAAGTCAGTGGAGTTAAATTGTAATACGGTTTATAGTCCACCATAAAGATTATACTAGGAATAGTATCGGTGTCATGGATTCGCAACTAGACATATGAAAGGACTAAAACCCCTTCCCAAACTAGTATATATCGTGGTGTCTTTTCTTTTCTTTATCTATTTATTGTTCACTTTGCAAAGTAGCCTTATACACCACTCGTCTCTTTCGAGACTTGAAGTTTCATAAACTTCAAAGAAGTCTGGAAAACCATATTCACCCCCCTCTACGGTTCTACAATTGGTATCAGAGCAGCTTGCTAAAGTTTTCAAGAATTAAAACCTTCACTGGAAGTGGTTTTAAGTTAAAAACTTCTTTTTCAAAAATTTGTAATCCTAACTCTTATTTTTGAAAAAGTTAAGTTAAGATCCATGGCTCAAGAGAACTACATCGAGGGGTGTTCTATGAAAAGACCACCTTTGCTAGATCCGAATGGCTTTTACTTTTGGAAAGCCCGCTTTGAGACTTATGTTAAGTCCAAATATATTGACTTGTGGCAAGTCATTCAAAACAACAATTTCTATTTCGAGGTTGAAGACGAAGAAACAAAGTTAATGAAGGAAACGCCTTACGAGCTTCTCAAGGATAATGAAAAGAGACAACTTGGCAAGAATGAAGAAGCCAAGATGATCATCTACAATGTTCTACCCCGTAAAGAGTACGAGCGAGTCTTCATGTCTAAAACCTCCAAGGAGGTTTGGCATACACTTATCATCACTCACCAAGGCAATTCTCAAGTAAAGAATTGCAAGATTGATCTTCTCACTCAAGAATACGAGAAGTTCTTAATCTCCAATGAAGAAACTATTGATAGTGGTTTCATACGATTCAACGCTATTGTGACTAGCCTCAAATCTTTAGATCCGGACTACTCTAGTAAGAATCACGTAAGAAAGTTTCTTCGTGCTCTTACATTATAATAGAGAGCGAAGGTGATGGCCATTGAAGAAGCTAAAGACTTGGACACTCTCCCTCTTGACGATCTAATTGGAAACCTTAAGGTTCATGAAATGGTTTTGGATAACGATGGCGTAACTTCCAACACTACTACAAAAGAAAAGGTAAAGTCCTTAGCAATTAAAGCTAAAGTTACTAGGGAACAAACTAGTAATGATTGATGGAAGTGATGAAGACGTAGATGAAGAAGAAGCCGACGCATTTAATTTGTTGGCTAGAAACTTCTGCAAGTTCTTCCACAAAGGTAATTGGTTTAGACGCGGGCATCGATTTGGTAATACCAATAATCGGTTTGGTAAAGGCCATAGTAATAGCTTCAAGGACAAAGGCGGTGAAAGCTCAAAGAAAAAGGGAGCTTGCTATAATTGTGGTATAGATGGCCACTTTGCTAGTGAGTGTAGAAAGCTAAAAGAGAATAATGCTTTTATGAGAGGAGCATGGAGCGATAGTGAAGACGGTGACGAACATCAAAACGATGCAACATGTCTCATGGCGATCAACTCACAGGAGGTAGTCTCCAAACCATCTAGCTCTAATATTGATATAAATATAATTGATTTGTAAAAGGAGAATGAGGAACTCCTAAAGTTTAACAAAGATTTTGCTAAAAAATTTGAAAAAAAATTTAAATGAAAAATGAACTCTTGAAAAAGAGAATTCAAAACTTTCAAGCAAAATCAATGATCTTCAAATGGAAGTAAAGAAACTTGCAAATGATAAAGAGGTGGTTAAACCTTGAAAAACATGTGATGTACTCACCAAAGAGGTTGACTTTTTAAAATGCAATGTTTCTAAACTCCAAGATGAGGCATTGAATTTTTCAAAATTCAAATCAAGTAGCATTGCTTTAGACGATATGCCAAGTCGTCAAAAAATTACCCCAAGATAAGGAAGGTCTTGGATTTTCAAAAAATGATAAAACCTCTTCTACAAGTCCAAACAAACCAATAGTGTTTGTAAAACAAAGTCAAAAATAAATTACATTAACTAGCTTTGTTAAACCCGTTGTCCTTCAAACTCATTTTACAAACACTCGAGGTCCTCAAACACCCATTAGAAGAGTGGAAATAACACACCAAGTACATCACTCGGGCTTTCAAAATGGACTTGGATTCACACAACCTCGAGTTGACACTAGACTTATTTTACCCACACCACATATGAGACCTTCAAACTTATATGCTCGAAGACCTTATTTTCAAAACAACCATTCTTCAAAAAGAAGAAACTCTTTCAACAACCAAAGGTCTTCGTATCATTAACCTAGAACCTTCCAAAGGAGGGAAAACTCCTACCCAAGTCAAAGGCTAAAAACACCTTGGTACGTTGGACCAACTTTCAAAACCGCCATAATTTTTAAAACAATCCTTGGTTCGCGTTCTCAATGTACGGCCTACATAAACTATGTGCCTTACTACAAGACCCAAGAATGGTTAGCTTGGGCACCATTTTTGCTAACCACAACAAACCCATAAAAAAACGGGTACCACTGCTTTGAATTCATATTTGCTTGTAGGTGTGTCTTATATGCGATCTACTATCTGACGATTCGATTGTGGATAGTGGTTGCACTAAGCACATGACTGAGAATAGAAGATTGTTTACTTTGTATAAGGCGTATGATGATAGACATGTCGTATTTAGGAGCAACCTAAAGGGCAAGGTCGTCGGTGGAGGTAATATTACTCATGAATCCATTATAATTACAAATATTAAGCATGTTAGTTGTCTAGCTTTTAACTTGATTAGCATAGGTCGATTATGTAATGATGATTGCGTAGTTAGCTTCTCTAAAGTAGATTGTGATATTAGCAAAAATGAAAAATTATTAGCTAAAAGACATAGGAGAAATGGTGATGTGTTTCAAAAGCTTTAAATTTATAAGACTAGATTCATCGGTTAATAGACGGAAACACACGAGAAAGTATACCCTTTCGAGTGTAATAATGTCTAGGTAAGTCCAGGTCGTCCCAAAGGAGTTGTGTGTTTTTAGATTCAAAAAGTATTTTAGAAAGAAAGTCCAAATGATTGTTACGATCATTTGACTCATATTTGATTTAACAACTAAGTTATACCAAACGCTAAAATAGATAAGATTATTACCAAGATGATTAAAACATGTTTTTTAGGCCAAGAGACACGAGATAAAACATATATATTGATAGAGATGCACGCACAAACAATACATATTAGCAATATATGAAGGGTAATCACATAAGCAAATATATCTACCAAACATGAGAAGAAATCCTTTGGGCCTATAATTCTAAACAAGCCAAGTGCATAAAGATAGGTTTGTGGTTGATAATATTAAAATCATACTCTCTTAATCAAGTTCGTTAGACATGAGATTACGCATTAAACATTATTATACTTAGGTTGATTATGGTTTTATTAACCAATTCTCACAAGGTTAATATCGAATTGTTCATAGACAAACAACGCGAAATTATATCAAAGCAATAGAGCCTTTCGACCTACTTCTATTGCAATGACAAATCAAACAAGTCACAATGATCTTAACATAACAATATCGAGTATACAATCCATAATATCACAAGCATATATCCATAAGATATATTTATATCACATCTCAAGAACGCCTAAACAAACATAACAAAATTACTTTATAACAACAGAAATAAAACACATAATAAACTTCATGAAATCAGTAGGAATCATATTAAAAGGATTAGTAGAGTTGTACCAAAGTTTATGAGAATAACACGTCGAATACAAGTTTTCTCAATCGGAAACTATTATCAATACCTAAAATATTTATTTCTATTGTCCTGAACCCTTAAGGTACTGTCACTACACTTGTAGATTCATGATTATGTGGTTTGGATTGATGTGAGAGTTTTTGTATAAGTGTGTGTTAAACGGGGTGATTTCCACCACTATTTAAAGGCTGGTCAAGGGGTGAAGTACGACGCACTTTATAAAAAGTACAGTGTATTTTGCCAATTATTGGTTAAGGATCATTAATGCTTAGGAGAAGTGCGGCATACTTATATAAGGTGCGTCGTGCTTCAGTGTAGGATCCCGATAATCACTTCCACTTCAAATAACGAATCACGAATAGATTAAGAAAAGAGATGGGATGATTTCTAGAGAGAGAAACAAGAGAGAAAGAGAGAGTTGAGAGAGAAAGGAGAAAAAGAAAAATTATTAATGAAATCAACTTGTACTTTTCCTAGGTGGAAAAGTTACTTATATACCCCGACACATTAAGTGACGTTCAGGATATTTGACTAGGACCCGGGCTCAGGTTTTGCTTGGGATTAAACCCGAAACATATACAATATTAGATTAACTATCGAGCCCGATTCCCAATACTTTCCTATTACAATGTTAACTAATTGATTGACCGAGACTAAAATACATAATAATGTGTATAGGAATAATGCCGACTAAGATTGAGATAACACTGGAACAATCACAACAAGGTGTTAGTAATGACGTCTTGGTAACCATTGAAGGCGTTGAAGAATGAAAAAGAAATGTATGGATAAAGGGTCTAAAGAAAGAAGCCCTCCACACAACTTAAGGCAGAAACCGGGTCAATACATATGCTGTCAGAGATGGGATAATTTCTAAAGAGAGTTGAGAGAGAAAGAATAAAAAGAAAAATTATTAATGAAATCAACTTGTACTTTTCCTAGGTGGAAAAGTTACTTATATACCCTGACACATTAGGTGACGTTCGGGATATTTGACTAGTACCCGGGCTCGGGTTTTGCTTAGGATTAAACCCAAAACATATACAATATTAGATTAACTATCGAGCCTGATTCCCGATACTTTCCTATTACAACATTAACTAATTAATTGACCAAGACTAAAATACATAATGGACGAACTTCATGTTCGACTCAATATTTTCAGGCTAACAATCTCCCTCGAAGTGAGTTCATTGATGACACTCCTTCATAAGATCAACGAGATTGCTTTTGTCATTAAGCTCATGTGGTCTTGGTCTTTCTCTTTGTTCTTAGTTGTAGGCTTGTTCCTTCATGCTTTGTGATCTTGACTTTGAGCCTTTGTCATTGTCTTTATCGTCTATGCCATCTTGCGATCTTGTGTCTTTGACCAACATTCTCATACTATGCCTCATCTTGAAATCTTCAAATCAGAGTTAGCGGAAGTCTTTGTCTTTAAATCTTGAGCTTTCATGATAGATTGTCTTTGTAGAATGACCATGAACATGTGGTAATGAATCAACTTTGGTTGATTGGGATACTGTCACCGCCGTTTTAACCTGCATGTTTACGTTAGTGATAATTGAGAAAATTGATTTGAAAATGAATCGACGTGTTACTTGTAAAAGCGTTTTTGTAACACATCAGGAGTTTTAAGATTTATATCGAAATTCATCAACCGTCAATTCATTTACTGGACCAAATTGATATCCAGTTGTCACAAGTTTGATTCATATAGAATCTCACAAGTCACCTACCAAGAGCTTGTTTGATGCTGGCCTAAGAAGGATTTCTATCTTCATTATGAATACATAAGTATCACTCAGAGGTTCTGGCAAATATCATAATGATATTGCGTAGGACTCTTTTTAACAGCTTGTGAACTTAATGATGTTCAACAAGTGTTTGAAATAGAATGTGTCCTAACGAGATTTTTATTGATCTCTTGGCTCTAGACTCGATTAGTGCATTTTGGTTTTAGTACTCGGTGGCTGGAGCATATTGCCACCTATTCAATATCAACAATCTCGGAGTGAGTTGTCAATGTAGTGCTGTGTATCTTCGTGACAATTGACGACAAGTTTTACTGGTGAGAGGAAACCCAAGGATGGGAAGGGTTTGTGATTGCTTCACTAGGGCTATGATGTCGTTTTTTCAATGTCTGCAATCAACTTGTGTATTCTGACAGCATATGTATTGACCCGGTTTCTGCCTTAAGTTGTATGGAGGGCTTTCTTTTATTTAGACACTTTTATCCAAACATTTTTTTTCACTTCTATCAACGCCTTCAATGCTTTACCAAGACGTCTTTACTAAACTCTTGTTGGTTTGTTCTAGTGTCTAGCTCAATCTTAGTCGGCATTATTCCCATATACATTCATCTCTAATCATACCTAAGGACTGCTATTTCTAACTTTGGATTATCCTTGGGTAGATCCTCAGTTCTGGTTGGATCATGGATTGATTCCTATCCCTAACCACCTTCATGACTTAGATTCGTATGAAATTAACATGTTTGTTGGGTATAAGATCGAACCATAAAACCCTTTTTATGTTCAGCACATTGAGGTTCGATTAGATCATATTTTAATTACATTTTCCTCCCCTTATTTAGAATTAATAAACATTAGTTTTTGAAAATCTTATGATTTAAAATAAGTCTTGAAAATTCAGTGGGAGAAAATATTATCCGCATGAATGGTTTGGATATTTGATAATGTTTTGTATATACATGAAGAGTTGTCGTTGTTGATGTATCCAAAAACATGAAAACTCTGTTTTTCGAAATAACTCCCCCTAAAAGATAGGTCCAATTGAAAAATTGATGTTCTTTAGAAAACATTTATGAGGGTTGGAGTGTTTAGAAACATATTTTGAAAGATTCTGAATTGTCATCTGAGAAATATTCTTGAAAAAAATTGTTGTTCAGCTTTTTGAAAACCATAATCGTTAGAGGATCTCTTCTAACGCATGGGTAAGGCACTGATACCGCAAATATCCTTTTTCTTAAGTAAAAGAGTGAATGTCTTGTAAGAACAGCTCAAGAGCCAAGAAAACATTAAGTTTCTCGTTGTATTGCTATGTGAGGGATAATTATAATCTTACTTTTATAATAAGTTCAGGTTATGTATTGATATTTGCACATAAGCCATTTAGAAAATTAGAAATGACATGTTTTGAAACTATTTGAAAACTCTCGCTCGAACTTCATTTACACACTCGTGTCAATGTTAATCGACATTTCTAAGCACGTAAATGTTATCGATTCCAAGTGACATGTCGAGAAGATTCTTTTTGGAAATTTTCTATTTTTCAGATTTTGTATTTATATATATTTACCTGTTGGTCTCGATTATTGTGATGGGGAATCAGTATTCAACTCTTGTTGTGATGTAGCTGTCTTGACTGCTAGAGGAACAACTTTTGGAACCAGCTTTGAACTTGACGGTTCATTGTTGTGGACGAGAATTCCGAGTTCTGAACGGTTATGTTCAGAAGTCATTTGATGAAGAACGAGGCCTGAACTGATGTGAACGGATGTCATTATGTTGATCATCATATCAAAATTCCTTGAAGCCCTATTTTCTGAGATATTTGTCTTTTCTGCAACCAAACTCTGAGTCCTTCCTTTATAGGATTGAACGATGTACCTGTACTTAAGAGAGTACATGCATAACATCTTGAGCTTGTTCACTTTTCATAGGTTAGGATATCTTCTTTTGACAATTTGGGGGTTCAATGTACACCCTTTGTTGTGCTAAAGGTGAATATCTTTTGTTGAAAACCATCTAAGACCAAACTGTCTTAAGATTCTCTACCCGTTGGTTGCCACCTAAGACAAGATCTTGGACTATTGTTTTCTCATGACAGTGGAAAGTCCTTTTATTGAAAACCTATGTCTGTTGGGAGCTGGCATTTTGGTTTCGTTGCAACCCTTATTTGCTCTACGGGTTTGTTTCTGTTCGTTGTCTTATTAGATGGAACCTTAGCACGCGAGTTGACTTCTTTCAGGAATTTTGTAACACAAGAATCATGATTTGCATTAAAGACACATTTCTGACATGTCGAGCAAACAAAATGTTTGGAGTCAGAAAAATTTCTAGAGTTCCTTAGAGTGTTCTTGTGTTTTTTCTATAGCCTCCTCCAGGTAGTAGTGATTTACTCGAACTATGTCATTTGAGCTATACTAGATGAGCTAGGTGCAATCACTTATATGAGGTTTTGCAGGGGCAGATTCTCTTCTCTTAGGTAGATAATGTGTAGTGACTGGTTTTCACAAGTCGTTGTTCACATCAACTTGGGAGGCAAACCGTGGTTTTGAAATTTTAGGTCGTTCAGACTTAAACGCAGTCGGTTGTCTAACAACTGATTGGTTTATGTGTGGTTGTAAAACTGGTTTCCCAGCGATTGATTGGTTTTGCCAAATTAGTATTCACACCCTATTTCCTAGTTAGTTTTCTTACTCATTTTTTAATGGCTGCAATTGCAAACCCTCTTTTTCTGAATCTGATGTCGTACATCAGCATTTTCATTAGACTTTTTGTTCAGTTGTGCATTTAAGTGTCATTTTGGTTTTGTGTCTGTATCGTGTGGGTTTTGATAGAATCAAAAAGATCTTTGTAGTCTATTTCAAGTGCTTCTTTTTCTTATGTAATAGGGGGGGCTTTTTTTCTTCTCTGCAAGTAATTTAGTCACACTACTGTGCCAATTCGATCCTTAATTGTGTCAATTTCATCGATGTCATTATTAAATCCTTGGTTCATTACTTCTCCTTCAAATAGACTCTATAGCCTGATTTTAATAATTATTTTCCATTTGTAGTTCAAGATTAATAAATGTGCTTTCGAGTTTGCTAAATCTTTTGACACTGGGCAACATCTTTTTGGAGACAACATTTTCTGACTCAAGTAATTGAAGTTAAGAGTTTAATTGTCTTGTCATCAGTTAATTTAGCAGCAAAGGCATGTGTATGACATTGTTCAGCATTCTGGTCAATCTCTCCTTTATTAATGAATTCAGGTTGCTCAGTATGTTGTTGTCCTTTAGCAGATACATTATTATTAGTAGTCATTTGTACCTCAGCCTTTGGGCTCTTCCTTCATATATGTGTCGTGTACTGAGACTATCTGATCTTCCTTGAGACTGATGTTGTAACCTGTCTGGGATTCTGTTCCCATTGCTTTTAATGGATACTGAACTAGCATCAATGCTTTTTCTTGTATCACCCTTTTCTATTGTCATCTGCAGTTGTCTTTCATTCTCCTGATGTTATTGCTCATCTTTTATGCAGTGTCTTTCATCAATCGCTCTTTTGACATATTCCATGAATTGATCAGTGTCTTACGGGGAATTCGAGAATATCAAGTTGAGTGTATTGTAGATAGTTGTTGCATGTCATACATATATTCATCATTTCTAATAAATATTTGACTTGATGAAACATCTAAGAACTGGTGTCTCGCGAGACTTATAAGGAAGCATGATCCAATCTCTTGAAATTCGTGGGTTATCATGTTGCTTTTTGAAGTTGATCCATTTTTGGAACATCGTGCATGTAAATGTCTTAAAAATCTTGACCAAGAGTGTTTGCAAACACGCGTTCCGAATCCACATTCTCAGTTCGACTTCCTTTTAAGTCGTTGTTTGAAAGACGCTTAAGGTGTGAATGAAGTCATTGAAAAGATACCATGCAACTTTCTTTTGATTTGTCTTGAATTAGTTGCAATTTGTTGTTCTTCTGATTCGAACACGAGATAAGGTATATCTTCTTTTCCATTTTATCGTGAGTTGAAGTGGAAAAAGGGTTTAATTGGATCTTAATGTGGTGTGAGTTGTGATTGATGTTGTGGTCTTGTATGCAATTCACATTCACGGGATTTTACACGTCTATGATTAAAATCGATAAATGAATTAACAGGATTTTACAAAATCAATAGAAAACCGTGAATGAATAATCGTTTGTGTTTTCTGGTTTGTTTGATGTTAGATTTGTCTTTTAAGTTGAAGTATGTAAGTTAAACCCGTAAGAGTTAATGGTCTAAGGTTGGTTAAAGTAAATCAAGTCTCAACGAAGAACGATTGTCAAATCTCAACCAAGAATGTTAGACAAATCTAAATAGACAAAACGCAGCTTCAAGCAAAACGCAATGAGACAAAACGCAACCTTGAGACAAAACGCAAGCTGTCCTTAGCATAACAGAATGAGAAAAATGCAATGTTTGGACAAAATGCAAGATCTTGAGACAAAACGCAAGATTTTAAGGCAAAACGCAATGAACAAAACGCAAGATCTTCTAGGCAAAACGCAAGATTTGTTGCGATTTGGGCAGCATAACGTTTGTACATGCTTGCAAAAATGGTCTTCAATAAGAAAAATGCAACAACAAAATGCAAGAGCAAATCGCAATGACTTCTTTGAGACAAAACGCAAGAAGTCTTTGGGCAAATCGCAGCGATGAAGCAAAACGCAATCAAGAACACCCCTTCAGTGAGTCAAAATGTAGCCAAGAAAAAAATCATCAAACATTCTTGAACGCTACGAAATGATGTTAAAACCACCTAGTAATGATGCAAGGGATAGTTTTAAGCCCGGAAGTACAAATCTTTAACACTTTTAACCACAAACAAAGATCAATCTTGGATTTTTCTTGCTATTTTTTCGAACCAAACAAAATAAACAATCCAACCCACGAATTCCACATAAACAAACACAAATACAATACACCCCTGCAGCTTTGATGCCAATTGTAGGATCCTGATAATCACTTCCACTTCATATAACGAATCACGAATCGATCAAGAAAAGAGATGGGTGGTATGTGCTATTTTACACATACCTTTTACCTTGTAAAACGAACCCAAAAGACCAAAAATATGTAAAAATGCCAAATATATGCTTGTTTTTGTGTTTGTGTATGTGCAGGTACGGATATTAAATAAATGGACAAAATCAAAGAAAAACGGACAAAGCCGAACACGAGAATGGAAAGAGTGCAAAAGAGCTGGGAGTTTGATAGCAAAAAGGTCAAATAATCAACCATGGTCAACAATGGTCAACCCATAAAATGCCAAAACCCTTAAAATACCCAAATGAGCCTTAATGTTAAAACTAATTTCACTAAAAGTCCCTAAATCCTAACACCGTTATCTCCTTTTTATTAAAGAGATAACGGTCGTTATCCCTTTATAACTTAACTATTACCCGAGCCCAAAACCAAATCCACAGCCCAAACTCTTTTATATAAAACTAACCCGGGTCAACACCCTAGTCAAACACCCCCAAATTGAATTACTGTACATCTTTTTACACCTTTTCCCTCTGTTTTACCCACGCACACACAGGGTAAATTAAGCCCCAATCCACACTCACATACCTTGTTTTTAGAAGCAACTGTCACCCCTGCCACGTCTGACATGTACTTATGTCACGTTGGCGATCCAAAGCATTCCTATTGGTGGAGATATATGTACATGATCCAAGGGCCAAGAAGTGATTGATTAAAGTTAGTTATTGATCGAAGGCTGAAATTAAAACAAGAGGAGCGTATGGAAGGGCTAGAATGTTCACCACCAGGCTATATATAGAAGTTTTCACACACAGAGTTATCTATCTAGGAGTTGGAATAGGATTAGCTTAGAGTAGCTTGTAGTGTAGCTTATAAATTTGTAATTTTCCTTTTAAAATAATGTTAGCTTATCAATTTTAGTTAATGTAATTTCAGTAATTTGTACTCTTTGATATCTTATTAATAAAAGTTTGTTTAAATTTAAGCTCATTTTTCAATTCAAGTTTTTACTTTAAATGCAAAATGTTTTAATAAGCTCTCTACTGTTCATCTAAATAAGCTCTAGTTTCTCTCATAAGCTAGTTAATAACTTATTTAAGCTCTTAAAGCTTAACTGAGCTTAATATCACTCAAATCTAACTTCAAATTTACCTTAGCTATTAATTAGATGATGAACCAAACTTGGAAGGGTTCATGGACAATACCAGCTTATCTATGATAAGCTTGAGCTCAGAAGATAAGCTATTTTGAGCAAATATTCATCCCTGTTTGAGCAAGGGATCCAGTAAGTCTTCATTTTCCTTTGATAGCTTTAATTTTGCAAAATTAGCTTAGAACTACTTATCTGCATAATTTCTGCTTATTGTTATTTAGATTTACTTAAAAGTGTTTATTTTAGTTATTAGATGCTAGTTGTGTTTGATTATTAGTTTAAATTCTTAGTTTGCACTTATTTGATATAAAATAGTGCGAATAAAAAAAACATTAGCATTAGGTGATAGCTTATTGATTCTGCTTATTTGCTTATTAAACATTGCTTATTATGTTTATTTTAAGCTTGTCATTGTCTGATATTTGCAATTTGTACCTTAACTCTCAATTTCATAAGCTGAAAATGGATTTTTGGAGTTTAAAGGAGTGTTTGGCTTATGGCAGTACTAACTTGAGTTAGTACTGCCCATAGCCTTGTGGTCTTTTAAATCAACTTGAAACTTTATATTTGAGTTTATGAATCTAAGTCTTAAGGTCCTTATAGGTTTAAAATCTGTTTTTAATCATATTAGTTAGTAGTTGCTTGTATCTGCTCAAATAAATTCAGTTCTTAGTGCACTTTAAGCTCAAGTTAGTTATAGCTAAATTAGTTTCTCATTTTGCATTCAGTTTGATGCTTTAAGTGTGTAGATTATAAGTCCTTAGTCCTGCACTTTTGGTTTTAAGTTTTGTCTACATAGTGTCAAATGCATCAGATATAAAAATTGCCAAACAGCCTTTTTCTAGCTAAAATTTCAGATAGTAAAAGTAGTTTTTAGCTTTTGGAAATTAGTATACAAGTAGATTATAGGGTAGTTTACATGTGTTTGATCTTAATTTAGCTTATAGAGTTTAATTGGTTATCTGTTTTTAGGCTTAAACTAAGCATTTTGTCTTTTCAAACAAAAAGAAAAATTCAGCTCCTACTGAGTGAACAAGCCTTTTTCAACTAGTTTTTTCTTTAATCATTTGAATTTCAAAATGTTTTTCAATAAAGAATTTAAGTAGCTTATAAGTCAGGCTTTTTAATGGTATAACTCTCTTGACCATAATGTTCCATTTACTTAGTTTAAAATAAGCTCAAAAGTAGCTAGTGTGTCTGTTTGGTACTCAGTTTTAGGATAAGTGCTTATTGGATTATTTTAGCTTATGGCTTGCTTCAGAAACGGATAAGGCTAAATCCTTACAATATATAATAAGAGTTTTGTGTGCAGGTTATGTAACCAGTAATTTCATAAAAGTATGCTTAATTTTTTTTATATTTAAGCATATTAATGTGAAAAATAGGACATGTAGTGTTTTAATTATCTCCCCCTCCCACTTAAATTATACAACACCCTCGTTGTATAAACATAATAGTTAAAACGGGAAAAATGGAATTAGAATGAGAAACTTCTCTGATATTTACTCGGTATGATTCTTCATGTTAAGTTTTGAGCAAGAATGTATGTTGTAAAT
>BQNB010000208.1:66308-88405 GCA_026074375.1 Tanacetum coccineum
TCCTCCCTCCCCCTCCCTCCCCTATCCCCCCTCCCCCCTCCTCCCCCCTCCCCCCTCCTCCCCCTATCCCTCCCCTCTCCCCCCCCTCTCTCCCTCTCTCCCTCTCTCCCTCCCCCCTCCCTCCCTCCTGCTCCCCCTCCCGCCCCTCCTCCCCCCTCCCTCCCTCCCTCCCTACGCTCTGATACCAGGTGTGTTTGTAATTTAGCAATAATGTAAGGTCTGTAGGCCATGTGGGTCATAGTGTGTTAGGTGGTGTTTAGCGTAAGCAATGACGTAAATAAATAATAATGGAGTGACCCGTGTCGGGCATCCAATAGGTACGTTGCTGTAGATGCCACTATAGCATCTACTTTATTGTATTATAAATAGAGGCCTTGCCTCAGTAATGAAAGTGTGCGAATTTTAAGTGTGTTAATCACCTTTGAGTTTGAAAAACTCTTTCTATCTTTCTGTTGAATCGTTTCGATTCTGAATAGCAGAGAACACATCTGTTGAGACGTTAATTCGTTTCTGAATAGCAGATAAACTATCAATTCACTACCAACAACCAACAATCAAAGAATCAAATTGCAAAAAACACGTTCATATTGCATTTGCAATTGAAAACATCCAACCACCATTACCCTACCACTAATAATCAAAAGATTCTTCAAGAATTAATTTCGAGAAATTCACTATGCATCATTTTGATCATAAGTTTAGTTCGAGAATTAATCTGGGTACAAGCATGAGCACGGGTATCATTTGCAGCAGTCTTTTGCTGTTAGTTTCCGCTTAAAAATCCTGGTCACGATTGGGAATCGGCGAGCCACTAAATTATCCACAAATCCCGTCCGACCAATTGGGAATCGGCGAGCCACTAAATTATCCACAAATCCCGTCCGACCAATTGGATGACGCAGAAGCTGGCTTATCCAGAGTAGCAACCAACACAACTATAAACTCTTACTCGGTTCTTGGCTAAAAATCCCAAGTATTTGTCTTCCATCAACTTGACTCTCATCTTTTAGAATCGGCTAGGGTACGTATACAACGGTTTCATAAAGAGATTGTAACACTGGTGGCACGATTGGGAATCGGCGAGCCACTAAATTATCCACAAATCCCGTCCGACCAATTGGATGACGCAGAAGCTGGCTTAACCAGAGTAGCAACCAACACAACTATAAACTCTTACTCGGTTCTTGGCTAAAAATCCCAAGTATTTGTCTATCAAAAAACCCAGAGTCATTCTCATCCACTACCTGAGAAAAAGCAGTTTTATATGAAAAGAGAAGAAGACATTGAAAAAATACTTCAGAACTCAAGTCACGGAAAGCAAAAATGGTACGTCATCTTTAACGGACCATTCAGAGGTATCTATAATGATTGGGCAATCGCCAATACTCACATAATTGGAAAAAGTGTTTCACACAAAAGTTATCTCACAAAAGAAGCAGCAGAAAAAGCCCTTGGAGAAATCGTGACAAAACATCACAACCAATGAAAGTCCAGAAGTCGCAACAGTTTGTCTCTCTAAATCAACATTTGCAGAGTCAGACAGCAAAGTTAAACGCAATCAACAAAATGAAGAATGTCCCCACTACAAGCGAAAGAGAAGAAATGAGAAGACCATCAGTTGAAAATTTTCAAAGGCTATGGGATAGTCTTATCAGTTACAACGATGTACACACGACGATGATGTTCTACCCAAAGAAAAGAGACACCGGACCAAAGGCAGTATTCTTTCCACAAGCATCATCAAGGGATGTCTACGATTATTTTATCCATGGACTAGTAGATTCATTATATTTCCACGGCAGCAATCCAAGAGAATTACAAGAATTTCCACCAAAGGTTCAGAATACCATCAAAGTCTACAACGATCTCTTTGCAAAAGGACGAGAAGTGTATCTGAAGATGCATTCCAGTTTCCCAATATTCAACAGAGAAAGAAAGCTCATAGTACCATCAATCACAATAGCACAGCTAGGAGTGAGCAACCAAGAATACCCATCAAAGGACGTCAACATGGAACCCATTACACCAACACTTGATGATCTAGCGTTATCTCTTTTCAAAGTGTATACAGGATCATCAAAAATAGGAACAGGACCAGGAAGAACAGAAAAAGTCAGAATTAATTACTACTCAAAGAATTTCTTAATCTATTCACATTTCCAAGAAAAAATCAATGAAGTACAAATGAAGGCATTAGCAGATTTTGAAGATCAATTTGAAAATTTCTCAGGACTATTAGCACCATTACAGTAGACTCAAGCAGTTACTATGCGACACTATCAAGAAACTCAAGACACCAGTGGTCCATTAATGGTGACGGAGGAGTCAACATACCAATGACGGAAGGCTAACAGGAATAAAAGACAAAGACGAATGAAGACAAAAAGAAGAAAGTTCAAGACACAAGAATTATTGATGACACGCGTTTCAACCAGTAGCGTTACCTTTTTTAGCGTGGGAAGGTGTGTTTGTAATTTAGCAATAATGTAAAGAAATAATGTAAGGTATGTAGGCCATGTGGGTCATAGTGTGGTTTTTTTAGGGTGTTGTTTAGCGTAAGCCCATGACGTAAATTAATAATAATGGGAGGACTCGTGTCGGGCACCAACAGGTACGTTGCTGTAGATGCCACTATAGCATCTACTTTATTGTATTATGGCCTTGCCTCAGTAATGAAAGTGTGCGAATTTTAAGTGTGTTAATCACCTTTGAGTTTGAAAAACTCTTTCTATCCTTCTATTGAATCGTTACGATTCTGAATAGCAGAGAACACATCTGTTGAGACGTTAATTCATTTCTGAATAGCAGATAAACTATCAATTCACTACCAACAACCAACAATCAAAGAATCAAATTGCAAAAAACACGTTCATATTGCATTTGCAATTGAAAAACATCCAACCACCGTAACCCCACCACTAATAATCAAAAGATTCCTCAAGAATTAATTCCGAGAAATCCACTATGCACCAAATAAATCATACGTTTATTTCAAGAATTAATTTGGGTACAAGCATGAGCATGGGTATTGTTTGTGCCAGTTTTTTGGCCTCGATTTCCGCTTAAAAATCCTGGGTGTGTTTGTAATTTAGCAATAATGTAAAGAAATAATGTAAGGTCTGTAGGCCATGTGGGTCATAGTGTGTTAGGTGGTGTTTAGCGTAAGCAATGACGTAAATAAATAATAATGGAGTGACCCGTGTCGGGCATCCAATAGGTACGTTGCTGTAGATGCCACTATAGCATCTACTTTATTGTATTATAAATAGAGGCCTTGCCTCAGTAATGAAAGTGTGCGAATTTTAAGTGTGTTAATCACCTTTGAGTTTGTTCAATAGGAACTGGTTCTTCTCCAATAAATTTTCCAAAATAAATTATATTTTTTCGTGAAAATAAATCTCTAAGTGTTCTTGTATAGTTAAAATTATGTTTTTCAGATAGTGTAAATTTGATCTTCTAATAGCATTTTCAATTTATCTTATTATCTGATATAAAAAACCTGATTCATCTTCATTATTCAAAACAATAGAAACATCTTCTTCTTACATTGGTATTTCTGATCATTGTTAATTAATAAATGATTTGAGTTTAAAGTTATAAGTTAAACCTTTATTCCTAATGAGTGATTAGATGATTCTGTAGTACTCCGTTGATCGTGTACGTAGCTCTGTTGATCGTGTACTTAACTCCGTTGATCGTGTACGTAGCTCCGTTGATCGTGTACGCATCTCTGAGACCAGGATTTTTACGCGGAAATCGAGGCCAAAAAACTGGCGCAAACAATACCCATGCTCATGCTTGTACCCAAATTAATTCTTGAAATAAACGTATGATTTATTTGGTGCATAGTGGATTTCTCGGAATTAATTCTTGAGGAATCTTTTGATTATTAGTGGTGGGGTTACGGTGGTTGGATGTTTTTCAATTGCAAATGCAATATGAACGTGTTTTTTGCAATTTGATTCTTTGATTGTTGGTTGTTGGGTATGAAATTGATAGTTTATGTGCGTATTCAGAAACGAATAACTCTCACAGATGTGTTCTCTCCTAATCAGAATCGGAAACTTCAACAGAAGGATAGAAAAGAGTTTTTTCAACTCAAGGTTATTAACACACTTAAAATTCGCAACACTTATCATTGCTGAGGGAAAGGCCTCTATTTATAAACAATAAAGTAATGCTATAGTGGCATCTACACCAACGTACCTATTGATGCCCGACATGGTCACTCATTTAATTATTTATATACGTCATTGCTTACGCATAAACACCACCAAAACACCACTATGGCCCACATGGCCTATAGACCTTACATTATTTCTTTACATTATTGCTAAAATACAAACACACCTTCCCACGCTAAAAAAGGTACAGCTAAACAGGGGTTGAAACGGTGTCATCAATAATTCTTGTGTCTTGAACTTTCTTGCTTTTTGTCTTCATTCGTCTTTGTCTTTTATTCTGTTAGTCTTCCGTCATTGGTATGTTGACCCTCCGTCACAGTAACTGAACACGGTGTCTTGGAGTTCTTGATAGATACCCGCATAGCAACTGTTTGAGGTCTTCTGGTAATTGTGCTAATAGTCCTGAGAAATTTTCAAAATTGTACTTCAAAAATCGCTAATGCCTTCATTTGAACTTCATTGATTTTTTCTTGGAAATGTGAATAGATTAAGAAATTCTTTGAATAGTAATTAATTCTGACTTTTTCTGTCTTACCTGGTCAGTTTCCTAATTTTTGATGATCCTGTATACACTTTGAAAAGAGATAACGCTAGATCATCAAGTGTTGGTGTAATGGGTTCCATGTTGACGTCCTTTGATGGGTATTCTTGGTTGCTCACTCCTAGCTGTGCTATTGTGATTGATGGTACTATGAGCTTTCTTTCTCTGTTGAATATTGGGAAACTGGAATGCATCTTCAGATACACTTCTCGTCCTTTTGCAAAGAGATCGTTGTAGACTTTGATGGTATTCTGAACCTTTGGTGGAAATCTTGTAATCTCATTTGGATTGCCAGCCAGGGAAATATAATGAATCTACTATTCCATGGATTAAAATAATCTGTGACATCCCTTGATGATGCTTGTGGAAAGAATACTGCCTTTGGTCCGGTGTCTCTTTTCTTTGGGTAGAACATCATCGTCGTGTGTACATCGTTGTAACTGATAAGACTATCCCATAGCCTTTGAAAATTTTCAACTGATGGTCTTCTCATTTCTTCTCTTTCGCTTGTAGTGGGGACATTCTTCATTTTGTTGATTGCGTTTAATTTTGCTGTCTGACTCTGCAAATGTTGATTTAGAGAGACAAACTGTTGCGACTTCTGGACTTCTTCGGTTGTGACTGTTTTGTATGATTCTCCAAGGGCTTTTTCTGCTGCTTCTTTTGTGAGATAACTTTTGTGTGAAACACTTTTTCCAATTATGTGAGTACTGGCGATTGCCCAATCATTATAGATACCTCTGAATGGTCCGTTAAAGATGACGTACCATTTTTGCTTTCCGTGACTTGAGTTCTGAAGTATTTTTTCAATGTCTTCTTCTCTTTTCATAAACTCTTTTTCTCCAGGTGATGGTGAGGATGACTGCTGGGTTTTTGATGTTGATGTTACGGATTCTGGTTGTTTTTGTGTATTAGTCGATGTTTCTATGGTTCTGAAGCGGTTTCAAATCAAAAAAAAAAAAACAAAACAACAACACAACAAAAACATCACAAAATCAAATCAAAAAAAAACAAAAAAAACACACAAAAACAACACACAACAACAAACACAAGCATCCAAAAAAAAAAACACACATCACACAAAAATCAAAAAAATTCAACAACAAAAAAACAAACAACAAACCAATCAACAAACACAATCACACACACACACACACCACAAACACAACAACAATCACCAAAAAATCAACAAAAAAAAAAAACAAGTCAAAAAAAATCACAAAACAAACACAAACAAAACACAACATCAAAAAACCAAACAAAATCAACCAACAGCAAAACAAAACAACAAAAACAATCAATCAAAAAAAGCAACACACAAACACACACAAAACAAAAACCAGACAACATCAACAAATCAATCAAAAAATAAATCAACAACAAATCACAAGCAAACATCAAACAAACCATCCACACACAACAACAACGAAACAAAAAAAAAAACACAAAAAACGCACAAACACATACAAACAACACAAATCACAAAACACAACAAACACATCAAACAACATCAACAATCACAACAAAAAACACATCAAAGTCAACAAAACAACAGCAACCAAAAAAAAAACACACACCAAAGAAAACACAAAACAAAAAAACACAAAACACAAAAAAACACAAAAAACAAATCAAACACATCAACAACACATCACAAAACACAAAACAACAAAACAAAAAACAAAACAAAAAAACCACAAAACACAAAAAAAAAAATCAACACAAAAATCAAACAAGAATTCACAACACACAACAAACAAAAAACATCACAAAACAACACAAAAAAACAAAAACCACACCAAATCACAAACACAATCAAAACAAACAACAAAAATCAAAATCAAACAAAATCAAACAACACAACAATACCATCAAAAAAATCACACAATCAACAAACACACAACCAATTTCAATCAACAACAAAAAAAAATTCAAATCACAAAAATCAAAACAAATCACACACAAATCATCAAACATCAAAATAATCACAAAAACACAAAAATCAAAACAATCACATAACAAGCAACACAAACAATACAACACACCCAATCAAAAAACACAAAACAAAAACACACACAAACACAATCAAAACACAATTCAAAACACACACAAACAACAATAAACAACACAAAATATCATCAACACAAAAAAAATCAACAAACAAATCATCAAAAAAACAAACAAAAAAAAACAACACAACACCACCAATCCAAAAAACAACAAACACACAATCAACACACAAAAAAAACAAAAACAAACAAAATCAACAAGCAACAATTCATCACAACAATTCAATCAACAAAACCAAAAAAATCACCATCAAATCAAACAAACACAAAACAAACACAGTCATCACAACACAAAACAAAAACAAAACAAATAATAAAACTAATATCAAACAAATCACTCATACAAAAGACAAACAACAATCACAAAAATCACAAAAAAAAAAAAAATAAAAAACATCAACAATCACACAACAACAAACAACAACACACAAAACAAAAATCACAAAAAAAAATAAAAAAGACAAACAAACACATCAAAACACACACAGAAAAAAAAAACACAAACACAACACAAAACAATCACATCAACCTAAACAACTAATCAACAAAAGCACCAATCAAAACAAAACACCACAAACAACAAAAACACAAACAAACAAAAACAAAAACACAAACAACAAAACAATTCAAAATAAAAAACAATCATCAGTCACAACAGAAAAAACATTCAAAAAAAATTCATCACACAAACACAAATTTCAATCAAAAAACAGAAGACATCAAAATCAAAACAAAACAACAAATCACATCAAATAAACAAAAAAACAACAAATCAGAAAAGAACAAAAAAAAACAAAAAATCACAAAACAATCATCAAAACAACAAACATCATTCAGAAACACAATCACAAAACACACACAAAAATCACAATCAACAAACAACAAACAACACACACAACCAAACAAAATCACAAAAAACAAAACAAAACACACAAAAACAAACAAAAAACAAAAATCCAAAAAACACACACCAACACACACAAACACAAAAAACATAAAACACACAACAAAACAACACAAAACAAGAAACAAACACAAAATCAAAACAACACAACACAACAAAAAATCAAAAACACAAAAAACAAAAAAACAAACAAAAAACATCAAAAAAAAAAACACACAATCAATCACAAAATCAAAACAACAAACACAATCCAACACAAAATCAATCAACACACAAAAAAACACAAAATCACAAACACAGAATTCAACACAAAAAAAATCAACCACACAACAAACACAAAAACACACAACAAAAAATCACATCAAACACACACAAAAAAAACACAAACAAAAAAAACAAATCACATCAAACACAAACACAAACACAACAACAAAAAAAACACACACAAAGAACAAATCAACACAAACATCAAACCCATTTCACAAACACACAAAACAAAAAACAAAAACCAAAAAAAAAAAACACAACAAAACACACATCAAAAACATCACAAAACAAATCAAACAAAACAAAATCAAAAAACAAATCAAAACAACAAAAACATTTCAAATAAAAAAAAAACAAAATCAAATCACAAAAACAAAATCAAACCACAATTTCAATCAACAAAAAAAAAACAAATCAAAACAAAAAAAATCACAAAACAAAATCAGTTCAAACAAAAACCATGTTTCACACATCAAACACAAACACAAAATCAAAACCAAAACAAACACAAACACACAAAACAAACATCAAATACAAAAAACACAAAACAAAAAACAACATCAAACAACATTCAAACAACATCACCAACAAAAAAAAAAAAAACCAAACAACATTCAAACAAACAAAAACACCAAACAATACACTAAAAAACAAAAAACATCAAAACATTCCAAAAACAAAAAATCAATCAAAAACACAAAAATAAAAAAAAAACACACAAACAAAAAACACACAAAAACAACACACAAAACACACCACAACAAAAAAAAATTCAAAAAAAAATCACAAAAAAACAAAAAAAAAAAAAAAATCATCACAACAAAAAAAACAACACACAAAAATCAGAAAAATCAAACAAAACACAACAAAAATCAAATCACAATCATCAAAACAAGACCCACACACACATCAAATTCAACACACAAAAAAAAATCAAAATCACACAACATCACACACAACAATACAACACAAAAAAATCACAAACCACCAAAAAACAAACAAACAATCAACAACACCAACACAAAAAATACAACAAAAAACAAAAACAACAACACAAAAAAAAATCCACAAACAAACAATCAACAACAAAAAAACAAACAAAAAACAACAAAAAAAAACAATCAAACAAACAAAAAAAAACCTCACAAAAACACCAAAAATCACAACAACACAACACAAAAACAAAACACAAACAAAAAAACAACCAACATCAAAAAAAAAACAAGGTTTACACCACACCCACACAAAACAAACATCATCAACAACAACAAACATCACACATCAACAGAAACAAACAAACCAAATCAAAACACACACAACAAATCAAAATCACCACACACCAAACAAAATCACAAATCACAACAAAAACAACCACACAACACACCATCAAAAAAATACACACAAATAACAAAATCAACACACAAACAACAAACACACACACCACAATCAAAAAAAAACACCAAAATACAAACACAAAAATCACAAAAATAAAAAACCAACAACACAAAAACACAAAACAACAAAAAGTTTCAAAAACCATTCAAAAAAATTTTTTTTCCCCCCAAAAAAAAAATCAAACCAATCATCAAAACAAACACTAAACACACACACATACACATCAAAATCACACCCACAATACACACAAAAACAAACAAAACAAAAAAAAACACCACAACACACAACAACAAATCATCAATCACATCAAATTCATTTCAATCAACAAAACACAACATCAATCAATACTCCCAACAAAGAGACAACAAAAACATCAATCACAAAAAACAACAAAACACACACACAAACAACATCAAAAAAAAAAAAATCCATCAACCACACACAACACACAAAAAAATTCACACAAACAAACCATCAATCAAAACAAACAAAACAATCACACACACACAAATCAACAACAAAACACCACAACATAACACATCAACAACAACATCAAACCATCAAACAAACACACAATCAAAAAAAAACACAAAAAAACAGACAAAACAAACACCAACCCAAAAACAAACAAACACACAACACAACAACACATCAAACACAAATCACAAACGAAAACAAAACAATCAGTCAAAAAAAAACAAAAAATCACAACAACAACACAAACAAAGCAAACAAAAAACACACAAAAAAGTCTAAACTCTCTATCAACCACAAACACAACAACACATTCACACAAAAAAACAAAACAAAAACATCACAACAATCAAAAAAAATAAACCACACATCACAAACACATCAAAACAACACATCAAACACAAAGCAAATACAAAACAACAAACAAAATCAAAAAAACAACAAAAAAATCAACAAACACACAAAAAAATCAATCAAACAACACACACAAAGAAACACAACACACAAAACAAAATCAAAGCACAAAACAAACCAAAAAAACACAAAACCACAAACACACATCAAATAACAAACACAAAAAAACAAAACATCACAACAACAACAAACAAAAAACACAACACAAAAAAAAAACAAATCAAACAAAACAACAAAACACAAAATCAAGAACAAACAATCACACACAAAAATTCAAACAACAAATCACACAATCAAACAACGAAAAAAATCAGCCACAATCACAAAACAACAAACACCAATCAACATCCAAACAAATCAAAACAACACAAAAACAAACACAAAAACAGACAAAAAAATCAAAACAGTCAAAAAAACACAACATCAACAAACAAAGAAACAAACACACAAAAACAAAAAACAACAACACAAACACAACACAAAAACAACAACACAACAACAAACAAAAATCAAACAACACACACAACAAAAAACAATCAAAAAAAAAAGTCACAAAAAAAAACATCACACAAAAAAAAACAACACATGAACAAAAACACAGAAACACATCAAACAAAACAAAAAACAAATCATCAACACACATCAAACATCATCAAACACAAACAATTCACAAAACCCAAACAACACAAACACATCAACAACAGAAAAACAAATCATCAAAACAACAAAACATCAAAACAACACAAAAACAAACAACACAAAATCAAATCCATCAACAAAATCAGTAAAACAACAAAACAGTCAAAACCAAAAAACAAACAACAAACACAAAATCAAAAAACAAACAAAAAACAAAAAAAAAAACAATCACACACAAAACAACACACAATCAAAAAATCAACAAATCCACAAACAAAAAACAAAACAATCAACATTTTCAACAAATCAAAAGACAAATCAAAAAAACAAAGCAAAAAAAAACAAAAACAGAGTCACATACAAACACACAAAACAACAACAAACAACACAACACAAACACAATCAACAAAAACAACAAAACAACAAAATAACAAACAAATCACAACAACAAAAACACAATCAAAAAATCAACAACAACAAACAAATCACACAACAAAAAACAAAAACAACAAACAGCAAAAAACATCAAAACATTTAAACTCAACAAAAAAATCAACAACATCAACAAAACAACAGTTCACAACAAACAAACAAAACAAAAAAAACAAACACACAAATCATCAAACAAAACAACACATCACAAATAATCAACAAAAAAACACACAAATAAAAACACAAAAAACATAACAACACACCAAAATACACAAAAAAACAAAAAACCAAAACACACAAACAAACAACACACATAAACAAAAACAAACCTCAAAAAACAACACAAACACAAAACAAAAATCAAACAACACACAAAAACAGAACAAACAACAAAAAAAAACAACAAAAAACAAAAAAAAAAAAAAACAAAAAAACAAACAAAAAACAATCAACAAAAACAACACAAACACAACAAAAAAAACACACAACAACAACAAACAAAACAAAACAAAACCATCACACACAAACACACAAAACAAAAACTCAAAAAAAAAATCACAAAACAACAAAACAACAAATCAAAAAAAACAACAAAAAACATCAAAAAAATCAACAAAAAAAAAACTTCACAAAAAAACAAAATTCAAAAACAAACAACAAACAAACACACAAACAAATAAACCAACACAATAAAACAAACACAAAAAACAAAAACCAACATCAACCAACACACAAAACCCACCATCACAATAATCAATCAACAATCACGACAACAAAAAACATCAAACAAACAATCACACAAAAATCAAAACAACATCAAAAACCATCAACAAATCAAAACATCAAACACTCAAACAAAACACAAATCAAAAACAACAAACAAACACACAAAATCAATCCAAACACACAAAACCAAGCACAAAACACAAAAACACACAACACAAACAAAAACAAAACAGTCACAAAATCAAACAAAACTAATCAAACAACAACACAACAACAAAACACACAAAACAACACAAACAAAAAACAAAAAAACAACAATCAGACAATCATCAAACAAATCACACACACATCAACAACAACAAAAAGAAAAACAACAAACACAATCAAACCACAAACATCACCAAAAAAAAAACAACACAACACAACACAAATCACACACACAAAACAACACAAAAAAAAAAAAAACACAAAAACACAACAAAAAGAAACACAAAAACAACAAACAACCACATCCAAATTCACACAAACAAACAATCAAAACACAACAAAAAACAAAAACAAAACAAACAAATCAAGCAATCAAAAAATAATCAATACACAATCAAAAAACCAAAACAACACACAACACAAACACAACAACAAAAAAAAAAAAAACACAAATCAAACAGTCATCAACAAAAATCCACAAAAACACAAAACAAAAAAAATCAAACAAACACAAAAACAACACAACAACAAAAACAACAAAAATCAACATCAAACAAACATCACAACCAACAGAAATCAAAAAAAAAAACAACAATAAATCAATCAAAACACACACACACAAAAAACATCAACAAAAAAAAATTCAAACAGAACAAACCATCAAACACACAAAAAAAAAAACAAAAAAAAATCAAAAAAAAAACATCAAAACAACAAACAACAAACACACCAACAAATTCACAAGAACACAATCACAATCACAACAATCACAACACAAAAAAAAAAATCAAAAACAAAAAATAAAACAAATCACCAAACAACAAAACAAAACACAAACAAACACCAACAAACATCAACAATCATCAACAAACACAACAAAACAAACAAACACACATATCAATCACACACAAACACACACAAAAACCAATCACACCAAACAAAAACACACAAATCCAAACACAAAAACATCACACAAATCAAATCACACACAAAAAAAACAACAAATTCAAAAACACACAACAATCACACACATCAGCAAAACATCAAAAACATCACACAAAATTCACAAAAACAAACACACAAACACACACAACAAAATCTACACAACCAACAATCAAACACAAAAAGATCAATCACACAATCAATCACACAAAATACACAAACAAAAAAACACAATCAACAAAACATTCAACACCAAACAACAATCACAAAAACAAAAAACACACAACAACACAGAAACAAACAAAACAAATCACACACAACAACACAAAACAAACACACAAACACACAAAACCACACAAAAAAAACAAACAAACAAAAATCAACAAATTCAAACACCATAATCAATCAAAAACAAAATCCAAATTCAAAACAACAACAAAAACAAAAAAACAAAACACAAAAAACAAAAAAAAAAAAAAAAAAAACAACAAAACAAAAATCACATCACAATCAATCAAACCAAACACATCAACATCCACAAAAAAAAAAAACACACAAAAAAAAAACAAAAAAAAAAAACATCAAAACAGCACACAAAACACAAAAACCATCAAAACAACAACACAACAACATCAAACAAACACACACAACAATAAAACAACAAATCAAATACAAAACACAAAAACAAAACAACAAACAAAACAACAAAGCAACAAACCAAACAAACAAAATCAACTAACAATCAACAACACACACATCAAAAACACACAACAAAACACAAAAAAAACAAACAACACAAAACACATTCAACACACAAAAAAACACACACAACAAAAAAAAACACACAAAAACAAGTTTCAAAACAACTAATCATTCACAAAACAAAAATAATCACAACAACAAATCTCTCACACAACCACAAACACAAAAACAACAAACAACAAAACACACAACAAACAAACAATCACACAATACACAAAAAAAAACAATCACACACAAAAAAAACAAAACAAAAAAACCCACAACAATCAAAAACACAAAAACAAAACAACAACCATTCAAAAAAAAAAACAATCAACATCCAATCAAAAAACACAATCACAAAACAACAAAACAACAAACAACATCAAAAACAACAAAAACACACAAAACAACAAAAACACACACAAAAAATAAAAAAAAATCACAAAAAAAAACAAAAACAAAAAACAAACGACAACAAAGCACAAAAAAAGATCAAATAATCAAAAACAAAAAAAACAACAAAACAAAAAAGTTTCACCAAACATTCCACACCAACGAACAAACCAAACAAAAAATCACACAAAAAAAACAAACAAACAAAAATCAAAAGTTTCACACCAAAACACAACACAAAACATCACAAAAAAAAACCAACAAAAACAAACACAACAACACAAACACAGAACATCACAAACACTCACAAAAAAAACAAAAACACAACAAACAAACCAACAAAACAAAACAACAAAAAAATGATTCATCCAACACACAAAACACAAAACACACACACAAACAAATCACAAACACAAAACAATCACAAATCAAATCAAAAACACCAAAAAACAATGTTCACAAAAACACAACAAACAAAAAAAAAACAACACACAAAAAAAAAAACAAACAAAAATCAAACAAAACAAACATCACAACAAAAATTCAAATCAAAACAAACAACAAAACACAAAAACACACAACAACACAAAAAAAAAAAAATAAAAAACATCAAAAAACATCAACACACAAAAACAAACACAACAACACACAACAAAACAATAAAAAACAAAAAAACAACAAAAAACAACACAAAACACACAAAAAAAACACATAAACAAACAACAAACATCACCAAACAACACAAAAAAAACAAAAAGATCAAACAAAACAAACAAGGACACAAATCAACATCAAAAAAACACAATCACCAAGTCACAAAGCAACAACACAAAATAAATCAAAAAACAACACAAAAAAAAACAATCACAAAAAAACAAAACAAACCCCAACCAAAAAAAACAAAAACACAAACAACAGAAAAAAAACAACACAATCACAAAAAAAATCAACAAACACACAAAAAACTAAAAACAAATCACATCCTCACATCAAAACACAAAACAACAAAAACACACACACACACCAAACAATCACAAAACACAAAACAAACAAAAACATCACAACAAAAACATCAAAATCAAAACATCAAAAAACATCAAAACAGACACAACACAAATCATAAAACAGTCAAAAAATCAAAAACAAAACACATAAACATCAACCACACCAACAAACACATTCATCAAAATCAACACTAAAAAATCAAACAACACACACAAAACAAAAACAACAAAAAAACAACAAAAACATTCACAATCATCCAAACAACACATAAACACCCAAACAAACAACACAAACACACATCAAATCATACATCAACACAACATCAACACAAAAAAAAAAACAAAAACACAAAAATGACAATCACAAACAAACAACAAACAAAGAAAAAAAACAAAAAACAAAAGACAAAACACAAAATCAACACATCACAAAACAAAAAACACCACAACACACAAAACAATCAAAAAACAATCAAACACACAAATCACAAAAAACAACACACACATCATCACAAAAAAATCATCAAAAAACCAAAAGATCACAAACAAAACAAACACATCAAAAACACACAAAACACACACAAACAAACATCACAAAACAAAAACACAACAAAAAAAAACAACAAAACAAACAAAACACAACAAAAAACAAGTCAAAACACAACAACAAAAAAATCAAACAATCACAAAACACAAAATCAACAAATCAAAAAAAATCACAAAAAAAAAACCAAAATCAAAAAATCACAAAAAATCCACAAAACAACCACAAACAAATTTCAAACACAAATCACAAGAGTCAATCAAAACAACAAAACACAAAAGACATCAAAAAAATCAAAAATAAAAAACAATCAACATCAAACCATCACAAAAAAAACAACACAAAAAAACACAATCACAAAAAGACAAAACACAACAATCAAAAACAACACAACCAATCCACAAAACATCAACACAAAAACACACAACATCCAATCAACACATCAAACAAAACAAACAAACAAAAACAAAAAAATTCAAAACCCAACAAACAACAACAAACACACAAACACAAAAAACACAATCAAACCAACAAACACACAGAAACACAAAAGCCATCACAAAACAACACAAAATCACATAAAAACAAACAATCAAAAAGAAGAAGTCGAAGCAACACAAAAAATCACAACAATCAACAACAATACAAACATACAAAACAAAAAAAAACAAACACAAAAACACACAAAAAAACAACACAACACACAAACAAAACAACAAATCACAAAAACAACAATCAAACAAATCAAACATCAAAAAAACAAACAACAAAACACAGACAAACAAGAACAAAATCACAACAAACACACAATACAAATCAAAACACAACAAAAATTCACATCCATCAATCAATCACCAAACAAAAACACAAATCATCAACCACCACAACAAATCACACAAAAAAATTCAAAACAAACACACAACAACAACAAAAAAAACAAAAAAAAACAACACACAAAAATCCAAAACAAACACAAACAACAATCAAAAAAAACACAAACAGCCAAAACAAAACAAAATCATCACAAGCAACACAACACACACAAAACTAAACAAACACAAAAATAACAACAAATCAACCAATCAAAAAACATCCATCACAACAAACACAAACAAACAAAAGAATCAACAACAAAAAACAAAACAACAAAAAAAAACAACAAAAAAAAATCACAACAACACAAAAAAATCAAAAACATCAACAAAACACAAATCAAAAAACACACAAAACACACATCAAACAAAGACACAAAAACACAATCAACAAAAACAACAACACTAGAACACAATACAAAAAAACAAAAAAAACAAAAATCAAAAAAAATCAACAAAAAAAGAACACATCTAATCAAAATCACAAACAAAAAGAAAAAACAAAAAACAATCAACAACAACAAACAACAAAAAAAAACAAATACCACACAAAACACAACAACACTAAACAACATCAACACACACACAAAACAATCAAAACAACAAACAAACAACAACACAAAAACAAACACAATCAACACAAAACAATAACAACAAACACAAAAACATCAAAAAAAAAACAAAAAACAAACCACAAAAAACAAACATCAACAAACACAAAACAAAACAATCAAAAAAACAACACATCACAAACAAAAAAACCAAAACACACATCACACAAAAACAACAATCACAAAAAACAACACAAAAAACAAAATAACACATCAAAACATCAAACACACACAAAAAAACATCACAACAACAAAAAATCATCAAGAAAAACAATCAAACAAAACACAAAAAATCAAGCACAAAAAAACAAAAACATCAAAACAAAACAAAAACAAAAAAAGACACAAGTGTTTTTAAACTGTAGCTGGTACTGAATGGATAGGTAATCTGCTATTCAGAAACGAATAAATGTCTCAAGATTTTTTTTTATCTGCTATTCAGAATCGAAACGATTCAACAGACTTTCAAAGAAAGAGTTTTCTCAACTCAAACTTAACAGGTGATTAACACACTCAAATATTTCACACTCCATTACTGAGGTATTGTGCCTCTATTTATAATACAATAAAGTAGATGCTATAGTGACATCTACAGCAACGAACCTACTAGATGCCCGACACGGGTTACTCCATTATTATTTATTTACGTCATTGCTTACGCTAAACACTACCACGCTAAAAAAATTAACGCTACTGATTGAGAACACGTATCATCAATAATTCTGGTTTCTTGAACTTTCTTCTTTTTGTCTTCATTCGTCTTTGTCTTTTATTCCTGTTTAGCCTTCCGTCATTGGTATGTTGACTCCTTCGTTACAGTATTGACAATGGTGTCTTGAAGTTCTTGATAGATATCCGCATAGCAACTGCTTGAGGTCTTCTGGTAATGGTGCTAATAGTCCTGAGAGAATTTCAAACTGGTCTTCAAAATATGCTAATGCCTTTATTTGAACTTCATTGATTTTTTCTTAGAAATGTGAATAGATTAGCAAATTCTTCGAATAGTAATTAATTCTGACTTTTTCTGTTCGTCCTGGTCCTGATCCTATCTTTGATGATCCTGTATATACTCTAAAAAGAGATAATGCTAGGTCATCAAGTGTTGGTGTTGTAGGTTCTATGTTGACGTCCTTCGATGGGTAATCTTGGTTGCTTACTCCTAGCTGTGCTATTGTGATTGATGGTACTACGAGCTTTTTTTCTCTGTTGAATATTGGGAAGCTGGAATGCATCTTCAGATACAATTCTCGTCCTTTTGCAAAGAGATCATTGTAAACTTTGATGGTGTTTTGTACTTTTGGTGGAAATTCTTGTAATTCTTTTGGATTGCTGCCGTGGAAATATAATGAATCTACTAGTCCATGAATAAAGTATTCATAGACATCTTTTGGTGATGCTTGTGGAAAGAATACTGCCTTTGGTCCGGTTTCTCTTTTCTTTGGGTAGAACATCATCGTTGTGTGTACATCGTTATAACTGATAAGACTATCCCATAGCCTTTGAAAATTTTCAACTGATGGTCTTCTCATTTCTTCTCTTTCGCTTGTAGTGGGGACATTCTTCATTCTGTTTAATGCATTTAATTTTGTTGTCTGACTCTGCAAATGTTGATTTAGAGAGACAAACTGTTGTGACTTCTGTACTTCCTCTGTTGTGATTGTCTTGTATGATTCTCCAAGGGCTTTTTCTGCTGCTTCTTTTGTGAGATAACTTTTGTGCGAGACACTTTTTCCAATTATGTGAGTACTGGCGATTGCCAAATCATTGTAGATGCTTCTGAATGGTCCGTTAAAGATAAAGTACCATTTTTGTTTTTCGTGACTTAAATTCTGAAGTATTTTTTAAATGTCTTCTTCTCTTTTCATAAACTCTTTTTCTCCATGTGATGGTGAGGATGACTGTTGAGTTTTTGAGGTTGATGTTACTGGTTCTGGCTGTTTTGGTGTATTGGTTGATGTTTCTATGGGTTCTGAAGCTGTTTCATGGTTTTGGGTTAGACTTTGCAATAGATTGCATAGTTCTTTTTCTTCTTTTTCAATGGAAATTGCTTGTTCTTTGAGAGAGGTTATTTGTTCCTTAAGAGAGGCAAGTTGTTTTCTTTTTTGCTGTAGTTGAGATTGAACTGTTTTGATTATTGCTTCCATTCTCGAGTGAGGGTGTCAGCAATGGTGTTGTTATTGGTTTTGATGTATTTAATGTATGGGTGGAATTGGTGTAACTGAAGTTGCCAACGGATAAGTCGACCCCTGCAATAGTCCTCTTGTAATTTATATTTCCAAAAACCTGTTACATACTTTGAATCGGTTCGTAATTCAAACCTTGTTTCCAATAGATCAATTTTCCATTTTTTCAGAGTTCTTAAACACGCAAGTGTTTCTTTTTCATGAGTACTATAGTTTTTCTCAGCTTGTGAGAATGTTCCTGAAATATATTTGCATAATTTTGCATCGTACTTTTCTGTTTTTAAAACAAGATTTTGCTCATTGTTCAAAAGAGCTAGTTCTGATGGTTGAGATTGAGGAATTTGATTTCCATCAATATCTAGTCCCAATAATTCTTTTCCATTTTTGATAGCCTTTAGGCATCCTGCCCAAGTATCATCTGATGCGTCTGTTTCGACTATTAAAAAATCTCTAATTTCTGGATTGTAAAGCTCTGGTAAATATTGTACAGTTGTTTTAATATGTTGTACTAGTTGGGTGTCGGCTGGCGTCCATTCCCAACGTACTTTTTCAGAAATCTTTTTTTTTGTAAAAGTTTTCTTTCCTTAGCCAGGTTTTTCAAGAATCCTTGTTTAGCTATGTAATTTAAGCATCCAAGAAATCTTTGGATTTGTTTTCTGTCTTCTAACTTATCTGGAAAAAGTTTTAATTTTTCCTGCGTATTATTTGTTAGAGAGATGATTCCTCCTTTTGTAATTCTTAATCCTAAATATTCTACTTCATTTTGTAATAATTTAGATTTCTTTTGTGACAACACTAATCATTTTTCTTTTATTCTTTGCAAAACTTTTGATACTGCTTTTATGTGTTCTTGTTAATCTCCTTTTGTAAAAACAATGATATCATCAATGTATGCTAAACAAATATTTCTAAGCCTTGTAAATTATTATCCATGAAACGTTGATAAATTGACGGTGCTTGTTTTAAGCCAAATGGTAGTACATTCCATTCATAATGTTTTTGTGGGGGACATGAAAACGCTGTTAATGGTTTAGTAGACTCATCAAGTCTTAGTTGCCAATATCCAGATTTAGCATCAAATGTACTAAAATATGTATTTCTTTTTAATTTTTCTAATATATAATCCTTTCTTGGTAACTTATAGGACTCTCCTATAGTCGCTTCGTTTATTTTTTTATAATTTATAACCATTCGTCTCTTTCCTCTTTTAATTTCATTATTATTTTCGACATAAAATGCTGGTGCCGAATGAGGACTTGAACTTTCTCTTATTATTCATTTATTTAATAGTTCTTGACACTCTTCTTTGAATTCTTGAACATCTTTCATACTATAAGGTATTCTATTAGGTATGTTAATTTCTGCTAACGGATCTTTTAATTTTATTGAAACCAACAGGTTGTTAGTATTTATTTTATCTAGCGGATTTTCGCTGCATACTTCTTTTAAGGCTTTTTCAATGTGCTCTTTTTTCATTACTAATAGTATTTCTATTTGATATTTTATGTTTTGTGCTAACATTCTTACATATGCCATTTGAGTAACTATTGGTGTTGATACTAATCTTCTAGTGTTAATATGTTTTAGAATAACAGACTTGTCAGTTTGTGTAAAAGGTTGGTACAATTTTAAGAAATTATTTCCAATTATTTAGTCTATTCCGGAATCATGCATGTATATAGTTGGTGCAATGAATTCTACTTTATTAATATGTACCGAGACCATTCTGCTTACATACCATAGTTAATGTACAGATTTGTCTGCAATAGTTATTTTTTGTGGTTTTTCTAGTTTTTCTCAATTTTTTGATATCTTTCGTTTACCAAAACATAATGTTGCTCCGGTATCTACATATGCAATTATCTTTTTGTTTTCGATTGTAACTATAATAAATGTTGCACTAGGATTATCCATGGTTTTCTTAATTTGGTTCATTTTAAATTGATATTTCAAGTGATTTTTTAGCAAATAGTTAGTTTTGATCTTGTCTTTTTTATTATTCTTTGATTCTCTTTTAAATTTTCTTTTAATTGATTTCTATATCGATACATACATATCTTTATAAAACCAATATAAATTTCACTTTCTTTTAAAATTTTAACATATTTCATTTCTTCTATTATAGATTTTCTTATTTTATATAGTATTTTTAGATAAGATATATAATATTGATTATTTGTGTTTTTTACTTGTATTCTTGTATCACTCATTAATGAATTTGTTTTAACGTAAGTTTAAGATTGTTTTTAAGAATATTTTTTGTATTCCGTAGTACACGTAGTCTTTTCATAAGACGTATTTTATCGAAAACTTTCGTTTCATTTCTTAGTTCCATTTCAGTCTCCTGAATATGTATTTTAAATTGTTCAATGGTCAAATCATAGGCTTTTATTTCTTTTCGAAGATTTTGTTGATAAAGACTCATTTAAAAAACTTGTCATTTTTACTTTTCCAAGTTTTATTTTTAAATCAAAATTATGTATGGTTAAGTATAAAATTCTACCCTTATGAGCCTAACGACTAAAAACGTTATTTTCGGTTAATAATTATTC
>BQNB010000208.1:91472-113972 GCA_026074375.1 Tanacetum coccineum
GTAGTACCATGAATTGGGCAGTCATGTTTAATTTAAGAAAACAATAATTGTACATTCTTTTTGAAAAAAAACAGTCAGACAAAAACAAGGTGAATCCGGAAAAAAAAAAGTAGTAGTAGTAGAATCTCTCTGTTCAAAGACATTGAAACACAAACTGTGTCTTAGAAACAAACACAGTAAACCAACTTTTTTCACCTTTTTCAATGTAAAAAAATCCCATTTTTCCCTCTTCATTTCGAAACCCATTTTCACTCAAACCCTAATAATATGAATCTGTCAGATCTGTAACAGCGCATTCATATCTACTAGGAATAATAATAATAATAATGTCTGG
Organism: Tanacetum coccineum; assembly: GCA_026074375.1. NCBI lineage: Eukaryota > Viridiplantae > Streptophyta > Magnoliopsida > Asterales > Asteraceae > Tanacetum > Tanacetum coccineum. The sequence continues at coordinate 91,807 of BQNB010000208.1, forward strand.
TAATAGGAGTAGTAGTTATAGTGGTGGTCTAGTTGATCCAAGCAATCTGCATCTTAAAAAAGAGCTGACAAAAGCTGCTCGTGCTCTTCGAGATCCCGGTACCACTTCTTCGTGGCGTTCCCCATTAACTTCTTCGAGATCCCATACTGCTCTTGCTTTGTCTGTTACTAATACTGCTAGTGCTAATCATTATAATCATCATTATAGATTAGAACAAACTGCTGATAATAGTAATCATATTAGTAATACTAGTAATGTTAATATCAATGCTAATGCTAATGTGAATGCTAGTGGCAGTAGTAATAATAATTATTTAAGTAATAATGGGAATGGGAGTAATAATAGGAGTAATAAAGAGAAGAAGGTGTTTCTCTATAATTGGAGAACTCAAAGATCCGAGAGCGAAAGGAGTGCATCTGTGACCGGGCATCAAAAAATGAGCATTGGTGATGGGGAGGAGAGTGTTGATGATAGTTTGAGTGATGCGCGAAATGATGGTGATTTGAGGATGTGTGATAGTAATGTGGTCACGCCGCCGGTTAGGAAAGTGGGGTTGGTGAAGAAGAAGACCAAGAGAGGGTTGCATTCGTCTGCTGCGTTGAAGTTCCAGTTGCAGAGGCAGATGAATATGGTAGATCAGTATGATGATGTTAACTCAGATGATGTTGTGGTTAAAGGGACTTCGGTGACGTCGCCTTTGTTGTCTAGGATTAGAGCGTCTAAATTGTTGGGAGGTGGTAGTAGGAAAGATGATTCGTCTTATTGTTATAGCACCCCGGCTTTGTCTACTAGTTCATTTAATAAGTATTGGGTTGGGAACCCGAGTACAGTTGGATCGTGGGATGGTGCAACGGGCTCTTTGAACGATGGGGATGATGGTGATGATGATGATGATGATGATGATGATGATGATCAGTTGGATTTACCGGGTCGTCAAGGATGTGGGATTCCTTGTTACTGGTCATCCTCTAAAAGGAGTACCCCGAAACGTGGTGGTGTTTGTGGTAGTTGTTATTCACCATCGTTTTCTGATACTTTAAGGAGAAAAGGAAGCAGTATGCTTTGGGAAGTCAAAGCAGTAATCATAGGCGACACAGCGGATCAGCAGTCGGTGCTTACAAGAGAAGAAGAGACATATTTCACAAAATGTCACAGGGTCTTGTTACGTTACTTGCACCAATGGTACTGAAAGTAGAGATCGTTCATCTATTGGGACAGATGATGAGCTTTCCACTAACTATGGGGAGATTGATTTGGAAGCTTTGAGTCGATTAGATGGAAGAAGATGGTCAACAAGCTACAAAAGTCAAGAAGGGTTGGAGCTCGTTGCTATAAATGGTGAAATTGATGGTGGTTCTCCTTCATCTCTTGATAATATTAATTGTTCACAGCTTACAGTTTTAAGCCAATGCTTCTTTTAGTAAGATATAGTGTCGGTCAAAACGTCGTTGTCCAGTCCTTGTGATTCCATAATTAGGAAGCATTGCTCGATCTATCTATTTTTTTTTCAAAAATAGGTCCCGTGGCACTGGAAAAACATCAACGGCTAGAAATTTTGCTTGCAGCTTTGATTGCCTTGCCAACGGAGACACGAGATTGTGGAAATTTGCAGGAATGCGTCTGAGTATATTTCGGGCAAGAGTGGTGTCATTACTTGAAAAAAAAAAAAAAAAACAAAAAAAAAAAAAAAAAAAATAAATAACTGGAAGGGGTCCATAAGAAAGGGATTGATAAAGCTAAATATTTAATAAAGAAATTGCAGATGGGTCCTACATCGAACTTCATAAGGCATGAGGTTTACGTTATTGATGAGTGCCATTTGTTACCATCTAAGTTGTGGTTAGCATTCCAAAAGTTTCTTGAAGAACCACCACCAAGTGTCGTGTTCATTTTTATAACAACTGATCTGGACAATGTGCCGCGTGCAGTGTTGTCACGATGTCAAAAATATCTTTTTAACAAAATTAAAGATAGTGACATATAGTGATAGGTTGAGGCAAGATTTCAGAAGAAGAGAATTTTGCACGTTGACTCTGATGCATTAGATCTGATTGCTCTGAATGTAGAGGGTTCACTTCGTGATGCAGAAACTATGCTGGATCAGTTGAGTCTATTAGGAAAAAGAATCACCACTGATCTCGTGAATGAACTTGTGAGTTTCTAGCAATTCCCTGTGTAATATTTTTTTTTTTAGATTTAAGTTCTTTTCATTGTGTTTTAATATTGGAGTTAACTGTAGGTGGGAGTGTCTCTGACGATAAGTTGATGGAACTTCTGGATGTTGGCAATGTATCAAACACAGCAGATACTGTGAAAAGAGCGAAGAGAACTAATGGATTTAGAAATCGACCCTATGGTTTTGATTTTCCATGATGGATTACACTGATTATGGATATCATTGCTGGAACATACCAAGTCGTTGAAGCCAGATATGGTGACTCAGTATTTAATGGTAGAAACTGTAAGTTCTTCTCAATCAAAAAAGTTTTGTTGTAAGAGCAAAAACTTAGTTATCTCACTTGGCACTGACATCTCGACTTTGATGCACATGCTCCTGCCACTTTGCCAAAATAGGAACCCAATTGCTTTCTGATTAGAGGTGGCAGTATAAGAAACTAGAAATCCTAACGCATTGAAAGTCACCGGATGTCTTTATTCTATGCATCTCCTAAATTACTTTGTTGGAGAATATGGACTAGTATTGTAATATTAGTGTTTTTAATCATAATTATGTATAAGAGACTAGAAAATAACCCCTGACTGGCACAAGCTCTACTCGCTGTTTTTCTTTCCCTATTGAGGAATGAGGATTAGAAAATGACCCTTGACTGACTAAACAAATGATCTTTCATGTCATGGTCCTAAATCTCGACCACACAGAAATCTACCCCTTGATCAATTTCTGTTATCCTTTGTGGACTATGTCATCATAACTATGATCTTTTTGGGAATCTTTTTGAAAGATTAGAGGATATTTATTTTGTCTGTTTTCAGTAAATAAACAAAGCATTAAAAGTTAAAAGACATTAATATTTTTATGTTTGCCCCAAAAGATTTTGGTGTATGCACCTTTTGCCTCAAAAAATAGTATGATCCTCAAATGCCCAAGAGCGACCGGAGCGACTTAATTAAAAATTATTAAAAGTACAAAAAAGTACAATTTTAAAGTACAAAAAAAGTACAAAAAATATTCTTTGGTTGTACTTTTAATAATTTTTAATTAGGTCGCTCTGGTCGCTCCGATCGCTCTGGAGCATTTGAGGAACACACTAATTTTTTGGGCAAAAGGCACCAAAATCTTTTGGGGCAAACATAGAAATAGCTCTTAATTGTTTTATTTGCTGGCGTATGTTATTAGGTTTTGGTCTTACTATGGAGTACAAGTCTAAATCAAGTTAATATCATGTTCATACATAGTATCATTAAACTATTATCCAATGTTTTTAAGATCGTGATCTTACTAGAGTGTCATTTTCTTAATAAGCTTTGTAAAGTTATGCAAATGTAAATACTATTATATATAATATATCATGAAAATGTAAGTCAAAAGTGTTAATTAGCCTTTTTGTAGAAATTATAACAAATATTGAGTGAATCCAAGCAACCACCCTTTGATTCACTTATAAACTTTAAATCCAATACAATACAAGAAAGAAAATCAAGATTGATCACAAAGAATGATCAATCAATATAACTGATGATAATACAATACTCAGATATATCAAAACAATTGATTTATCAACAGAAAACTAATAATATGATGAGAGAGTGAAATTAGGGTTTCGATAAAAGAGAGTGAATCATGAATCACAATGAGCAGCAACCTTCTGTCTTATATAGGCTGCAACTATCAACCATTGGCAACTTTAACCCCTGCACATTCAACCGACATACAAACACAACTAAACATAGAGTTGGGTTAATAAAGATAAATGAGAAATGGTACCTCTGCCGTATTCCATTTGTTCATAACTTTGGTCTTTTGGTTTATATATTTACCGGGGTAACACCCTTTACCAAAAAAAATGAAAAATGGCAATAACATCCCCTGTACTTTAAAACAGGAAAAACTTGATATATTTAACACCCTCCCTCAAGCTTTTTCCAGTTTAAACATATCCAACATCCCAAGCTTTCCATACAAAATTTTGTGTTGCTCAATATCAAGACCTTTAGTAAGAATATCAGCAATTTGCTGAGTGGTATGAATTTTCTCAGTTTTAATAACACCACTAGCAACTTTTTCTCTAACCAAGTGAACATCAATTTCAAAATGTTTAGATTTTTCATGAAAAACAGGGTTTGCAGCAATCTGCAAAGCAAAACTATTATCACAATACATCACAAGAGGTAAAAGGTTCTTAACACCTATATCACCCAACAAATTTGATAACCATATAACTTCACAAGTTGAAGAAGTCATGCTTCTATACTCTGCTTCAGCAGAAGACCTGGATAAAGTAGATTGCTTCTTACTTTTCCATGTAACCAAAGAATCACCCAAGAAAACACAATATCCAGAAACAGATTTTCTAGTTGCAGGACATCTAGCCCAGTCAGAATCAGCATAAGCTCTAAGCTTAAGATTACCAGTCTTATTAATTTGAATACCACTCCCTGGAGAACCCTTAAGATATCTTAAGACTCTCAGGGCAGCATCCAAATGAGAATTAAGAGGAGAGTGCATATACTGGCTTAAGCAGTGAACAACATATGCTATATCAGGCCTTGTATTAGTAAGATATATAAGCTTACCAACAAGTCTTTGATAATTAGAAACATTCACTAGCAAATGATCATCATCAGATTCAGTATGATTCAAAGTAGCATTTTCAGGTAAAGGAGTGTCAACATGTTTAGCAGCTAAATGACCAAATTCATGTAAAAGCTCAAGACAATTACTTCCTTTTACAAAGGACAAAAACCATCTTAGTTTCCAGAACTTCTATACCATAAATATTTCAACATTCCCTAAGTCTTTTATTTGAAATTTAGACTTAAGAAATTGTTTAAAATTTTCAATTTCATTCACATTATTCCCAGTGACCACAATATCATCCACATACACAAGTAAGATAATGAATACATTATCAGAATTCTTTGTAAACAAAGAATAATCAAACTTAGACTGCACAAAAACCATGCTTAGTTAGGGCTTGAGTCAGCTTAGCATTCCACTTTCTAGGAGCTTGGTCTAAAGTCCATACAGGGACTTATTTAACTTGCAAACTTTAGACTTATCAGTATCAAACCCAGGAGGGAGAGTCATATAAACATCTCAGAAAGGTCACCATAAAAATGTACAGTTATTTAAAATCTAGAGATGAAATAAATCCCAGCCATTACAAAAGAGCAACTATTCAACATACCCATAACAGTAGACAATTTGACCAAGACATAAAGTCCTAGGTAATCAAATCCCTCCCTCTGACTAAAGCCCTTAGCCATAACTCTAGCTTTATACCTTTTAATTTCACCACTAGACTTATATTTTATCTTCCATAACCATTTAGACCCAATAGCCTTTCTACCCTCAGGAAGATCACAAATAGTCCAAGTATTATTTCTATTCAAAGCTTCTAATATCCCTTATTCATAGCTTCAATACCAGTTATGATATTTAACAGCAACAAAATATATAAGATGTCACTATATTAATAAGATTTGTGGAAAAACATAAAATTGATAGGTATTATAGATAGTGTAAGTGACATATTGTCACTAAGCCATACTTCTTACTATAGTTAAGCCACATAATGCATTAAACTTAGCAGGCATCTTTGGAACCCTACTAGATCTTCCAATATCAGGCTGCCCTTGACTAATGTTCTGAGGCAAATTCCCTTGAGCAAAAGATTCAGAATTATTATGATCATTGCCCTCAGAGGTAGAAGTTTCACCCATAGAAGTTGCAAAGCCATTCTCACACTCATCAGCATTGCTGGAGCAAGAATGATCATTGCCATCATTATGAGGTGTATCATACACTCTCCCATCATCATTGGGACTTAAAGAAGTTTGGAAATCAAAAAGCTTCTCATCAAAAAAGTTTAGAATATTAATATTATTATCAGAGGACTTAAAAAAAATACCAAAAAGCTTCTCATCAAAAAAGTTTAGACCATTAATATTATTATCATAAGACTTAGAAAAAAAAATACTTTGATCTTTTTAAAGACTATCATTCATTTTAAAAGGAAAAATGTTTTCATAAAACTTTATATCTCTTGAATAATAAATCATTTTTGACTCAAGACTGTAAACTTTATAAGCCTTTTTTTTGTAAAGAAACCAATAAGAACACATTTTTCAGACTTAGAAGAAAACTTATCAGAATTATTAAGAACAGATGAGAAACAAAGACATCCAAAACTCCTCAAATGAGAGAGTTTTGGTTTAAAACCATACACAAGCTCAAAAGGAGATTTGCCATTAAGAATAGAAGAAGGCAACCTGTTAATAAGATAAGCAGCAGTCAAAACACATTCAGTCTACATATTTAAAGGAATACCACTTTGAAACAAAAGATTTCTCAGCAATTCCATTTTGCTAAGGAGTGTAAGCACAAGAGGTTTGATGAATTATACCAAGTCTGTTAAACAATTTAGCCATTTTATTATTTACAAATTGAAAACCATTGTCAGATCTCACAGTTTTAATATTGCACTTGAACTGATTAAGAATCATATTAATGTAACTAACAAAATGATAATATACTTCATCTTTAGTTTTTATAAGATAAATCCAAACAACCCTTGTATAATCATCCATAATGGTTAAGAAATATCTAAAACCATCCTTACTAATCACCTTATAAGGTCCCCACAAGTCTAAATGGATTAATTCATCAATTTCAGTGGTCTGATGGTCACTGAAAGGAAAAGGCTCTCTAGTTTGCGTAACCTTGTGACAGATGTCATAAGGAGACATATGAAAGTCTTTAGTGAAATTAATATCATGTTGATTGCTTATTTCTTCTTGTTCAGAGGGATTGATGAACAAGTAATTATGCATATAGACTTAGAAATGAAACAAACAGCAGACAAATTACCTATAGTCTGACTATTAGAAGATAAGGGAGAGACATAGTCAAACATATAAAGGATACCATTTTTACTACTAGTCCCTACAATTTTGTTTTGATGCAAATCCTGAATAAAACATTTAGTTTCAGTAAACCCAACAAACATTTTGCTATCTCTGATAAGCTTATTCACAGAAAGCAAACTCACATGGTTACTTGGAACGGAACCACCAACACATCATACAAAACAATTTTATCAGATAGTTTCAAATTTCCAACATATTTAATTTTTGCAAGATTCCTATTAGGATGACCAACAGTAAGGTTTAAATAAGTAATATCAATAACTCCAAACATATTTAATGTGGAAATAGTCATGTGTTGATTGGCTCCAGAATCAATAATCCACCCCAAATTAACTTTATATATCATAGAGTTACTATTATAGAAAACTTTGAAGTTAAGATCAAAAAAGACATTGCTATTAAAGAACATACCCCTACCTGCCATATTGGCCTGAACATTTCCTGAAGGTGCTTCATTGATAAGGTTCATCAATTTTATCATTTGTTCATTAGTGAAGGATAATGAAGCACCTTTCTTAGAAGATGATGAAACAGAATTAGCATTAAAGGTTCTAGGACCATTAGACTTAAGCCTAGTGTTCTTATTATACCCAGGAGGATACCCAATAATATCAAAACATCTGTCAACAATGTGACCAACCTTTCCACAGTTTGTACAATGCAAGTTAGGGTTAGGTCCTCTATTATTAGTGGAATTCCCAACTCTTTTGTTATTATCAAATTTTTTGTTCCCATTATTATTCCAGGAATTAGATTTAGATGCAAAACTAGAAACCTGAGGTTTGGTCACAGAATTAGAAGAAGAAGAAGATGTTATGCCTCTATGAGATTCTTCTCTGGAAATAATAGCAAAAGAATCTTTTACATCAGGTAGAGTCTCTCTAGCTAAAAGACTGCTTCTAATTAGTTGAAACACATCATTAAGACCCATAAGAAATTGCATAAGCTTGATTAATTGATTATGTTTAGAAACATCTTCTCTTGCAGCACAAGAACACTTAGGCAATTTGGTCATAATGTCAAATTCTCTCCATAATAAATTCAATTTATGATAATATTCAGAAACTGTAAGTTCAACTTGTTTGAAATTATGAATTTTTTGAAGAAGATTAAAAGTTATAGAGCCATCAAGTTTATCATAAGTTTCTTTAAGTTCAGCCTAAACCTCAAAAGCATTATCAGAGAAAATTTGACCAAGAAACAATTCTTCAGATACAGAATAAAGCAACCAATATAACACAATAGAGTTACATCTTTCCCACTAATTAAACAAGGGAGCACTATTAGCATAAGTGGATTTAAGACAAGTTCCATCTAGAAAACCAGTTTTATTTCTAGTATTAATAGCTAATTTCATAGCAGCAGCCCATACTCTATAATTTTCAGTTCCAGTAAGCTTAACAGATATGATAGTATTAGAATTGAAATCACTAGTTTGCAAATGCAAAGGATTACCTAAATCTAAATTACTAATCTTATCATCACTAGAACTAGCACCAACCATGATGAAATAAATAGATAATCAAAGATAAGCAAATACAAAGCAAAAAAATACACAAAAAACCAGACAACTATATAACCAATTAAAGAGCAACAAAAGTCTATAAAACTACTTAATTGTGAGAACTGGAGTTGGCCAGAGCAGGTATTCACACCAATCAGAGTTGGAGGATCAAGGAGTTAACCGAACTCGTTTGCACCCTCAACAATTAAGATTTTATAAATCTTAAAGAACAGACTTAAGAGCAATAAAGCAGCGGAAATACAAGATCTATCAACTACACACTTGATTCACTTAGTCAAGTGTACAGATGAACCCAGAAACGAAGATCCCCAAAAAATCAAAATTAGGGTTTCAAAATCCTAAAATCAATTTTCACTAATTAACCACAAATCTACCAAATCTATACCCAATAAGCCAAGATTCACCACCAGAGGTTCTTCAGAAGTCACGATCTAAAAAAACCCCCAAATTAGAACAAACCCTAATTCGCCAAATCACCAGATCAGAGCCTAAGCTCTGATACCATGTAGAAATTATAATAAATATTGAGTGAATCCAACCAACCACCCCTTGATTCACTTATAAACTTCAGATTCAATACAATACAAGAATGAGAAACAAGATTGATCACAAAGAATGATCAATCAATACAACTGATGATGATACAATACTCAGATAGATCAAAACAATTGATCTATCAACAGAAAACTAAGAATGACACGAGAGAGTGAAAATTAGGGTTTTAAAGAAATAGAGATTGATGATCAACAATGACCAACGACTTCAGTATATATATACTGCAACTATCAACCATTGGCAACATTAACCCATACACAATCAACCGACATGCAAACACAACTAAACAAAGGGTTAGGGTTAAGATAGACAAATGATAAATGACAATATCAGCCCCTGTAATTTATAACAGGTAAAACTTGATATATTTAACACTTGTACACTAGAGGTGGCAATTGTGTGTGGACCGAGTTAGGTCGGGTCATGGGCTAAATGAGTTGGGACATGCTGGGTTGGATTAGAGGTGTTGATCGGTTCAGTTATCGGATTGTTTGGTTAGTTTGGTACGGTTAATTCGGTTAAAATGTTTTTTTATCAACTCGAAAACCAAACCGAATTAAAAACCGAATTTGAATTCGGTTCGCTTTTCGGGTCGACCCCAATAACCCGAATTACACCATTTGTTTTTAAAAAATGATAATCACACAATTGTGATCCTTTGGTTTTTGAGTTTTTACCATTCTGTTACTATTTATTATGAAAAATATTTACAATTGTGATCCTTTGATTTAGACACAAATGACCTGAATACACAAATGACCAAAATACACATTTATATATTTATTGTGAAAATGCGTTGAGTTTCATATATTCACCCTCTTAACTACCTTTCTTGTTGAATATCAATATTGTAATTTCATTTTTGGTAAGAATGTACAATACTACTGTGATCAGTTATTGACCCAACTATATTTTTTTGCCTAGCTGATTTTAGAATCCCTGCAATATCGGTTCTATCCATGCTCAATTACTCATAACCTCACCGAATCAAGATTCTTAGTTATAACATCATAAATCATCAGTATCATTTTAATTTTTTACACCTATATGTTAGAAATTTAGTGCAATTGTAGGAATCATATCATACTTGGAAATGGGTTTGGAGGTACGGAGTGTACACCCATCAAGTCAGTGATTTTCCCTGACTCTTTTAGTGGTTAGAATTAAATGGGTGATTACAAACATTTAAGTGGCAGGTTTGACTATGTTTTGTAACAACTTTTGGCTATTTAAGGGCAGATTTGACTGCATTAATGACCATATACTATTTAATTTGGTCATGTAACCACTAATTCCTAAATTATGGAGGATAATTATGGAAGAGATTAATTGACCATTAATCTCTTATTAATTCCATGAATAGGTTTTGAGTAAATCTCCTATAAATAGGGATCACAATTGCATAGAAAAAGACATAGAAACTTAGGGTTCTTGATCTGTGCCTAGAACAAGAACAAACACTTGGTTTTATCCCAAGGAGGTATTCGTGATACCCAGGCATAGGGTCGAATAATCTTCTTTGGAAAGTGATTACACGACTTCAAGTGATATTCGGTAACCATCTTTGGTAATTAGCTAGGCTATTGATTATCTTCACCCTGATCTGGGATCTACTACAACCAACAATCAAAGAAGATTATTCTGTGATAATCAATGGCTGCTGCTGCAATGAAACACATGGCTTCAAACTTTGCCAAGCTTGACAAGTTTGAAGGGGTGGACTTTAGAAGATGGCAGAAGAAGATGCACTTCTTGCTTTCCAGCATGAGTGTGGTGTATGTGTTGACTACTCCTATTCTTAAAGATGGTGGTGATGATGCAACCGTGGAACAAATCAGGAAAAGGGCCAAGTAGGACAATGATGACTATGTCTGCAGAGGTTTAATCCTCAATGGTATGTCTAATTCTTTATTTGATATTTACCAAAATGTTGAATCTTCCAAAGAACTATGAGATTCCTTGGAGGCCAAATATATGGCTGAGGATGCATCAAGTAAGAAGTTCCTTGTTAGTAATTTCACAAATTACAAAATGACTGATTCAAGACCAGTCTTGGAACAATACAATGAACTTCTTGGTATACTTGGAAGGTTTACACAACATAAGATGAACATGGATGAATCCATTCAGGTTTCATGTATCATTGATAAACTTCCCCCTTCATGGAAAGATTTCAAGCACACCTTGAAACATTTGAAGGAGGAATTAACTCTTGTTGAGTTGGGCAGTCATCTGCGTATTGAGGAGTCCCTCAGGATGCAGGATAGTGACAAGCCAAAAGGCAACAATGTTGCTGGTCCTTCAGTTGTCAATATGGTGGAGCATAACAACTCCTCCAGGTACAATGACAACAAGGGTAAACGTAAGCATCATGATAACACCAAAGCTGATCCTAACAAAAAGTCTAAAGTGACTTGTTGGAAGTGTGGGAAACCTGGACACTTGAAAAAGGATTGCAAAGGTGGAAAAGTTGGCAACAAAGCCAATGGTTCAGGCACAAATGGTTCAGTGGATGGTTCTACCAACTCACTGAAAGGTCAGAATATGTTTAATAAATCTTTCCAGGTTTATTATGTTACATATGTATCTGAGGCTTATTATGTGCAGGATGATGATGTTGCGTGGTGGGTTGACTCAGGAGCAACAGTTCATGTGTGTAAAGATAGATGTTGGTTCAAGACCTATGAGTCGCTGAATGATGGATCTATTCTTCACATGGGAAATGAGTCAACAGCCCTGGTGCATGGACGTGGTTGTGTAGATCTTAGATTTAGTTCTGGAAAGATTGTTTCCTTGTTTAATGTTTTGCATGTTCCTAATATAAGGAAGAATTTGGTTTCTAGTAGTGTTTTGAATAATTGTGGTTATAAACAAGTGATTGAATCTAATAAATTTGTTTTATCTAAACATGGTGTGTTTATTGGTTTTGGTTATTTGAGTAATCAAATGTTTAGGCTTAATATTGTTAATGATAATATTGGTTCAGCCTTTATGTCAACCTCTAAACTGAATGATTCAATCCTATGGCATGCTAGACTGGGCCATGTCCACTTTAAGAGGATGCAAGATATGTCTAAGGATGGGTTAATCCCAGCTTTTGACATGGACACTGAAAAGTGTAAGACTTGCATGCTGAACAAAATAACTAAGAAACCATTTCAAAATGTAAAACGTGAAACTGAAGTTTTAGAGCTGATCCACAGTGATTTATGTGATCTGCATGCTACTCCTTCACTGGGGAATAAAAATACTTTGTGACATTTATTGATGATGCTTCTAGGTTTTGTTATGTTTATTTATTACAATCAAAGGATGAAGCATTAGATAAATTCAAAGTATTCAAAACTAAAGTTGAATTACAACAAGGGTCCCAAATCAAAAGATTTAGGACTGATAGGGGAGGTGAGTACATGGATACTCTGTATTTTCAGTCTGTTGGTATTATCCATGAAATGACTGCCCCTTATACTCCACAACAAAATGGTATATCTGAAAGGAAAAATAGAGTACTAAAAGAAATGGTTAATTCCATGTTGTCCTACTCAGGACTGAGTCAAGGGTTCTGGGGTGAAGCTATGTTAACAACTTGCTATTTATTAAATAGGGTTCCCAATAAAAGGAACATGATTACCCCTTATGAACTCTGGACTAAAAGGAAACCAAACCTGAACTACCTCAGGGTTTAGGGTTGTAGGGCAGTTGTAAGACTCCCTGATCCAAAGCTAAAAACTTTGGGTGAAAGAGGCATTGAATGCATCTTTGTTGGATATGCTGAGCATTCCAAGGCTTTTAGGTTCTATGTCATTGAGCCTAATGATTCAGTTTTAATTAACTCTATAATTGAATCAAGGGATGCAATCTTTGATGAGAATAGATTCTCATCAGTCCCTAGACCAAGTCTCAGGATTCCTGATGTGTTTCAAAAGCTTTAAATTTATAATGACTGATAGTACCGATTTATTATAGGGATCAGCAACCTGAACCCGAGCTTAGAAAAAGCAAAAGGCTTAGGGACTTCAAAGGACTTTGGACTGAATTTCATGAATTATAATTGAAGAAACAATGGATGAGGTCAATCTGACAGCATCTCTTATTCCTTTATGTTGAGGATGACCCAAAAATATTTGATGGAAACAGTGAAATTCCCAGGATGTTTGTAAACCCAAAAATTTGGTTTAAATTTTTATTTCACCCATTTGATGTTACTAAGTTTAAATAATAAGTATTTGGTATTAAATTCTTAGGTTATAATTATTTGTGTACTATAAATGCATAACCTTAGATAATTATTGTTTTTAAAAAAAATTATATCTTCCTAACTTAAATTCTATGCCCCCCCCCTTAGAATTTGTAATTTATTTTTTTCCTTTTTGCAAAACTTATTCTAGTATCAGTGTAAGAGTTATACCAAATCTTTTGTAATCTTCTAAAATAATAGAATTTTTTATTCCCCCGCTCTCTCCTTATATAAAACTGTATCTCTTCCCTCTCCTCTCCCTCATCATTCTCTCTAAAAAAATTTACTCCAAAAACTTGTGTTCATCCATCGAATTTGCTATAAGAAGAAGGTGGTGTAGTAATTGGTGATTCGGGTAGAGTTATTCAAAATTGGTGTGTTGGTGTGATTGTTGATTCTTGATTCTTGGTGTTTTGTTCTTGTGATCCTCTCCAATCTTGATTCATAGGTATCAATGTCTTCTTTTGAATTCATTCTTTGTGTCTCCATGATTCACATAAGTTTTTACATAAAATCATAAAAAGGAAAACATGTGTTAATGATCTTGTTAATTTATAGGGTTTAATCTTGTTAAAATGGTGTACTAACATGTTATGAAACCCTAGATATCATTAATGGTGTAATTAATAGAAACTACAAGATTAGAAACCTTAGGGTTTGTTTTGATTGGTGAAAGTTAGGGTTTTTATGTTTAAAATTTCTGGGCAGAATTTTGGTCATGTTCAACGGGGTGTATTTTGATGATAAAAATTGATTTTAATATGATTCTTAAGCCTAAAATTAAATTCAGAGAGTCTAGTTTCTGGAAAAGTTAATTTCATAATTTTTCAAGGTTGGGAAGGTTGGTTTTTGGTTGTTAAAAGATTAAGTGTCAAAACTAGGAATTCAGTCCGAAAAATTCAGTTGTAGTATTTGATTTTTATTTCTCAAACTATAACAAATTAGCCTTTGAAATTTACGTGCGTTAATCCTCATGATATTAGCTACGTCCATGATGTTTTTCAGAATTTTTCAAGTTGTATAAGTAGGGTTTTTACTCGTCCACTTTTCGAAGGTTCTGACAGGTCATTTTTTGGATCAGTTTTGGTAACAAGGGTAAAAGGGGTATGTAAACTTGGAAATAAAATCAACCAAAAATCAGGGATATATTAAACATATATGGGAACCTCTGTAATTTTTAGTATATTTTTAGAAGGTATTTTTATGGGTCTTTTAAGCTTGGAAACTTACCTTAAAAACTGGACAGATTCTGAAAATTTAGGAAACCTTAATTAGGTCACTTAAACTCTATATATGGTAAGATCAAGTGATATAACTTATAAAATAAGATAGATAATGATATGTAATCATGGGTTCTTGTAGATTCAGTGAAGAGGTTGTGATCTTTTGTCTTCGTGTTCGTTATCTCCATTGCTTGTTCATTAAGGTACATATATTCCGTCCTTTTAGTAAGGACACCTCATGACTTGATTCTCATTTGTTTTTAACTACTTTGATTCGTTTGATATTCCGTCTGATTTGCAATCCGTACTCATGACTCATTGATATTCGTTGATATTCTATTTGATTTGATATTCGCATTCATGATTCCTTTGATAACTTGTTCAGTTTGTTAAATCTTTGCCCGAGCTATTTGAACTAGTCATGGAGGTACACCATGACCATGTCCATGATGCACCCAATGGCATGACACTCTATGTGGCGGTGTGATTTGGTCTCGGGTCTCCATTTTGAGATGACTATATCTCGTCATTGTTACTTGTGTATATGGTTTGATTTGTTTTGCTGGGACGGTTGGATGGCATCCTAGAGTACTTTGTTCTGTGCAGTTCAGGTGTGGAATGGTTGTGTGTGTGTGTGTTACACCCCATATCACATTTGGTTACTTCGGAGTTGCATAAACCTGTGTACAACTTATTATGTGGCTATATGATTATATATGTTTAGGGTCTATTCATGTATCATGTTTAGACATTTATCTAAGCTAGTTGGGCATATTTTGTTGTTCTTGATTAATTATTCATTTGATTCGTCTTTAGTATGATGTTTTGTTTAGGGGGTTTTGAGATTTGTTTCTTTCATCCTTTGTTTATTACCTTTTTATTATTATATCTGTTTACTTAGCGTTAGCTCAGCCGCGTTTTATTTTCTTGTGGCATGTAATAAGCAGGAAGCTGGGTTTTGAGTGTTGAGAGTAGGAAGCTTTTAGAGGACCGACCCTTGATTGATTTTCTTTGCTTGGATTTATGTTCAAGACTTATTTCGTTTGAAGATCTCTTTTTATTTAGACTTGGCTGGAATTTAATACTTTTGGAATTTTGTTTCATGACTTAGTATTTTTATTTAATAAAGTCTTTCGCTTGTGTTTATACGTTTTGATATGACACCATAACGTGACTCTTTTTCTCTTTATTGGAGCGGGATGTTACAATGTTGCTTTCTAGAAAGAAGCAATTAATGATGAGATAGACTCCATCATGGGCAACAACACGTGGGTGTTGGCTGATTCATAACCTCCAGGTTGCAAATGGTATCTAAAAAGAAAAAGAAGGTCAGATGGAACTATTGAAAAGTTTAAGGCAAGAAACCCCCACCTGGTTCATTTCAGAGATATTAAAAAAAAGTCAGGGATAGACTACTTTGATACTTATGCTCGAGTGGCACGTATTAGTACCATAAGACTGTTGATTGTTATGGCATCAATTCACTTTACTTTCTTGAATGGTGACTTGGATGAGGAGGTCTATATGAACCAACCTCAGGGTTTTATCATGCCTGGCAATGAAAACAAGGTGTGTAAAATGGATTAAAGTCTCTTTATGACTGAAGCTTGCACATATGGCAATGCATCCAAAAATTTAAATGAAGTGGTTTGTTTAAATGGTTATTTACTTAACCAAGCTGACAAATGTGTATATAGAAAATTTGATGAATCTGGTAAAGGAGTCATCATTTGCCTATATGTTGATGACATGCTGATCTTTGGCACTGACCAAGTTTAGGTTGGATCTGACAAAGGAATTTTTGTCATCAAGGTTCTTCAATAGCCGAAGGACATGAGGAGGATGATGTTATCCTTGGTATTAGGATTAACATGAAAGTAATGAAATAGCAATTTCTTAGTCTCATTATATTGTGAAGATACTAAAGAAATTCAATTACTTTGATTGTACTCTAGTTAGTACTCCTATGGATACACGTGAGAAGCTGATGCCTAATAATGGTCAGGCTGTATCTCAACTTGAGTATTCTAGGGTGATTGGCTGCTTGATGTATGCCATGACTTGTACAAGACCTGATATTGCTTTTTCAATAGGTAAACTGAGCAGGTATACTAGTAATCTTGGTACTCAGCACTGGCAAGCAATTCATCAGGTATCGAAGTACTTTAAGAAAACCATGAACTATAGATTGACATATACAAGTTATCCTTCAGTGTTGGAAGATCACACTGATGCAAGCTGGATCAACAACACTAAGGACAATTCATCTACAAGTGGCTGGGTATTTCTGCTTGGTGGTGGTGTAATTTCTTGGGCTTCTAAGAAGCAAACTTACATTACTGGTTCAACAATGGAATATGAATTTATGGCTTTAGTAGCTGCTGATAAGGAAGTTGAACGATTGAGAAAACCGATCCTTGAGATTTTGAGTAAACCTTATAAATAGGGATCACAATTGCATGAAAAAACACACAAAAAACAAAAACACATAGAAATGCAGGGTTCTTGATTTGTGCCTAGAACAAGAACAAACACTTGGTTTTATCTCAAGGAGGTATTCGTGTAACCCATGCATAGGGTCGAATAATCTTCTTTGGAAAGTGATTACACGACTTCAAGTGATATCCGGTAACTATCTTTGGTAATTAGCTAGGCCATTGATTATCTTCACCCTGATCTGTGATCTACCATAACCAACAAGTTACGAGCAATGCGTATACCTCAAATGATGGGAGGACGTATGGGGTATGGTATTTTGTGAGCTTGGATTATCCACTGTATCCCATCCTATATACCTAGGCATCTCAACCCAAACCTTCTCATTCCCAAACAATCCTTTTGCTTGAGCCTTCAAACTTGCTAATTCTTGTTCAGAAATAATGTTTGGTGGGTTGTCTCATTCTTTTTGGCCTTAGGCAAAATTCTCTATGGCTTCCCATGCTTCTTCACTACTTGATTCCCTAAGGTTCCCGTCTACTGCAAAGTCGAGGTCTATTCGGGTATAGTTGTCGACATGATAATAAAAGAATTGAGTAAGGGGCCATAAATCAAGGCTATGATGGGGGAATTTTCAGATTAACTCTTTGTAACAAGTCCATGCATCATAGAGAGATTCATCTTGATGTTGTTGGGACATAAAGGTATATATTTGGAACGGAAAGGATGGTTTTCTATTCATCATGATGGTAAATGAAAGAGTAACAAACAAAAGTCACAAAGAAAATATAGACTACAAGAAAGGTAATTGACAAGAAAATAAAATCTCACTTGATAGGAATCTTGTGAGTAGACCTAAACTAAATAGAATCCGAAACCTAAACTATTTTCCGGCAACGGCGCCAAAACCTCTATGTGGTTGTTGTAAACACAAAAGTTTTACAACTCCTTAGGCAGAGTACCTAACCTTTGTAGTGTAGTATAGGCAAGACTCGGGGGGTTATTATCGTTCTCTAGGAGAATAGCTTGTGAAGGTCGGATTGAATGTCATTAAGGTCAAAGGGTTGAAAGATGATTATTGTTGAATTTTTTATATTTTATGAAAGCAAGTAAATATCTGGTTTGAAGGTTGGTTGGTTTTAAACTAATGAAACTAATAAACTAAATTAAATCTAAACAAATTATATGGAAACTCGTATAGGTAAACAAACGTGTTTACTTAATCATGCACTACTCATTAGTTGATCCTCCTAATCCTATTGCCCGTCACCCTTGTGATGTAGTGTGTAAGTATTTCCTAATTCATGAATGAATTACATGAACCTGTCGTCTATGTAATATTCCGTTAAGGCAACGCACAAGTAAGGTAGTATGAAGACTATTACAAGGCCCCTAAGAGTATATTATATGCATTTAAACACTTAAAAGGTGATCAACCATATTAGGGCAAGGTAGTATGAAGACTATTGCGATGGTATCCTTTCTACACAATCACGTTTCCCTAGACGTCTTCACAAGCAATTAAGAAGCTAGTTTTCTAGAGCCTAACTCGCACACTTATCAACAAGAAGCAATATAAAAAGGATTTACAAACTAAGTTTCATGCAATCATAAGCAAACACAAATAGATCTAGCCTAACATGTTAATCGAAAGCAAAGAAAACATAATCAAACAATACATACACATATTAAAAGATTAAGAGATAGAACTTCATCTTAATTAATCATGGAGTAATTGGTGGATACAATAGGGTTTGAGAACCCTAAAAATGACATAAAAGCTGGTAAAAGTCGTCCCTCTAAAATACCCTATGAACTCCTCTAAGTTCCACACTCTAAAACATAAAACTAGGGTTTGTATATATCATAAATCAATCGTGACAGCGTCGCTTGTAAATTGCGATGCTGTTGCCCCGCCGAATATTCTAGGGTTTCTTTAAGTCGGTTAATTCAGACGCCGTCACAAGGGAACCCAGACGTTGTCTCTTGAGCATCCTGACGCCGTCGCTAGGAATCGTGACACCGTCTCCACACACTGTATGCAATTTTCGAGCCTCTTCGTGTAAAGTTGTAATCTTAGAGTTGCAATTTTCTTGTTTAAGTAATTAAAGTTTTATTGTTTTAAAAAGGGATTTTTTCATTGAGATCTTTGCATAACGGAACTGTTATTCTTGTTTTTGTTCCTACAAATGAGTGTATGTGTTTTTTTTTTAGCTTTGTGTTCATGTTGTTAAGATATTTCTGTTAATAATTTAGTTTTGTAAATGAGAGTGAGAAAAATGAAAAGTTAAAGTGTATTGAGTTTATTATTCTTTATTTTTATTTTCCTATTATAGGGCAGGTTAGGAAGCAGTAGCTGTGGTGAGAAGAGCAAAAAGAAGTGTATCTCTCTTTGGAGGAGAGTGAGTATCACTCGTCCCGTTTCTTCCCAAATTGAGTCCAAATTACGTGTATTTCCTCTGAATGCTATCCAAGTGACTAAAACACAAAAAAGACGATTAAAGCATTATTTTGGATATTTCATGATTTAAAGGGGTTATATGATCCCGGAAAAAGTGTATAAAAATGACACTATCATCAATTCTTTTAATTTTTTTATGCGGTTGTTGTTAAATAGGGATTTGGGTTTCGATTCTAAACAAGTAGGGTTTGTCTTTTTGTTTGTCTTGTTGTCTGCGCATAAAGTTCATTATTTTGATGCTTTTAACTATTATAGAGGGTGAGTTGTTCTGGTATTTGCAAATGTAATTTTTTTTAGGGTTTTATATTTGTCCTTGCACTAATCGTTGCTTTTGGGTTTGTTTCATTGTTTTATGGGTCGAGGTGGTGAAGGGTATTCTAGTAATGCGGGTATTTCATCATCTTCGTATGCATCAATCCTTAATGACAAAATGAGCACACCTAAGGTAACCATTTGTTCTTTACATAATAATGAAGTTCTTCAAGGCACTTAATTTGCCATTCCTTTGGATTCTGTAATGAATTAGCATAGTTTGCAAACTACGGCTCTATGGATATTTTATTGGCAAGAGGCTCGCTTTTCCTATTGTCAAGAATTTTAAGAACACATGGGCTAAGTACGGTATTGAACAGGTTATGCTTCATAACTGTTTTTTCTTCTTTCAATTCTCGTCTAGGAAAGTTATGAAACAAGTTCTAGAAAATGGTCCATGGCTTATTCGTTTGATCCTTATTATTCTAAACATTTGGACGCATATGCAAAGATCAAAAAGGATGAAATCAAAACGGCTCTTGTTTAGGTAAAAATGCATCATGTATCTATTGTTTCTTACTCTGAAGGGCACTTATTGTGTGTAAAGTCTTGGGGTTGTAACACGTATGTAAGGGCACTTATTGAGGTATCGGCTAAAAACACACTCATTGATTCTTTTATTGTGGCTATTCCTTTTCCTAACGGGCCGGGATAAACTATGAAAAAAACTTGATGTGGAATATGAGTGGAAACCCCCTCGGTGTGATTCATGCAAAATATTTGATCATAATGATGAGTGTTGCCCTAAGGCCGAGAGGGAGAATGAGTCGACTATGGCTTAGGATGACGGGTTTATGGAGGTTACAAGTAAAAAAGGTAAACCATCGTTTAAGCCTAAACATATTGACGAGTGCGGTGAAATAAAAAAGGTAAACCATCATTTAAGCCTAAACCTCGCAGCTGAAAACCAATAAGGTTACTATTAATCCATTACATGATTGTATTGGAAAAAAATCGACTGATGAAGAAGATATCAACCTTTTCTCATTGAAGAATTTTTTGATGCCTTATCTAAAGAAGACAATGCTTTTGAATCTAATAATGACAAAGGGACAGTTACTGATGAATTAGCTAGCTCTATTCTTGATAACGATAGCGAGGAAGTTAAAGAGGTGTTTCTCGAGAAGGAACTGTCTATAGATCCCATGGATAGAGTGTTTGATGATGCGCGAAAAAAGGTGGAGGCTCCCTCCAAGAAGACTCCCATGAAAATTAGTATTTTGTCGGGTAGAAAAGCGGACTCTCGTAAAAGAAAGGATAAATTACATGTGTCGTCCCTATGCTTTATACCAAATAACACTTTTAATCCCTATTCGAATTTAAGTACACCAATCATCCCTAATTTTCAAACTAATTGCATTGATGGTCCCTATTTTGTCAAAATAGGGACCAACTATGTAATAAATTTGTTTGAAACGTGTTACACGGATAGTCTTTATTTTCCCAAATAGGGACTATTAATGAAACATGTTTGATAAAATAGGAATGATTGGTGTACTTAAATCGAATAGGGACTAAAAGTGTTATTTGGTGTAAACCATAAGGATGAAACGTGTAATTTATCCTAAAAGAAACTAGCCTTCTCTCCTAAACTGAAGGTTCGCTACTTTGATAGGGAGGATATCGAGGAAGTGGAGCATGAGAATGCCTATAGCATAAAGAGTTGATGGATTGTCGTATGGTTATTGGCATTTCTTGCAAGTCAATTTAGTTTTGCTTTATAGGTTGTGTCGTGTTTTCTGATAGGTAGTTGGTTCATAAGATTGGCTTAGTGATGTTATGTGTTTTTTGGTTTTAGCACAATTTGTGCATTCTTGTTGTACCAGATAACGGGCTGTGATGTAGGATCTCACCTACATCCTTTGTCCTTCAACGTTTTTAAATGTAATATATTTTACCGGAGAAACCCTTTACCAAAAAAAAACCTCCTTACACTAAAAAAATGACGCAAATAATTAGATTTACAAACATATCGTACAATATATACAGAAAACCATGCGACCCAACTACAATGCCTAATATTGTAAATAATTATTGTTCAAAATACGACATATACTTGTACTTTTACCATCATGTTTGACAAATACGGTAGCCCGCACCGCGCATAAAACTCACAGCCAAATAACATCAGCACGAATCTAAAAATTAAAACATAAGAACACACCACTATTTTACCGCAACCAAATAAAACGAGAATTATAGTATAGATTATTATACACAGCTCCGGTCATCCACAAACGACGCTGATCCGACCAAAACAACATTTACCATCATGTTTGACAAAAACCGTAGCCCGCGATGCACACG
>BQNB010000208.1:143972-183350 GCA_026074375.1 Tanacetum coccineum
ATACTTGTTATTTTAAGTACATTTCCAAAAATGAATTCACCAAAAGCAATGATTTTCTCATCATTTTCATCTCTTATTTATTTTCTCTTTTACGGTCTCGCGATAACATGTCTTGCTTTCGCCAGTGTCTCTGCTTCCTATGGCGGTAATGAGACTGATTATCATGCGTTGTTGTCATTTAAATCAAAGATCACCCAAGATCCATACCAAGTTCTAACCTCGTGGAACCATTCCTTTCATTTCTGTGAATGGAGTGGTGTTTCATGTGGGAAGCGGCACAAACGAGTGACTGCTTTACGACTGTTTTCGCAAGGCTTAGAAGGCTCGTTGTCTCCTCATGTAGGAAACCTCAGCTTCCTACGTGAGCTTTCTATCAGGAACAACAGCTTTCAAGGACCCATTCCTCATGAACTTGGTCGTCTATCTAGGCTACGTAGTCTTTATCTTTATGAAAACAAATTCAGTGGAGTCATTCCAACAAACTTGTCTCGATGTTCTAACCTCGAAGACCTTTGGCTCAATGAAAATATGCTAGTTGGAAGCATACCCAAGGAGATGAGTTTACTCTCGAAACTTACTAGTCTTGTAATTAACGACAATAAGTTAACAGGTGGAATCCCACCTTTCTTGGGGAATATCACATCAATGGAAAGGTTCTATGCTAGTGGGAACCTGCTTGGTGGTAGCATTCCAGATACCTTGGGTCTTTGGAAGAACTTGACGGCATTTGTTACTGGTGACTGTAACTTATATGGAAGCATCCCTCGTTCCATTTTCAACCTTTCACTCCTAGTTGAATTTTCCTTACCTGGTAATCACCTCACTGGTAGTCTTCCTACAGAAATTGGTAATCAGCTCCCAAATCTTGAGTGGCTTCAGTTAAGGGATAACGAACTGACAGGAATTCTTCCACCTTCTATTTCTAATTGTTCTAAATTAGGACTTCTTGAAATGAGTTTCAACAATTTTAGTGGGACGTTGACAATCGACTTTTCAAAATTCAGAGATATCGATACAATTTTTTTAGGGTATAACAACTTCCATGGACGCGGTAAAGCTGATGACATGAAGTTTATTGATTCTTTGAGAAACTGCACCAAATTAGTAAATTTGCAAGTTTCGGGTTGCAACCTTATAGGAGTACTTCCGACATCAATAGGTAATCTTTCTGATCAACTCAGCTATCTAAATTTAGGAGAAAATCAATTATTTGGAAGCCTCCCTTCAAGTATAGGTAGTCTAGTTGGCTTGACCACTTTGGGTTTATACTCTAATCGATTCAAAGGAAAAATCCCCACTACCATTGGTAAACTTCAAAAGCTACAGTATCTTGGTCTATTTAACAATCAATTTTCAGGGCCTATACCTGATGTCATCGGGAACTTATCATTGTTGACTAAACTTTATTTATATTCCAACAAATTAGAAGGCCATATTCCATCAAGCCTTGGGAAGTGTAAAGAACTTAATGGGTTAACCCTTGGATACAATAGACTCACTGGAAAAATACCCAAACAAATTCTTCAACTTCCATCACTAACTATTGGTTTAGATCTTTCTCAAAACAACCTGTCTGGTTCAATTCCTTCAGAGATTAAAGAGCTCAAGAAGTTGAGCTATCTAGATTTATCTTACAATCATTTATCTGGCACCATTACTAGTAGCCTCGGTGAGTGTGTTAGCCTTACAACATTAAACGTACGAGGGAACCAATTTCAAGGCATAATACCATCTTCATTAAGATTAACTTCAAAATAATTTATCAGGCAAAATTCCTCAATTCTTATACAAATGGGTGTCCTTAGAACTTTTGAACCTAACTTTTAATGACTTTGAGGGTGAAGTGCCGGTTGTAGGAGTGTTTGTCAATGCAAGTGCATTTTCGGTTTTGGGGAACAATAAGCTATGTGGTGGTTTGGTTACACTTGAGTTACCCAAATGCAAGGAAAAGGAGTAGATAAAAAAGTTTCCTTTTTCATATTGGTATTGCTGATTGCACCAAGTTCGCTCTCATATTATGTTGTGTGTATCTTTTTTGTAAGAAGAAACGCAACAGTCAACCATCTCAATCTTCTGGGAGTGAAAGGTTCTTAAAAGTTTCATACAATGAACTTCTCAAGGCCACTGATGGCTTCTCCACAGAAAATTTGATTGGTGAGGGTGGTTTCAGCTCTGTTTATAAAGGAATCCTCGATTCTTATGATGATAAATTAGTTGCGGTAAAAGTTCTACATCTACAAAATCGAGGAGCTCATAAAAGTTTTCTAGCGGAATGTATAGCATGGCGAAATATTCGGCACCGTAATCTGTTGAAGATTATAACTTCATGTTCAAGTGTTGATTTTCAATGCAATGATTTCAAAGCTTTGGTTTACGAGTTTATGCCCAATGGAAGTGTACACGATTGGATTCATTCAAGTGAAAATACATCAAAACTCAACCTTCTTCAAAGAATAAATATTCTCAGAGATGTTGCAACCGCACTTGACTATCTTCACAATCGCTGCCAAACCATGATTGTTCATGGTGACTTGAAGCCAAGCAACATTCTACTTGATGATTGGGGGATTTTTAAAATGTGGATCTGTTGGAGATTTTGGTTTAACTCGAATACTTGGTACAAATTTAAACCAAAATAGCTCAACCGGGGTTAAAGGAACAATCGGTTATGCACCTCCAGGTAATATATGATTCCTGTATTCCATGATGTTGATATTTTACTTGCATATTACAATTTTGTAAATTAATTAATTAATTTAATTTATAGAGTATGGTATCGGGAGTGAGATGACAAGTAGTGGGGACATCTACAGTTTTGGAATATTATTACTAGAGGTGATGACTGGGAAAAAGCCGACGGGAGACATGTTTAACGATGGTCTTAGCCTTCATAAATTTGCTTACATGGCATTACCGGATCATGTAATAGATGTTATTGATGATGATGCAATTGTGTTGCAAAGTACGGAAGCTAATGCAAAGAAAGTGGAAGAATGTTTGGTTACAACTATCAAGATTGGAGTATCATGCTCTGTGGATTCCCCACCCCAACGAATGAAAACAGAAATAGTTGTCAATGAATTGCAGCATATTCTCAATGTGCTTCAAAATATATAAGGTAGTATGTTCTCTCTTTTTGTAGAATTTAATTTTGCACGAGTTTGTCATTAAATCATCACTAACATGGTTTTGTTTTTGAACTCTTTAGGTCTAATACCAAGCTTGCTTAGTGAAGTTGAAAGTAAATGCAACAAGGAGCAGTTCATGTCGTTGTTAAATAAACGTTACATTGTCAAACATGTTTGTAAGTGTGGTTTAATTCTCTTGTTGCTTAAGTGTAAGAGACATAAGAGTAGGTTCACTTTCCTGGTGACTTATCATATGTGTCAAATATGTTTATGATTATGTGTGGTTTAATTTCCCACAATCCAGTTTTTGGTCTTGAATTCTACTTAACATATTTACTGTGAGTTGATTTAATAGTTTCTTAAATTTGTGACATTTACCAAATATATTAATAACCAAAACGTTGAACAAGTTACATTGTGTTTTACTAGTAATCCATACAGCAAGACTTCTATGCTGAGATAATTCCATCTTTATTCATACAACATCAACCCAGCATCATTTTTCCTCAAGTTGCAAACTTGAGAATACAAAAAGAGCTTTCAGTACAGGACCAGCATATAACAATCTTCAAATTTGCGGATTTCCTTCATGACAATTTGCAGCAGAGAGCATTCTATGTCAGGAAACTATCCAATGACTACATAAACATAAGGGTTTTTGGCTTTAAATAGCCACGTACTTTTCCAAATATACCCATATGGTACGTGTACTAAATTTATTATCCATATGGTACATGAACTTTACATTTCGTGTCAATATGGTACATTTATTACCGGCTACTTGTAAAACCGGTTACTTTTTAGGAAATTTTTTTTTTTAACTTTTTAAATATTTTTTTTTTCATTATTTCGAAAAAAGTAATTTTTTTTACAAAATTAAAAAAAAAATCGCACTTTTTTAGAACTTAATTTTGTAAACAAATTTACTTTTTTTTGTACTTTTTAAATTTAAAAAATATTTTTTTTACATTATTATTCGTAAAAAAATTATTTTTTTTACAACTTTTTTTAAACAAAATTGTACTTTTTAAAATCTTAATTAATTTTTTTTTAAATAATCGAATTTTTTTAAAACATTTTAAAACAGTTTTTTAAAAACATTTTTTTAATTTTTTTTTAAAGTTTTAAAAGTTAAAAACATTTTTTTTAAAAACATTTTTTTTAAAGTTAAGAAAATTTTAAAAAAATCGAAAAAATTAAGAAAATTTTTTTAAAAACATTTTTTTTAAAGTTAAGAAATTTTTTTAAAATAATCGAAAAAATAAAAACATTTTTTAAAAAAATTTTATAAGTTAAAACAGTTTTTTAAAGTTAAGAAAAATCTAAAATATAAAAAAAATATGCGTTTTCTTTGAAAAAAAAAATTCAAAAAAGTTTTAACGATTTTATACCAATTTTAAGTTTTAAAAAGTACGAAATTTTTTTTTTAAAGTTTTGACAAAAAATACTAATTTAATACACGTACATATGGGTACATTTGAAGAAGATAAATGAATAGTGTATGCCACGTAAGCGTTTACGCCGGTTAACAGATGACAAATTAAGTTTACAGTTAACCATATCGACACGAATGCAAGTTCGTGTATGATATGAATAAATTTTGTACACGTACCATATGGGTTCATTTGAGAATAAGTAGTGGCTATTTCAAGCTCAAAACCCTAACATAACTAGATAAGAGCAATCTATGTCAGGAAATATCCAATGACAAGTATAGCTAATTTAGTTGGCTTGAGTTATAAACATAACTAGACTCAAGATAACTGCTATTTAATAATCATAGCAGCAGACATTCCTGAGAAAAGAGAGTTTAAGAGTTTATCCCAATCTTCAAACCCAAACACTCCTTTAATAACCATAGATTTCCAAACCTAACAATTTCATGAAATTTTCCAGTCTGCAAGCCTTTAATAACCTAACCATCCAAATTATAATAACGGAAAATAGAAAAGCTTGTGAGGCAAAGGTTTTCAAAACCAAGATACACACCATCTGTTTAAACCTTTATTTCAAACACCAGTTAGGCATATAACAGCTTTTCTGATCAACAAGGGAGGTATGGTTAACCTTTAGTTAGGGCAAAGTTGCTTCTACCAAAATAGCGACCAGTTGTAAAAATGCCAATTCTGATAAATTTTCCCCTAAACTTTCTACTTTCAGAGTCCAATTAAACTTGAGCTATACCAGGAGTTCTCCTTGAACTTTCATATCTTCCATGATGAAATGACGGTTCTGAACGGTCTCGACAATCACTATCATCACTATATCTCTTTGAAACCACCCTACCTTCACGCCAATCATATTCCGGTGAATCACGCTAGAACGCCGATGACTCAACCCTCTGGAACTTTAGATGATGGATTTAATACGCTGAACATCCGTGTTCAACTCAGGTCTTAGGTATAGTAGGATTTTTCCACATATCATAATAGATGCCTTCATGAGTAAGAAACTTTTGGTCTAGGAAATCTTTGATGATCCTTCAACCTCATTTTGCACTTGCAAGTACATCTAATCCTGAAACATAGGTAAACTTTGTGTTATTAAAAAACTGAAAATGAATGACTCTTCAAAATGTTAACACTCAAACAATGGAGTGTAAACGAAAGAAACTAATCCTTATAGCTTTTATAAAGAAACTTAACAAAGATAACGCCTTTAGATATGTGGTTCTTATCTCGAGGCAGAACAAGGCTACATACATTATATTGGCTTCAATTATGCCCAAAGGATACTAAGATGATGTACTGTATCTGGATAACCTTATGCTTTTATACATTAATCATTGTCGAAATTAAAACCCCGTATTACCCCAAATAACTAATAAGCACTTTGTCATAAGCGTACCCAGTCTATAACTTCTTTATATAAGCTTACCCAAACACCCCCTGAATCCCATATTCCCATGAAAGTTATCTGTCTAACAAACTCACGCTGATCTACACATGATAATTAGGAAAAATACAAATACATCCCAATGTATAACGCACTTTGACATAAGCCTACCTAAAGACCTTCAATAAGCTTTTTTTTTCTTTCCTATATTATACCCAATAACTTATTAATCTCTTAAAATAACGCACTTTGACATAAGCTCGGAGCTAACTCGTGCAAAACTCGGCCTGATGTTTTTTAACATGTTTCTAAACATATTTCTAGGGTCCATGAACAATTATATAGTCATATAAACATGTCATAGAGGAAAATTCGTCACAAAACCATGACGAAAATCAACGTCGTCACTTGTCATCACAATAGCTCAGTCACAAATTAAAAAGTGACTGTTGAAGTAAATTCTTGCCCCGGTAACTTTTGAGTATTCCGGTAATTCTTGAGTGCTTTGGTGAGGACCGCAGTATGATACCTGCACACTGAGAGACACGCGTCAGTCTCGCCCCAGGTGTGACCCCGGGACCAAACTCCGGCGTGAGAGTAAGAGAATGATCGAATACAAGTGAACGATATTATCAGAAGGTAATTGTCAGAGTAAAAACACACACATACCTTGAACAGTGAGGTGTCTATGTATTTATACTACCCAGAGTTGTACCTCGTCAGTGACGTCATGATGGTTGATCGAGACTGACACACGAGGGGACCATTGGCGTACACCAGAGAGTGTCAGTCTTGGCTCGTGGGATGAAGACAAACTGCATATCAGCGTGATTCCTGTGTCTCCTTTTGGCCATTGTTACATCGCTTTCTAGCTGTGTCCGTACCTGTATTCCAGTTTTATATTCCGATATATACTCCGGCTTATAATACCTGTCCGGCACCCGTGGTCAGGACATACACGAACATGCCCCCCCCCCCAGTATTGTGTTATCGGCTGTGAGCTGGTAACGCGATACTTAGAAACAAAACAAAATAGGAGGAAATGGTTTTTTTGTACCGAAGTGCTTGTCCGGAGTATCCCCGCACGTATTTGTTGACATTGTCTTGAGGCTTTTGCCACTTGTTGGGCTTTCATTGGGTTTGGGTCAAACCAGGCCCATGGGCCCTTATACGAAGATCGCTTCCATCAGTATTACTGACATGTGTAATCCCACCCTGCTGGATGGACGGCTAAGATCTCATTCCTCATGCGACGTGTCCTTTCATTTCCCTAAGGACATAACAAGTCCCTTATATATACCCCCTTACTATTTTCATCGCTCGCACACACACACTAGATTTGACACGCCCCTCTTGCTTTTCCACTATCCTTTGACATTCTAAGGTGCGTTTCTTTCCGTATTTCCCTTTGCTCCTTTTAGTTTTACTTTGGGTATGTCTGGTAGTGAGCCCGGTGAGATGGCTCCGAAAGGTTCGAGAGCCGTGGTCATTCCCAAATTCGACATGCACATTTACACCTCCAAACTTACCTCTACGGAATCAAAGGAGGCCATAGACGAGTATTGCATTCCCTGGATCTGCTGTCTACCAAATCCGGGATATGACGATGGAATAAGATGCCGTCAAGAATATATGGTTGTATATCGGAGCAATTCGTGCATGGAGGTTTAAGGGTTCAGTTATCATCTTTTTTCTTGCTGTGATTAGACAATTTGGGGTGAGTTTCGCAGTTTTTGTCGTATGGGGGTTAATAGAGTGATCTTTTTTTAGATACGCTGCATTAGCTTAAATATTAGCCCCACCGTCTCTTTATTTCGGGTTTTCTACAAGATGTGCAAGCAGGGTCATTGAGTTTTCATGTGAGAAATAAAACTAGACATACAAGGAACCGAAGTGTTTAAGGAACATCACTTCGAGCCTGAAATGTGGAAATAAAAAAGTTTTCTTAATAGGATCGTCGGGCGATCCCAGATGCTATGCCTTGGAGGCATAGTGATACTGACCATCACGATGACTTTCCGACACACTTCAATGAACATGATGATGATCGCCTATCTGAGTTTCAAGTACCGCTTTGCCTACCTCCTCGACATGTGTTGTAAATGTGCGGATTGACCACGGCTTGTCGGCATCCGGACTTGCAATATCATTGTAGGAAACTAGAAGAGGGGGGGGTTGAATAGTTTACCGGTTAATTGGTCATTTTAAAACTTTGCTTAGAAAATTGTTTGATTCGAGTTGTATGTCAATCAATCAACAATATGAATCACAACTAAAATATCTAATGTAATGAACTAAGTAAACAATAACAATATAGAGATAGAGAAAGAAACGATCAAACCAAGACACCAAGATTTATAGTGGTTCGGCAACAAAGCACCTCTTCGTTCCTACTCCACTCCCCGAGTACTCCACTCGAGATTTCACTATGTCAACAAGCTCCCTTTAGGCGGAGAAAACCATTTACACGTCGCTTACTTTCTTTTCCGACACTAAGCTAGATGTCGAGTTCTAATCTTAGCTAGAACCAATCTAAGACTTCACTAAATCTTTATACACTCACAAGATATATACCCT
Source organism: Tanacetum coccineum (assembly GCA_026074375.1). Classification (NCBI taxonomy): domain Eukaryota; kingdom Viridiplantae; phylum Streptophyta; class Magnoliopsida; order Asterales; family Asteraceae; genus Tanacetum; species Tanacetum coccineum. Next base: position 152,513 of record BQNB010000208.1, read on the forward strand.
TGGATTGACACACAATCCAAATCACACCAATATACAATTTACACTATTGGATCTACACACAATCCAATCTACACAACAACACAAAGTAAATGTAATGAAGATATGTGATCTTGAGAAGGAAGAGAAAGATCACTTGATAACAAATCGTATGTAGAAGAATACGATTGTTCTTCTCTTGCACTTGATTAGAAGAAGAAGGGAGGAAGAAAGAATTAATCACTTGAAACAAGATCAAGGTATGTTAGTGATCAAGATATGTGTTTTAGAAAGAAAGAAATAATGAATGAGGAGAAAAGTGGACTGAAAAAAATTCGTGGCAAGAGGTTCTGTTTTTCACGTGGCGGTGTGCCCATCTATTATAGAGGACAAAAAGGAGCCGTTTGGCTAACGGCGGTCACGCGGTCCCGGCGGTCCCTAATATATAAGGGGGCCGCCAGGCCTATAAGGGGGCCGCCGTAGACTACGCTCCTCTTTTTGTCTTTTTGTGGGGAAGGTGTTATCTGATTTAGAACCTTCCATTTTGGGGGAAAAATCTGATTTCAAATTTATTAATTTAATAATACATTTCATTTATAAATAAATATTTTGTTTTTATATTTTTATAAAAACATTTTTGTAGAAATGTAAGGTTTAAGAAAAATATTTTCTTGATCACTAATCATGTTTAATGATTTGTTTATCCATACCTTAAGTGATTAACTTTAGAAATAGAATTTTATGATTAGTAATTTATAAACGTTTATTTTTATCGTAAACGTTTTTACATTTTGTTATTATCAAAACATCGAGAGATCAAAAAATATAAATAACGTTTTTAGACATTATTTGTATTAACAATCTCCCCTTTTTTGATGATGACAAATTATAAACTCAATTAGTATAAAATTAGAGGTTTATAAATTACTAATGAGTTTAATTCCGGTTCTCCCCCTTTTTGTCGAATTCAACAAGGTTGATCGTCGAATGGTAGTAGCGAGAAAGAAATCAACGATTAAAGACTCCCCCTTGATGTATACTCCCCCTTGTTCGGGGCACCAAAGGATCGATCTAACGATAAGTTGTTTGCTACAAAACAAGGTTAGAAATACAAGTGCAAACAAACATAGCAAGACAAATATCTCAATAAATATGCCATCCTTCTTTTGATTCACTTGTAATCCTAAGAAGAATGTAAGTTCTCCTATAAAACTCATCTAAAATTTCTCATGCATCAATTTCTCAAATGCAATGCATAGCTCATTCTTTGTTGAACCAAAGATGATATCATCTACATAAACTTGGACTAGCAAAATATCACCTTTGTGTCTTTTGATGAATAAGGTCTTGTCAATTCTCCCTCTTTGAAACCCATTATCCTACAAATCTGTTGACAAGGTTTCATACCAAGCTCTAGAAGCTTGATGTAGTCCATAGAGTTTTTTTCAACCTTGTATACTCTATCAGGAAAGTATCTTCAAATCCTGGTGGTTGACATACATACACCTCTTCTGCAATCTTCCCAAAGAGAAAAGCACTTTTAACATCCATTTGATACACCATAAAATCTTTAAATGAATCATAAGCTAAAAATAGCCTAATTACTTCAATTCTTGTAACAGGGGAAAAAACATCATCATAGTCAATCTCTTCTTTTTGTATGCACCCTTGAGCAACCAATCTTGCTTTATTTCTTATCACAATACCCATATCATCCTTTTTATTCCTAAAAACCCATTTAGTGCCTATAGCCCTTTTTCCATTTGGTAAATCCACTAAAATCCAAACTTCTTGTAACTTGAATTGTAGAAGCTCTTCCTACATAACCTTAATCTAGCTTGGATCCTTGAATGCATGAGTTACCTTCTTGGGTTCTTCATGTGATATAAAATAAGCAAACTGTAGGAAACTAGAAGGGGGGTTGAATACTTTACCGGTTAATTAGTCGTTTTAAAACTTTACTTAAAAAATTGTTTGATTCGAGTTGTATGTCAATCAATCAACAATATGAATCACAACTAAGATATCTAATGAAATGAACTAAGTAAACAATAACAATATAGAGATAGAGAAAGAAATGATCAAACGAAGACACCAAGATTTGTAGGGGTTCGACAACAAAGCACCTCTTCATTCCTACTCCACTCCCCGAGTACTCCACTTGAGATTTCACTATGTCAACAAGCTCCCTTTAGGCGGAGAAAACCGTTTACACGTCGCTTACTTTCTTTTCTGACACTAAGCTAGATGTCGAGTTCTAATCTTAGCTAGAACCAATCTAAGACTTAACTAAATCTTTATACACTCACAAGATTTATATACCCTTGGATTGAAACACAATCCAAATCACACCAATATACAATCTACACTATTGGATCTACACACAATCCAATCTACACAACAACATAAAGTAAATGCAATGAAGATATGTGATCTTGAGAAGGATGAGAAAGATCACTTGATAACAAATCGTATGTAGAAGAATACGATTGTTCTTCTCTTGCACTTGATTAGAAGAAGAAGGGTGGAAGAAAGAATTAATCACTTGAAACCAGATCAAGGTATGTTAGTGATCAAGATATGTGTTTTAGAAAGAAAGAAAGAAGAGAGAAAAGTGGATCTGAAAAAATTCATGGCAAGAGGTTCAGTTTTTCGGATGCGGTGGCCTAGTATTTATAGAGGACAAAAAGAGCCGTTATGCTGACGGCGGTCCCTTATATATAAGGGGGGGCCAGGCCTATAAGAGGGCCGCCGTAGACTACACTCCTCTTTTTGTCTTTTTGTGGGGAAGGTGTTATGTGATTTAGAACCTTCCATTTTTGGGGGAAAATGTGATTTCAAATTTATTAATTTAATAATACATTTCATTAATAAATAAATATTTTGTTTTTATATTTATAAAAACATTTTTGTAGGAATGTAAGGTTTAAGAAAAATATTTTCTTGATCACTAATCATGTTTAATGATTTGTTTATCCATACCTTAAGTGATTAACTTTAGAAATAGAATTTTATGATTAGTAATTTATAAACGTTTATTTTTATCGTAAAACTTTTTACATTTTGTTATTATCAAAACATCGAGAGATCAAAAAATATAAATAACGTTTTTAGACATTATTTGTATTAACAATCTCCCCTTTTTTGATGATGACAAATTATAAACTCAATTAGTATAAAATTAGAGGTTTATAAATTACTAATGAGTTTAATTCCGGTTCTCCCCCTTTTTGTCGAATTCAACAAGGTTGATCGTTGAATGGTAGTAGCGAGAAAGTAACCGACGATTAAAGACTCCCCCTTGTTCGGGGCACCAAGGGATCGATCTAACGATAAGTAGTTTGCTTCAAAACAAGGTTAGAAATATAAGTGCAAACCAACATAGCAATACAAATATCTCAATAATATAATCCACACATTTGGAGACTCATAAAGTTCATTCATATACTAAAAGGATCATATATAGTCATATAGGAGAATATATGAAGATACAACATAAGATAATCATAACCTAATCATAACATAGTTAAAGCATAAAATAAGAATGAGCTAGTAGATGATTCTTGACTTTATGAGAATGACATTTTAAGCAAAAGATTTGGGATTCCACGTTTATGAATACATTTAGATATTTTTAAGGTGGAGGTGGAAAATGTGAAGTGCTTGCGGTAATAAGAAGATATTCAAGATGAGCAAACATGATATTCATCTCATCTCTTAGAGTGAAGAAAAGGTTTCGGTTATGAGCACAACAAATGCATGTTGACCCATGATAGTCATGATAGTTGTAGAAAAGAGGATGTCCCATAATGGGTGGTTGAGGTTGTGGTGGAGATGGTGGTGATGAAGTTTCATGAATGTGATCAAGAGGAGTAATTGGAGACAAAGAAAGTGTGATATCCAAGGAAGGTTAACTTTGAAGTGGTTGAGGATTTAGAGGTCTAGGAGGGATTATGGTTAATTTAATTTTCTTGGAAGGGTTTGAAGAAGAAGCATTTATGGATTCATGGTAGATTTTGGTTGAGGAAGATGAAGATGATGAGAAGAATAAGAAAAGTTCATGATTTAAGGTGGAAGAAGTAGATTCAAAAGGTAAGGCATGGGGTTTAAAGTTTTAGATTCCAAAGAATGTTTATCAAAAAGCATAAATCAGCTAGGCCTAGATGGGATAGTGGTCAACTACATAGAAAATCAGGAGGTTACAGTGAAGAAATCCGTGACCTCTTACGGCGGTCCCATAAATACCCGGTGATCCCAAATATTTTAGGGGGCCACCCAGTATTTAAGGGGGTCGTTTTCTGGAGTGAAGGAATTTTAGTTTTTCTGTAAGACCTATACGAAAACATTTTCCTATTTTTGCAGTCAATTCTAAGCATGCAGGACTAAGCATTCTAAATTCAATTCAAGAAAGCATACAAATTTAAAAGTTCATAAGCATGCATAATATATTAAACATAACCAAAGTGTATTAGGGTGCATGCAAGTATAGGTTTAGGATGATAAAATCGAATAATCATCCAAGCCAAGTGATGTTGCCCGTACTAAGCTTCTAGCAAATGGCATAAGATCAAATATCTAAGCATAGTAGATTAGTAAATAGTATAGATAATAATGTCTTAAAGCAATTTCCCTCATTGCTCACTTCTTCATGTTCCTCCACAACCTTCTAAGACTCTTTCCGATAGACCTAACTCCACCACGTTGCTCATCTCGTAATTAGACTTGACGGTTGATGATTTTGGTTTGGCGGGTGTAAAATGGTTCAAGGTGAGGGTCAATGTTAGGTGGGTTTTGAATGATTTAAGGAACTTGATCGGTTAAGGAATTGACATAGCGAATTAGGGAAGGAGTGCTTGTACGCGAGGTCCCTTGGTCATTTCCATTATCATCATCATCGTTGGGATGAGATGAGGATGGTTGATCGAAGGCGGAAGACGAAGAAGTGGAATGACGACCTCTTCTCGTGCCACGATCCCTTCTTAGTTTTCGCTCTAGTTGAGCGGCAAAAGGAGTCATGACACGATCGTACAAGATGTAGTACTCGTTGTACAACTTGGGATATTGATTCATGATGAACTTAAACAAGTGGGTTAATAACATACCATAGGGTAGAATTAACCTAGCTTGCTTAGTGACCCACTCCATTCGTTTTGCCATGTAATAGGCAAGATTGAATCTTTTAGAGTGTATGATACAGTAAAACATATAACAAAGACACGCAGGAACATGATCCCAATTACCCCCCAGACAAAATACATTTTCGTAGATGATTTCCTCCAAAGGTTTCAAAGTTGGTATGATTTCACGAGTGAGAATTTGATAATCATGAACATCAATCTCCTCCTCATGACGAATACGACGGACTTGACCTTCTCGATCAGTTCGAATAGTCGAAATGATGTCCTCGATGGAAGGAGGGTTGGTTTGATATGGACCATCCGAAGGGATACCATATGCCAACTCATCAAGTCGCCATCTATCGGTAAAGACACACGCTCCTTCGCAAGGAACATCAAGAATTTAAGCAAAATTCTCAAGAGAGTAAGAAAAGAGTTGATTTTGAATCACAAATTCGACAAACATTTCACCTTCGTCAGAATAACTCAAATGATACTGACTATAAAACTCAAGAATAAAGCGAGGACACACTTGTTCATTGATTTCAAGAAGATACTCAAACTCAACAAAATGAAACAAAGACCGAACATATCTAAGATCCGTAAAGTTATCAAAAACCACCCGACCCTCGTGAATGTAGCATTGTTCAAGGTTTCTTATTTTTTCTCTTATTGGAGGACGGAATTCATGTGAAATTATAGGGATATAGTGTCTTGTATTTTTGTAATCTTCAGAAGATTTGCGAGGCATGATTTCCTAAAAGAAAATGAGATCACATTTTATTACTCTTTCACATGTAATATGTTATGAGCATTGTTTCTAGTGTGTGCCTAAATGTAACAAATGTGGAGTAGCGATTAACTCGACCTAGATGTAAAATCCTAAGAGTTAACCCAAACGCTCCTTAGTTTGATGTTACTCAACCAAACAAGTCAAAAAATACATATGAATTATGTATCTCGGAATTTGTTCATGAGATCATTATGCATGTGTTTGAAAATGTTTTTAGGTTGTATTGACAATGCATAACAACAATTTCATTGTGTTCCTAACGTGAGCGATTTGAAAATAAAATTAGGGTTTTGGTTCAAAATCAATTTTTTGTTTAATCTTACTAATGTATGCAAATCCTATGTCTACAGGAAGCATATTAATTATACATTGTATCCTAGTACTCTTAATCGAACAAAATTTCATGAAAAATGAAAACTTCCCAATTTTGATTTTTGGTGTTCACCATGAACCCTAGACTCAAATTGAAAGAAAATAAGTAAAATGACTTACAATTGATGATCTTTGAGATGTTAGGAATGATTATTGGTGTTGATTAAGTCTTCAATTAAAGTTTTTATGGTTGGTTTTGAGTTTTGGTGTGTTTTGGGTTGTGTTCGTCGCACCAGCAGATCAGGGGGTGTTTATTTTTCAATTTTGAAAATTTTTGGTTAAGTGTCCCGTTTTGTGTCATTCTGGTGGCGGTCCCATATTCACCAGGCGGTCCTAAATATATTAGGGGGCCGCCCTCAGTAAGGGTTTTTGGACTTGATTTTGACAAAATTTTGCAAAGAAGAGTGACATTTTAATTTGCATTTCGCGAATTAAAGATGCTTAAAGTACTTCGGATGCAGTATTTAAGTTGTCATGACACGTAATGGAACACGGACTAGAATTGAGACAGAAGAATAAGAATCGGACTTATATGATTTATGGAATGTGTTCCATCATTCCTAAACTAAGACGTAGATAGTTAAACGATTCACGTTTAAGGGGTTTTATAAGAATGTCGGCGATGTTGTCGACGGACAGCACTTTTTTGATTGAGATATGTCCTTTCTGGACATTATCACTAAGAAAGTGGTGACGTATTTCGATGTTTTTGGTACGAGAATGATGCTCCGGGTTCTTGCTAAGGTCAATCGTGCCTTTGTTGTCGCACATGATGGGAACGTCGTCGAGTCGTACGTCATAGTCGATGAGAGCTTGTTTCATCCATAGTGGTTGTTGACATGCCTTTTCGGCGCTTACATATTCGGCTTCGGTAGTGGATATAGCAAGAGCGGTTTGTATCTTCGAAAACCAAGATGTCAAACAACATCCCACGAATGTACGAATACCACTAGTGCTCTTTCGGTCCACATAATCTCTCGCATGATCATAATCCTAGGTGCGTAGTACCTTTAATGTCGGTCCCCTTAGGATACCATAATCCTAGGTGCGTAGTACCTGTAATGTATCAGAATATATTTTAACTGCTTCAATGTGAGAGGTTTTGGGAGCCTACTTGCCGTTAGGTATAATAAACTACCTATCATGCCTCGATACTTGGTACTATCTACCGACTCACACTCTTCATCATTCGTGAGTTTAGTATCAGAGGACATAGGGGTTTTCATTGGTTTAGAATCTTCTAGACCAAATTTCTTAAGCATTTATTTAATATTCTTAGATTAATTAAATAATATACCGTTTTCCATTTGTTTAATTTGTAATCCAAGGAAGAAGTTAAGCTCATCCATCATGCTCATTTCGAACTCGTCATGCATGATTTTGGCAAATTCATCACACATGTCTTGACAAGTCGAACCGAATATAATGTCATCAACATATATTTGAACAATGATGAGATTTGAACTTTTCTTCTTAGTAAAAAGAGTATTATCTACCATTCCCATTTTATATTCATGTTTATTAAGAAAAGCTTTTAATCTATCATACCAAGCTTTGGGTGCTTGTTTAAGACCATATAAAGCTTTCTTTAATTTATAAACATGATTCGGTTTTTCGAAATCAATGAATCCTGGAGGTTGTGCCATATATACCTCCTCATTGATAAAACCGTTTAGGAATGCACTTTTTACATCCATTTGGAATAATTTGAAATCAAAGGCGCAAGCATATGCTAATAATATCCTAATAGATTCATGTCTAGCAATCGGGGCATAAGTTTCATCATAATCGATGCCCTCTTGTTGGTTGTAGCCTTGACCAACTAACATTGCCTTATTTCGAGAAACAATACCGTTCTCGTCTAACTTATTTCTAAATTCCCACTTAGTTCCTATAATTGTCATATTCTTAGGTTGTGAAACTAACTCCCAAACGTCGTTAGCAATGAATTGATTTAATTCTTCTTGCATGGCAACTATCCAACATTCATCTCCTAATGCCTCATTCACATTCTTAGGTTCTATAGTTGATATAAAACAAAAGAAGTTACTTTGGTTATGGGCTTGTGACCTAAGGATTCTTTGGTTAAGGTTTTCGATGACATTTTCTAATGGGTGGTTCCTAGATTCCTTAATGTTGACTACTTCATCAATTTCTAAAGTTTCATCCACAGTATCATTTTCTAGGTTTTTCTTTTCGGTGACCTTAATTGCTTCTTCCTCATCTAAGTCATCATCCACCAAGGGTGATGTCTTAGAGGGTGGAGGAGTTTCATCGAATGTCACGTTAAGTGATTCTTCGACTTTCCTAGTGTGTTTGTTTAGGATGATGTAGGCTTTACTATTTTGAGAATAACCTAAAAAGACACCTTCGTATGACTTTGGGTCAAACTTGGTAAGGTAGTCTTTTGTGTTCAAAATGAAGCATTTGCTTCCAAACACTCTAAAATAATCTAGTGTAGGTTTTCTACCTCTTAAGAGTTCATAAGGTGTTTTTCCTAGAATGGCTCTAATGAGAATTCGGTTGAGAATGTATGTTGAAGTATCTACGGCGTTACACCAAAACTTTTGTGGTAATGATTGCTCGTTCAACATGGTTCTACTCATTTCCTGAAGTGTCCTATTTTTCCTTTCAACCACGCCATTTGATTGAGGAGTGCGTGGAGCCGAAAAGTTATGAGTAATACCATTGGCATTACAAAACTCTCCAAATTGCACTTCATTATCAAATTCTCTACCGTGGTCGGTTCTTATTGACACTATTGTACATCCTAATTGGTTTTGGATTTTCTTACTAAATATTTCGAATTGATCGAAAGCTTCGGTTTTATCCTTAAGAAATCTAGTCCAAGTGTACCTAGAGTAGTCATCAACAGGAACGCAAAGCACCAACAATATATAATAACCTAAGATTTTATAATTTTGTCAGCATCTATAGATTTTGTAATTCTGTTTGGAAGATGTTTTGATTTCACACGTGAGTTTGTTGGTCGAAATGGTAACTCGCGCGTGAGTTTCAACCCACGGGGTGAGTTTTATTGCCATACCCTCCAGCCTTACCTCTTTTAAATGATCCGATAAAAGCATAGAGGAGTTCCAAGTAGCAACGTAATCCAAACCTGCTGCACTGACATGTCTCTGCTTTTTAATAGCACATTTTTTGTCCCAATCATAGCAAGTGGAGATTTTGACGCAATCCTTGTGAATTATCACACGTATTTTTACGTGTTAGCAGCTATCGCATGATGATTAGTTCACGCAATAAACGAAGTACACGAGACTAATATTGAGAGTTGTTCTTATACTGAATCTTAATTACATTACATTCTGGTGTGTGAATCTAAGCCAATGAATCTTGATGCCGGGATCATAAACGCATAAACAACCTAATTTTTTTATTATTGTATGGTTTAATACTTATTTAGTTTATGGAACGTAATCATATTTTTTGGTCAAATTAACGGATGTTTTTATATGTGTAGAAAAGTTTATTTAATCGAATCACAACAATTGCATTTTCAATATTTAAAGGGAAAATAGTTTATTAGGTAAATTACACTGTTGGTCCCTAAACTCCACCCCGTTTGCCCGTTTGGTCCCCAGATAACTGGGACTTTCATATGGGGTCCCTTTTTGACACGGTTATCTCCATCGTTATCCAGGCCACATCGCCTTTCTGTTGAAGGGCACAATCATCTTTTCACTATTATTTTTTGTTGCACGTTTGGTCCCTGCCCCTTAGTATACTACAGTAACGTTTACTGTTCCAGTCATTTAGCGCTCACGCATTTGGTTCCTCAAGTCTATTTTTTTCCCGCCGCCTCTATATATTCCCGCCTATTCCCTCTTCCACTCAACATGTCATAAAACCCGATTGCCACCCTATAAATAAATCATTACAATCCTACTATTTTAAAAAAAATGGCATGTATCAAGGAGATGGCAAAGGATGCAAAGCTTATTAAAGTTGAAGATCAATTGCTAGTCTTAATCATGAGACAAGTAGAGACTGAGTTAATGCTTGAGTAGAAGTTTAGAGATCCATGTGAGGAGGTATCTAACTTTGTTAAAGAAATTGAAGACATGGTAAAGGAGGTTGAGAGGTTAAGTTGGAAAGATGTGGCGAAAGAAACTGTTTGTTTGTTGAGACGTGGACAAAAGCATGATTTCTATAAGATGATGCGTCTCCAGATGATGGTGGATGAATCCCATCTTAGTGTTCGTGAGAAGCATACCTTTGTTAGTAAGATGAATTTAGGGACACTAGTTTAGGTTTTGGTTGGTATTTGGTTTGCGGTGGTTGACTTGTTTAGTCATTTTTGTGTATGTGATTATGGTTGTTACCATGTTATAAGATTTTCAAATGATTTGTATTGTTTGTTATGTTGTTGATTAAGTAGTAGTCAAAGTAGTATTCTTTTTTAAACTACCCAAGTTGATCAAATAGAAGGAAGGAGAATCACATATACCCCGTTGGTTCTTAACCTCAGACATTGTAACCCAAATTAACTTGTAAAAGTATAACTTATCCAAACATCAACATACAAAAGTAGTCAATGCAAAAGAACAACATAAAACTATGCAATGTTTTATAAGTCATGATTGAATGATATTACTTTACTATCAATAACATACAAAAGAACAACACAAAACACAATAGAATAACAACATCATTCATCTAAAGTTTCTTCATGCCTTCAACAAATTCCCTTTTTTCAAAGGAACGCATCTGAGTTGCATTAATGTGTAGCATTAATTGTTGGCGCATCTCTATCTCGCGATGTTTAACTTCCCTGTAAAAAGTAACAGCTTTCCATACACGCATACCCTTTTTAACCTTTAACTCGTTAATAATTCCCCTCCTTGTTTTCAAACTTTTGTCAACATCTTTCACAACATCCAACAGTTTTCGTGCTATTTGATTGTCGTTCCCAACCTCCCTTTCCATTTGCACAACCCACATAAAAGTAAAAATTTTGGATTTTGCAGCTTGTTCTAGTTCTTGTAGATGACCAACCTTTTCTGGACCTTCAAGATCCATTTTTGAAGTTTCTATGCGTTTGCGCTTCATGTTTGTTTTGGAAGATGAACCTGTTTCTAAACCTTCGAGATCCATTTTTGCAGTTTTTATGCTTTTGCGTTTCATGTTTGTTTTGGAAGATGAACCTTGTGATCTAGTGTGTTAATTTATATAAGAGTTTGTGTTAAGGGTTATGATGTTTCATAACCCTTAATGGTCATGAAGTTTCATTATCACTAGTTAATATGTAGAGCCTTTAGTTGGTTTACCCATTGGAGATTCTCTTAGATTTTGGGGTATGTCCAAAATCTTAATGAAAGATTCATCTTCTTAATATATTATGGTTGGTTAATTCTATGATTTTATTTGATGGAATTCTGCTATACTTTTTGATGTTAAGATTACTGCGTATATACAACTTGGGAATTTAGTAGACACATGGAAAATAAAGAGTATATGTTGCACCGTTTGTCCTTAAGGTTAGTTTGGTCTATTTTCCTTTCCCGCCTTCCACATGTTGTTGATCCCACTTTTAATAGATCGAATTCCTTAAGCTTGTTTAAGGTTTAGTTATATTAGATAAATCGAACACAACTATAGTAGAATCTAATCTTTAATATTAAGAAGAATTATTAATGAAACAGTAATTTAATGAACATACAATTCAACAAATAAGCTTCAATATTATTAATGATAATAATATGAATACCCTCAAAGTATTAGGGTTACAAAGACCTTGAAGCTATCATGATATCGAATTATACGTCTAAGATGATCGATTTGTTGATTGTGATCTTGATAATGATAATTGATATCTATGCCCTAAGACCTCCTTTTATACACCAAAGAGTCATATTCGGCTTACAATACTTTCCTAAGTATCTATAATCTTTTCCAAAAATAACTAATACATATCTTATAAGCAGCCTTAACCTTTTAACTTCTCAGCAGCATTAACTTCAAGCAGTTTTAACCTTAAGGAGGAGTATTAACTGTGTACTAGTAGTAGTAACCACTTAGCATATTTTCTTTGAAGTTCATGGGTAGCACTAAATCCAGCTGAGCAGCATTAACACAAACATAAGCAGCAGCAATTCAAATAGCATCAAGAAGACTTTTAATCCCAACAATCTTCCCCTAAACTTTATATTCTTCTTCAAAATCATCAAGTTTCTTGATTTAAAGCTTCATCAACACGAGGAGGATGCTTCCAAACACTTCTTTACTTCTTAAGCTGTTTCATGATGAATTTAACAAGCTGATAAGCCATTTCACTTTCATAGTCAATTATAAGCTTCTTTTCCAACATCATTGAAAGTGTAGGTGGTGTAAGGGGATACTTCTTTTCTACCAACATATAAATTTGCATAGATTCCAACATTAAGGAATGTACTCCATATGAGTCATATAGCTTCCAATTCAAAGCTTTGTATTCTTGTTGCTGCCTCCATACTTCATCTTCTACATGTAGTTCAAACATTGTTTTCAAGTCACCCCATAACAACAAATCTAAGCCTTCCACTGGTCTTGTTGACTCATATTTTGCTTTTACGAACTTGTACAGATCTTCTAAATCTTCCCTTTCAAAACTTTTAAGCATTTGACTAAAGAACATGCACATTTGAGACTTTCCATCAGCTCTTATTATTTGATAATAACTTTTTCTTCCTTTTTTATAAATTTTCCAGTCAACTATCAATGGAGTCTTAACAGCCAAAGGTATAGCATCAATTGCTACTTCTTCTTCATCTGGAATGATTTCCATTAACTGTTTAAGCTCTGCTGTTTCTATTTCATCTTCCGCCTTTGATCTTCTTGGTAATCTCTTGTATCAGCTTTATTCCTGCTCTCTTTTCTTTGCCTTCCACCAGCTCCGTTCTAAAGTCTTCAAATGTATTTACCCTTTTGATTGCTCTGTCAAACATCTCTTGGATAAAATCAAACTCTTTCAACTTCAAATCTTTGAGCTTGTATCCTTCCATGTTCTTTAGGTAATTACATTTTATCTTTCTCTGTTAAGCTTTTGTTGGTCGTTTGTTTCTTTTCTCTTCTGCTCTTTTAGCTGCAAAATACTTTCTTTTTTTCTCTAAGAGTTGTTGAAATAATGTAGCATTTTCTTTAATAGACAACTCTTCTTGTTCTTGTGCTTTTATTCTTTCAGCCAATTGATGATCAACATCAATCTTTGCCTGTATATCATCCCATGTTTCAATCAAGGCATTGTTTGATTCCTCTACTTTTCTAACTTTTTCTCTTGCAAGCCTTTCTTCTTCATTAAATGCAGCTTGTAACTTTAAAGCAATTTCTTCATCAAGCCTGATTTGATCTTTCTTCCTCATAGGCTTTACAGGTTCTATCATTAATTCTTTACCTTTGCCCTATGACTGTTGTGAAGATATTGTTCTTGTAGAAATACCCAGCTCTTGTATAACCACCCCTTTCTACTTGGGTTTTCTAATTTTCATTTCTTCAAGTGCTTGAGCTAAAGTAATATCATCAATAGTTGTAATTGTAGCAGTAGTTGTTGTTGTAGCAGCACTAGCAGTTGTTGCAGCACTAACAGTTGTTGCAACACTAACATTTGTTGCAACACTAGCAGCACTAACTATATCACCAGCAACACTAATCTGAGCAGCATCAAAAATTAGCTTAGCAGTGTTAATAACTTCAACTACTTCTTCACCAACATTAACTTCATCATTTACATCTTTAACAACAACTTCTTATTCTACAACATCCATATCATGAACATTAACTAGGGTAATTTCTTTATCTGCATCAATAGCATCAATCCTCCCCTGTTTTGATGCATCCTCACCCAAACTTTCTTCATTATCAGAGGATTCTACCCTAACAGTCAAACCAACTTTGTATAATCTCTTCAGCATATGAGTTTTTGACCTCTTTTTCAAACTAGCAATCTCATTTTATTGAGTGGTCTTTGTCTTCTCCAAATCAAGAACTCTATTTGTAAAGTGGTACATAGTGCCATCAATTCATTAAGTTTAAGACTATCCTCATCACTTCGAAGTGTGTTACCTCTTGCGAGCAGTGAATCATTAGAAGGTTTAGATACACTCTTAAACCTAGTTTGAGCAGTAGTATCCCCCATGGTTTCTTGGCACTTGGGACCACCACCTGAATTTGTTCTTTGGGAACTAGATTAATTAGGTGTTGCCTTGAATTAGGTCTTATTTATATTACCACTATCCTGCTCTACTTCTAAGCTAGAAGCAGTAGTGGTAGCCCTCACCAAATTGTCACCCAACTCCTTATAGACAGCCTCATCTGCAAGTAGTGGAAGTCATAGTCAAACCCAAACTCCTCTTTTATGAACCCTTTGATGGTTACATTGCCATCCCGAGGCAACTCAAAAACAAGATTTTCCTGAACTTGGCTAGTTAGGAAACCGTAGTCCAGCTGACACGGGTTGCCCAATAAATACCATCTACTCCATTTTAGGATACACTGCAATGACCATGTTACTAAATAGTTTATTCCAAAAAACACAACCATATTTTGGTAATAAAAAGCAAAATTAGGATGATTAATCAAATTCCAATATGCATTGCTTATTAACCATGTAAAAAGTGTTTTGGATTTGCTTGTTTTAAAAGCTTATACTTATCTATAAACACTAGTTAGCAGCTAGCTATGTTATTACTTGAAAGTGAAAAGTCCTTATTAACCTTTTAAATAAGCTATTACGCCAACAAGCTATCCAATAATCAAAAGTGTATAACTTTTAGAAAACGTAATAAACCAAATAGATTAAAAAAGAATCAATACCAAACACCAGCCATAACTACGCTATCTATAGTAAGGTCCGTAGATTAAACGAGACCCAATGTATGGACATGAATTGTTTTTGGGTTAAAAGGTCAAAAAATTGGTAATTCTTAGTGCGGCTGGTCCATTGCGCTATTTTACAGTTTAAACACAATACTATATGTGTTAAATATGAGAGGACTAGCTTGATACAATAATAATTTGAATATTTAAAATAAAACAACCTAAGGTGTTTGTTTCACATTATTGAATACAACCGATTACCGACTGTCCATACCATTATTCCCTTTAGCACTATATTTATTATACTGTTCCAAGTAGAGAAATAAGTATAATGATGGGAATGGTTTAAAGAAATGACTTACTGGACTGGGAATAATAAAACCCGAGAACAAGTTCCACAGGCAGAGGGAAGAAAATAGACAATAAGTAGCTAAATTATGAGGGACTCGATGTTAATGACATAATCATCATACCGGAACATCTGAAGTAAGTATGACTTGTTATATATGGAAGTAGAAGCCATAGAAACTTCGCACTTGTCCTATGAATCCGAATCATTGTTATAAAAGGCATGCTAAATGCTAGTTTGAAAAAATGCCAATATAAATTGACTCAATGATCACCTAAACAATATGAACATCGTAGTTAGAAGAGCATAGTTATATCTAAAAGGTAGCAGTTGCATATGCCATAATAACCGCAAGATATCTTTTCAAAGATATACCTATATATCTGATGTATAAGATGATTTATCAACTCTTAATTGCATTTCAACCATCAATTATCTGCAAAATTCAAATTATACAAAAAGTGATGGCTGGTCAACTCAACCCGGCTGACCCGTTTAGACTTGTGTTAGTAAGTGGATGTTTTTTATCCGAAACCATTATAATATAGATAAACAAATTGCCAGACCCACCTAATTCCGGTTATGCCTGCTACCTGAGCAAGAGCATATGGAAGTGATGAATACATTCCAGCAGCCCTTTCATGGTAAAAAAACTGTTCTCTCAAGTCTCAACAGCAATAAGAGGCTGCACGACATTCTGATTCACTGCCCCAAGGAAGACAACAACAAAGTGAAAAGTTCCTAGCATGCTTAGCAGATCTTCTAGTTTTACTCTGGATGCATTAAACCACAGACAAGTTAAGTTGAAATATAACACAACACTGGTCTTTTAATGCAAACTTTTCAAAAGTAACAATATAGTGTTAAAAACTTGACATCTTTTCACCCTTTCTGAAGAAAACAACACCGAATATAGCAGCAGTGAGGATAGTGATGGCAAATGTGACAGTAGTTTGTATTATTTAAACACATAGCAACAAAACAAAACAAAAATATATCTTGAGTGCTGAAGACTTGAAATGCGTAAGCTCTACTGTGCATGTTTTATATATTAGAGGACTGTGTTGCATTTAAGGCCAAATCGTCATGAGGCGTATTATAACTCTAAAATATCAAAAGCTACTGCCTAAGATTCGAATTAAAACAGCCCCTATGTATTTAAGTGTATAACTTTATAAAACTTGTTTTTATGTATTATAACTTAGTAGTTTATATAAAACTGCTTAAAAAATAATTTACATATGTTTTACTTATAATAAGGTTCATATCATCCTTAGTCCTTGTAAATTCTTTGTAACAAGTTTAAACCCTTTTACTTTCATTATTTTCTATATGCGAGGTTTAAGAAAACATTATAAAACCCTAATTTAACGCTAAAACATGTTTATTCGTATCCATAGGGTTACATACTTTTATTTTTACTTTTCATGGTATATAGGACCATATGACATAAGATTAGTGTATTAAATTGATAAACTTCAAATAAAACCCATTTTTATCATTTAAAGGTCATTAGTGGTTATTTAGCCGTAAATACCAATATAACACATAAAATACAAACAATTTAAAAAGTATGAAGGATTTAGAAAGACCTTAGTGGAGTGAGTATAGGATGTAAAATGAAATGCTAAACCCTTGTTTAGATTCAAAACCAAGCTTTCAAGGCTTATAACCCCCTGAGATTAGGTTTCCAAACCCTAATCTTACCTTTTTTCTTCTTAATAACTTGGCAAAAAAAAATAACGGTGATCAAGGCTTGTAAACACCTTAGAATACCTTAAGTATGTTGTGTATAGGGTTGTATAATCTTAGAAAATCAAGTTATGGATTTTGTTTGGAGGCTATATGGTGCCGTGGGTTTTGGGGTGTAAAAGGGAAGAGTAAAATGAATTTTGCATGTAAATAAGTTTAAGTAAAGACCACTTATGCATGCATGGGTATTTATAGTATAAATATCTTCTTAACTTAACCATGGTTACTTTCTAACCCTAGTTTAGTTTAACAAGTCAAGTTGGTAAAGTGTGTAAGAGTTACTTTAATAAATATCTAGATATTATTTACTAGTTGCAAACTCTTGGTTCTCATCCTCAAAATTTCGGCATAATATGTATATATATGATGTTATATTTATTATTTTGAGTATTGGGTATAATCGTGGGTATTCGTTTAGGCGTAGTTAGGTTTTAGAACTTCCGGGAATGCCTAAACGCATTTTATCGTGAAACGTAAGCATTTTACGTAGCCAAATAAAATAAGATGAACAAAGTTATTAATTATCCTCATAATAATCATATAACACTTGCTTGATGTAAACATTTAATTGTTTAATGCCCGTTTACATTGTATGATCATTTTCAGTCTACGCGATTTAGCTTAACGATTAAAATTAAAAGTGAACGCGTACGAGAAAAAAAATAAATAGTGAAATTAAATAGTATTGTAAATGACCTGAAAATACGGAATGTTACAGTCCTTCCCCGTTAAATGAGCCTTGTCCTCAAGGCTCAAGTTGCGACATTTGACGAAGGTACGGGTTCGGAGAAAAGATGCGGATATTTTATCCGGAATTGGTCTTCTCGTTCCCAGGTATACTCAGCTCCTTGCCGAGAGTTCCAACGAACTTTGACTAATGGGATTCTTCTTCGCTTTAGCTTCTTCACATCTCGTTCCACGATCTCAAGAGGTTCTTCAACAAAACGAAGATTTTCATCAATCTCGATCTCATCCAAAGGCACTTGAACATCTGGCTCCGCCAAACATTTCTTGAGGTTTGACACATGAAACGTGTCGTGAACACAACTTAGCTCCTGGGGTAACTTCAGCCGATAAGCCACCGGTCCAACACGCTCGATGATTTCAAATGGTCCGACATATCGTGGTGCTAGTTTTCCTTTCTTACCAAATCGTACCACTCCCTTCCATGGAGATACCTTCAGTAACACTCGGTCTCCAACTTCGAATTCAAGAGGCTTACGTCTCTTATCAGCATAGCTTTTCTGGCGACTTCTTGCCGTTTTCAATCTTTCCTTGATTTGAAAAATCTTTTCAGTCGTTTCTTGCACAATTTCTGGTCCAATAAGCTGACTTTCTCCAACTTCAGTCCATATTACGGGGGATCTACATTTCCGCCCGTACAGAGCCTCAAATGGTGCACACTTAATGCTTGTGTGGTAACTGTTATTATAAGAAAACTCAATCAATGGAAGATGAGTATCCCAACTGCCACCAAAATCCATAACACAGGCTCGAAGCATATCCTCCAGCGTCTGAATAGTACGCTCACTCTGACCGTCGGTCTGAGGGTGGTAAGCTGTACTCATGTCTAGTCTTGTACCCAATGCTTCCTGAAGAGCTTGCCATAAGTGTGACGTGAATCGACCATCACGGTCTGAAATGATTGACACCGGCACACCATGTCTCGCTACAATCTCGTTGACATAAATCTTTGCCAGCTTCTCGGTTTTGTAGTCCTCACGAATAGGTAGGAAATGAGCCGACTTGGTCAGTCTATCCACAATGACCCAAATCGTATCATACCCACTGCTACTTTTAGGCAACTTTGTGATAAAGTCCATTGCTAACTTTTCCTATTTCCACTCAGGAATTTCTGGTTGCTGAAGAAGTCCTGAGGGTTTCTGGTGTTCGGCTTTAATCTTAGAGCATGTAAGACATCTGCTAACGTACTCAGCAATGTCTCTCTTCATACCAGGCCACCAATACAAGTCTCTCAGATCATAGTACATCTTATCTGCACCCGGATGTACTGAATATCTAGATGTATGAGCTTCATCCATGATTAATTTCCTTACATCTCCAATTGATGGAATCCAGATACGATCAAAGAAGTAAATTTCACCATCAGCTCGTTGCTCAAAGTGTCTTTCTAATCCTCTTAGCCATTCAGCTGGGGCTTTGAGATCCTTGGAAGCTTCGCTCTGTGCTTCCAAAATCTTAGTCTTAAGTCCAGAATGAATAGTAATACTCATAGCACGTACTCGTCTCGGCTTGAGTCTTTCTTTTCTGCTCAAGGCATCTGCCACCACATTTGCCTTGCCTGGGTGGTATTTGATCTCGCATTCATAATCACTAAGAAGCTCGATCCACCGCCTTTGGCGCATATTCAACTCTTTCTGATCGAATATGTACTGGAGACTCTTGTGGTCAGTGTAGATGACACTTTTCGTACCATAAAGATAATGTCTCCAGATTTTAAGGGCAAACACCACCGCACCCAATTCCAGGTCGTGGGTGGTATAATTATTCTCATGTATCTTCAACTGTCTTGACGCATATGCTATCACTTTGCCTTGCTGCATCAGCACGCACCCAAAACCTTGTTTTGATGCATCACAATAGACCACAAAGTCATCGGGTCCATCGGGGAGTGCTAACACAGGAGCATTGCATAATTTCTCCTTCAGAATTTGGAAAGCTTCCTCTTGCTTATCGCCCCACACATATGCCTTATTCTTTTGAGTCAACAGGGTGAGGGGCTTTGCGATCTTGGAGAAATTTTCGATAAACCTTCGGTAGTAACCTGCCAATCCTAGAAATGAACGGATTTCTGTTGGTGACTCAGGGGTCTTCCAGTTCTTGACTGACTCAACCTTGCTAGGATCCACGTGGATACCGTCTCGGTTGACCACATGTCCTAGGAACTGAACTTCCTTCAACCAAAATTCGCACTTTGAAAATTTGGCGTACAACTTCTCTGTCTTGAGTAAGTCTAGAATTGTCTTTAGGTGGACTTCGTGCTCTTCTTCTGACTTGGAGTAGATTAAAATGTCGTCAATGAACACAATTACAAATTTGTCCAAATACGGCTTGCAGACGCGGTTCATTAAGTCCATAAATATTGCTGGCGCGTTTGTCATCCCAAATGGCATGACTGTGAACTCAAAGTGCCCATATCGGGTTCTAAACGCGGTCTTCGGTATATCTTCTTCTCGGACTCTCAACTGATGATATCCGGAACGAAGATCTATCTTGGAGAAGCAACACGCACCTTGTAATTGATCAAACAAGTCATCAATTCTGGGAAGAGGGTAACGGTTCTTTATAGTCAACTTGTTTAGTTCCCTGTAGTCAATACACATTCTCATCGAACCGTCCTTCTTCTTGACAAAGAGCACAGGTGCTCCCCATGGTGAGTGACTTGGTCGAATAAAACCCTTCTCTTGAAGTTCTTTGAGCTGGTTCGACAATTCTAACATTTCTGAAGGGGCTAACCGGTATGGAGATCTAACAACTGGTGATGCGCCTGGGATCAGATCGATGCGAAATTCTACCTCTCGCACATGAGGTAAACCCAACAGATCATCTGGAAATACTTCGGGGAAATCTCGGACAATGCGGATGTCATCAAGCTTTTTCTCATCAGCCTTGATACATGCAAGTGATCCAAGATCCTTTTCCGGCCTCTCGCCTTGAACTTCAAGAATCTCGCCATTCGGAAGAGGAATACGGACAATCTTCTCATAACAATCGATGAGAGCTCGGTAGTATGCCAACCAATCCATTCCAATGATAACATCAAAACTTCCTAGTTGGGTTGGCAACAAGTCTATTTTGAAGACGTGATTTAATAAGACTAAGGTGCAACTACATAAAATGGTATTGGTGCTAACAACTTTTCCGTCTGCTAATTCGATTTCATAATTAGTGTTCAAAGCGGTTGGGGCAATATCAATAAAAGGCGTAAACGCAGAAGATACAAAACTCTTCTCAGCACCAGAATCAAAGAGAATACAAGCGTAGTGATCATTAAGGAGAAACGTACCCGTGACCACATTCGGATTCTGCTGCGGATTTTCAACCACCACATAAGCTCTAGCACGAGCTCCATCATTCTGCTGGTTCCTTGCTTTTGGACACTTGTCCTTGTAGTGTCCTTTCTCACCACACCCGAAGCATGTCACATTTTGCAGGAAGTTATTACCTGCACCCTGAACCCCGAATCTACAATCCTTCTCTAGGTGACCCATTTTTTGACATTTCTGGCACCTTTGAGGACACGGTCCATGATGATGTAAGTTGCATCGATTGCACTTTGGTAAATTTCCAGCATAAATCTTTCCTCCAGCTGGGGCTGCAGCATATGCCCTGACAGGTTCCTGTCTCCTGTTTTGTTGCTGGGGATAATTGTTGTTTCGGTTGCGGTTCTGGTTGTTGTTGTGGTTATTGTTGTAGTTATGGTTATTGTTATTGGTGTTCCTTTGGTTGTCTTCCCATTTCCTTTTATTACTTTCACTAATTCTAGCAGCCTTACCCTGAACTGATTGCTCGACCAGTGCACGGGCCATGTTGATTGCCTCATGCAAGGTCGCAGGCTTAGAAGAAATCATATTTCCTTTGATTCCTTCAGGAAACCCACGAATGTACTTTCCAATCTTCTTGCTTTCAGTGGGCATCAATTCAGGACACATCAGAACTAGTTCATGGAAGCGATTGCTGTAAGCCTCGATATCATCTCCTTTCAGAGTCAGAGTCCAGAGCTCTTGCTCCATCTTTTCGATTTCGGTTGCTGGGCAGTATTCAGTCGTCATCATAGCTTTCACGTTGCTCCAGGGGATCTGATTAGCATTAGCGAGTCCCAAAGTCTGAACATTTCCGTTCCACCAGGTTAGGGCACGACCCTCGAACGTGCACATAGCAAACTTCACTTTGTCATCTTCAGCACATTTGCAAATCTCAAACACTTGCTCTATCTTTTCGAACCAACGTTTCAGTCCGACTACGCCTTCAGTCCCCTTGAAAGAGTGAGGCTTGCAGTTCATAAATGTCTTATACGAACATCCTATTTTTAATTAATTTTCTAGATTAAAGTCATTTTTAATTCATAATAAATAAAATAAAAATCTAAAAAATATAATTTTTTTTGAAAATTTTCTTTTTACGTTTAGGATTTTAGAAAAATAAATTTACATTTGTAGGGATTAAATTTGTCATAGTTGCTTAAATGTCACGTTTTATTAATTCCCGTTTACATTTTCGTGCTTCATTTCTTAAGTGTTTTAAATGCTTTTACTGTTTACTTGTTTTTACATGTTTTATTCGTTTTCATTAGTAGAGTTAGAAATCAAAATCAAAATCTTTGAAACCATTCAAATTACGCGATCACGGACTTAACCGATCTTCAATTCGCACCTCGTCGGGATACGACTCGGGAAGGTTTGTGAGACTAATTTGGTTAAAAGTTTGTTTCTCGAACCCAACGGAAAATACTTACTATACTATAATTGTTTACATCCTTATATACTTATATTATATATATGAAAGAAAAGAAAATCTTAAACTTGTAGTTATAGACATTTTGAAAATGACCCAGTTCCCTATAACCTTGGCTCTGGTACCATCTGTAACACCCCAAAATCAGGTAGCAGCGGAATAGTAACATTGGGGTGCTACTTCAAGTACAACAAACAAGATATAGGAAATGACCAAAAAATGGACATTTTAAGATAATATTTCATTTATAGCAAAATATCAGAGTTAATACATTAGGTCCCATAAGTTTTTGATGTCATAAACATCCAACATACATTTAAACAAAATCTCAAAAGATGACTTAAGTTTTATGAAATACAAAAGTTGCATATTATTTAGATAAAACACAGAATCCATCTTCATTGATATCCGCCACGGCTCCCCTTCAGTCTTCATACCCTAAAGGAACCGGAAATACATGCTAAAAGTCAACACAAAGGTTGATGAAATCATAGGTGTATTGTAATTGGTGACTACAAATCGATGTAATAATGGACTCTAAACACATTTTTTAGTCCAAAACGTTTATTATTGCACTAAGCTCATGAACCCGAAGCCTTTAACTAGTTTTGCCCCAATTGTATATAGGATGCTTGCCCACAACCTAACTGTCCTCTCAATGTTAAATGCACCATGGTCAACTTGTGACCAGAAATTTAAGGTGGGGATTGTCAGCCGATAGAATCTATCCACAACACTCCGCGCTCACTACAAAGCAATTGACGTTCATGATATAGTAGGACTTAATTGGCAATAGTGGTAACTTAGCAATAATATTTCAGGCGTAATCTGGATAGCATACAGTTTAAAACACTTTGAAAACCCTAGAAAAACACTTGTGTCCAGTAGTAAAAATAAGCAATGGAGATTCACCCCGTAGAGTTTGTAAAACAATTAAGTAGTAAAAAGGGGGCTATGAACTCACCTTGAGTACTGATAGTCCAATAATCACAGATAAAATGTCACGCAAAACGTGCGATGCAACCTATTTAAATTAAGGTCGAATAAGTACCGAGTACTTCAATTTATAACATTCAATAAAATCTTATAGTAGTTACGTCGTACTATCGTTCGGGCTATCATAAATAAAGAGGTCATGACATGACGTTCGAGGAGTTAGGATACTTTAAATCGTAAATCCAACAACATCGTCGATACGCCATCCGAAGAGGCCTCATTATGAAACTCCCTAGTAATATAGCACTTTGATAACCACTCAATATTCTATATAGCATAATCACCGACTAATCGTTTTAGTAAAATAATATTTATAAAGTGAAAACGTTTATAAATATACTTTTCGTAAAAATGACCTAATTTGGTCGTTTTAAGCCCGTTGCTCGCGTTTCTTACGTCCACGTCTTCGTAGTAAGACGAGCGATCAAAATATTACATTTTCAAGTTTTTAAGATTCTGCGATGAATAGTAAAATTACTGTTCACAACAGCTCGTTTGTCGTTTTAGGCTTTAATTGGCGTAAACTTGTAATCGTAATAACTTATTCGTTTTAATCCCGATTTCAGTGATTCCTTCGAGTACGTTTTTGTTATTAAAAGAGGTATTATATTTTATAAAGATAAATTCACTGATGAATAGTGATTTTTACTGTTCATAGTTTATAAAATTACTTTTATAAACTTTAATTATCGAAAATGTCGTAATTTACTCGTTATAGTTCCGTTCTTAACGATTCTTGCGTGTACGATCTCGTAATCAAAAGTTATATCATATTTTAGATGTTTTAAAATAAAAGTTGCTGTAATGAATAGTAACTTTTTATAAAAATAGTTTTATAAAAGTATTTATAGTCGTAAACTCGTTTTTAGCGTATCTTTTTCGTTATAGATCGGTTTTTCGAGTTTCTTATCATTATGGAATCGTCATGAGGCGTATTATAACTCTAAAATATCAAAAGCTACTGCCTAAGTTTCGAATTAAAACAGCCCCTATGTATTTAAGTGTATAACTTTATAAAAACTTGTTTTTATGTATTATTAACTTAGTAGTTTACTATAAAAACTCTCAAAAACATATTTTACATATGTGGTACTTATAATAAGGTTCAATATCATCCCTAGTCCTTATAATTTCATTGTAACAAGTTTAACCCTTTTACTTTCATTATTTTCACATGTGAAGTTTAAGAAACCTTATAAAACCCTAATTTAACCTAAACATGTTTATACTTAATCCATAGGTTAACATACTTTTATTTTTACTTTTCCATATATAACAGGTATCACATGAGCATAAGAATAAGTGCAATATAGTCTATAAACATAAATAAAAACTCTTTTACATATATTAAAGTCGTTAGTGGTGATTAGGCTATAATTAACATGTAACACATAAAAATCATAAGAAATAAAAGTATGAAGGATTTAGAAAGACTTATGATGATGTATAGGATGTAAAATGAAATGCTAAACCCGTGTTTTTAGATTCCAAAACCAAGCTGTAAGCTTATAACACCCAAGATTAGGTTTCCAAAGACCCTAATCTTTTTTACTTTTTCTTCTAATACTTGCAAATGGTGATCCAAGGCTTGTAAACACCATAGAATACCTTATTATGCTGTGTATAGGTTGTATAATCTTTTATAGAAAATGCAGTTATGGATTTTGTTTGCGGCTAAATGGGTGCCGTGGGATTTGTACTTCAAAAGAAGAAAAGAAAAATGAAATTTTGTTAAGTAATAAGAGTATGGTAAATATTTCTCTATGCATGCCATATCCTTATTTATAGTAAGAAATATCTACCGTAACTTAACCATGGTTACTTTCAAACCCTAGTTTAGTTTAAAACAAGTCCAAGTTGGTAAATGGTGTAAGATTTTCCATTTATATAAATATCTATATAATAGTCTAGATATTAGTGACAACTTGTAAACTCTTGGATTAAATTTCCCCACAACAAATACGGCATAAAAAACATATAGAGAAATGTAATTTTTGATTAAATTGATAAAGGGTATAATCGAGTGTATATTCGTTTTAGAGCGTATCTTTAGGTATAATGCAACTGACCGTGTAATCCTAAAACGGCATTTTATTACGAAACGACAGCATAGATTAGCTACCAAATAAAAAAAGATAAACAACTACAACCAAACTCGGACACCACCACTACCCACACCCCATCAAGCAGACCCCGCAAACCAATAAAACCATCCACAGCCCAAACTCCAATACATAACATACAACCCCGACACCTCTCAAAATCTAACCCTCCCCCCCAACCCCGTATCCCCTCCACCTCGCCCCCCCACCGCACTATCCCTACCCACTACAATTACCCATCCCATCCCCACCTTCCCATTAATACCTATCCAATTACCATTAAACCCCCTGAGACAAACCACCCCAAAAATCACACCACACCAAAACCCTCGTACCCAGTAAAAACCAACAAACCCCAACTTTGCCCCCAAATTTAATCCGTGCCCCTCCTACCGCCCAAATTGCAACGTAACACAAACAAACGAGGCAATATCAATTGAGCTTTCTTGAGGTACATAGGATTTGCAAAGGTTGATCATAGCATTAATACTTAGTCGCATTAGGTTGCATAACATGTGAATGGTCCTGAAATATGAACTGATTGCGATTATAAAGAATTTCATTAAAAAACCTTTATTTTGTTTGTCCATTTTCAATCACGTGTCAAATGTCTTTTCCGTAACCTTAACCTTTTTAATCCGAAATAACCATAGTTGTATCTCGTTTGAGTTGGACCTAACAAAATTGTGACCTAGGTTAAACCAGACATTCTTTTTGGCAAGCTTCATCGTGTTTCTGAATGACAACTGAAATTTCATTAGGTAATAATGATAAAACACCTTCACCCACTTATGTACAGTCGCAGACATACGATGCTAATAGAACATAGTAGATATCCATATACCCAAATGTAAATCCTGACAAATCACCACCCACAAGTGACCCATACCTGTGGGGACCGTTGTACTTCTCAAGCTCAGTCCCTGTTAGGTCTGAAGTGCAATCAAGAACAAACCCGACTGCTATAGCCCGTCGGGCCCTAAGCCCTACTAGTCTCATCAAGGTTAGATTTTATGCACTTTTTTCCGCCCAATTCATTGAGATCAATGATTGGGCGATTGCTTTTCTTTAATTTCTTTAAACCCAAAACCGAATTGAATTACCCTACCGTATCAAGCATCAAAACCATCAATACACTTATCAATCTGCAGCCCGCTTCCCAACACAATCGCCTCCAAAATCAACCCCCATATTAACAAACTACCCACTCAAATAATGCCGACCTCAAAATCAAGCTAACTTGCACCAACAACCGCCCACAAAATGTATACTAAACCAAGTGAAACCCGTATGTCCACATCAATGACGTCCCTTATTCATTTGCAAACAACATTAATCAAAAATCGATGATTTTGTACCTGTTCCAATGGCCCGTATCAATAGAACTTATTCTGCAGGTAAGAACTTTCCTGAAATCTTTGCTCATAAAACCGAAAAGTTCTTCTAATTTCCATCTTTTCAATCATTCTTCATCTGATAAACAAATCCTACTGCTTGTTACATCACCTGAACTTGAAACCGATGATTGAACCTCTTAACCTTGCCACAGTTAAATCTGCAACTGTCTTTTTTTTACGCCGTACCTCAAACTTTTTTTCACAGTCATCTTAGGCGCTTGCTCATGACTTTGCTCATATTCTGTTATAGCATATGCTCAAATGGAGTTCAATTCTGGATGATTGGATTCCGTATTAAAGAAAGTCGCATACAAAGACAGTATGACCACTAGGCGAGATTTCACTATACTATCTCGATCTGATGAAAAAGAACTATAAACAAATTATCGGAGGTCTTTAACAAGTCAGGCTAACCAACCCCAAACCCCCTTACCATAAGCCCTCACCAACTCGCGGATATGTAAATCCCCCATCACGTCAAAGTATCATCATTCTCCTTCTTCTGTCCATTCGGCGCTAGAAGACAACTCAAACGATAAACCATATAGAGCTAACCAAGCAGCCCAAGCAGTAACAGCCCCAAACCCCCCCGCGGAAGATGCCCCCTCAAGTAATGATAGAATTCCATCTCAAAACCAATCCTCGGCCCTACCATTACAATACTCGACTAATCCTATGTAATAAAACCGGTTCATTTACAATTGTACCCGTTAGAAAATCTAAGAAAATCTAATCTTGCAACTTCTTTTGCAATAACAGTATCACTCTGTTTTCTCACTAAACCCAGACCCCGTTCCATGCCGCCCCAAATAACCCTACCCTCAATACCCCCCTATCCATCATCCCAGACCCCTCAAATAATTCACAACCTATTCAGCATCATATCAATCTCAATATTAATAGACCAAATCCCTAACCCCTTTTTGTTCCAATCACGTATTGCTCCTCATTTTCAAAACCCCACTACACATCCTACCCCCCCCAACTTACAACCCTTTGTCAAATTACCAGAACCCTCTCACACCCGAGCCAGCAAATCAACTGACATCACCTCAGTACCCCTTCAAACCCAAATACACCCCCCCGCACAAAAACTATTCACTTTAATAGCCTAAATAAAATAAACCCATTTCACCCCCCCCATTCCCCTTCCTCCCCCACCAGGTCATTGGCCGATCTCACTCCCCCCCCCCCCGACACCCCCACCACACTCCCCCCCCACCCATACCCCACCCACTCACTAGCCCTCTAGAAACAAAAATGGCATACACCCCTACCAACCCCGGTCAGCAACCTTTATGAACCCTCTATCAACTACGCCGAAAAATAAATACACACAACCGAAAAGCTCGTACCCTGTCCCTTAAACTGACTACTGATCAAAATTAAAGGATGATTTTACTGAAACCCTTTTCTTCACACAAGATTTCTTGTCAAAACGCAGTGCTATCTTTAACCAAAACGCAGTGACACCAAAACGCAGTGACTTTGGTCAAAACGCAATGAATCTTGGTCAAAACGCAATGAAATTTGGTCAAAACGCAATGAAATTTGGTCAAAACGCAATGAAATTTCTTCAAAACGCAATGAAATTTCTTCAAAACGCAACCTGCAATCAAAACGCAATGAACCAAAACGCAACCAAAAAATCAAAACGCAACATGAAGAACATCAAAACGCAACATGAATTTTGCCAGAAAGTCAAAACGCAACGACGAACAATACGATTTTTTTCACCAAAAATCGCCTTATAATCACCCTTTTTGACCTTTTAGCTTGATTTCTCTTGCACAATTAGCTACCTTATGCCTAGATCTTGCTTAATAACATAAACATTCACACATCTAAGCACAAAATTTCGGGTTTGATTTTTTTCTTCAATATTACACACGAATTTGATCTTGTTTAACCACAAGAATCAACCACGAATCCACACGTAGCTCTGATGCCAATTGGAGGTTCCTAATCTCTCTAACTTTCTCTCTCTAAGATCATAAGTGTGTGAAATTAGGCTTATAACTACACTCTAAGATCATATCAACCTTCACATTTTTCATGTGTAGGCCACTTTTTCACTCCCTATAAATCTCCATAAACCATCACCACATTTCCATCAAATTATCCTGTCGTCTGCATCTCATTCTATCCCTGTTCTTTGTGGTATGTCGCCCATAAAGCGATCAGGAGGTATAAACAAAGATTGTTTTGGGTTTTTCGGTTATTTACTCATTTCTAGTAAATAGCGTTTTGCTGTTTTTGCTTGTATATATTGATATTTAATATCTAATTTGTGTGGAATTTTATGTTTAAATGGAAATGCTAGCTCTTCGAAGAATACTGGTGTTCCAACAACTATGGAGCCTCCCAAATCAAACCTTGACATACTCGATAGAGCTGCTAGGCATCCGCCACTGCCAGATATGATAGAAACCGATCCTCTATCATTCGTCCTATCCCAACAAAAGAGCATCATTGATACATATGTAATAAATTAAGTGATCTTGGATTTTTGGTTAGTTAATCATCCAAATATCATTTCAAGATATTCTGATTGATGCATTTTGTGCAGGCTCTTAATAAACAGAAACTGAAAGTGAAAATGGAGAACGATTTGGAGAGCTTATGGAATAATTACAAAAATTATGAGAGGAACAGGAAAATGCAATCTGGCGAGGAGTGCAGCCAAGATGCAGCAATATGAATCGATGAGTTGCTTCATCTGTGACACGTCATTGCGGCCTGCTTGTGAACACATGTGTTTGTGTTCTCCGTGTGACAACAAGCCTCAGACATGTCCTTATTGCCTCACTTTTGATGGCTCTAGTTGAATTAGTTGATCTGGTATAATATTATTATACATTGTGTCTGAAGTTAAAACTTATAAGTTCTTTCCTATGGTTATTTATCCTCGTTCTATGACGAGATTTGGGATTTATTTATGTTTGAACGAATTTCATAAAATCATATATGATTTCCAATTAATGTTAGTTTAATCATGTTGGAAAGTGGAAACTATGTTTAATTAAATTTAAGCGATTTTCTAAAATGTGCCCGAGCGCACACATCTGATTTTTGTATAAAAGTTAAGTCATAGGTTATTAAATTCAAATTTTCATTTAACTATTGCAACATATAACTAATTTTAATGAGAATTAAATGCATTTTCTCATATATAAAGAAACTTCGTGTTTAATAAATATTGCTAAACATGTACTTGAGGGCACATGTTAGAAAAACCCTAAATTTAATGACCCTTGCATGTATAGCTTTATTGGAAATTTGTTAAATTTTATATATTCCATAATTATAGAACTTTAAAAGTGCATTAATCAATTCTTGTTCATTCAATCATAGTGACAAACTTCATTTGAGAACAGCAAATCGATCACTGATGAGATTTTTGGTAAAATAGGTCCAAATCGAGCTATTCGATCATAAATCATATGGCAGCCTCAAACTTAATGTAACAGGTTAACACGTTGATTATCACCAAGTTGTGGTAAAAGGTGGTCATTTACTTAGTTTTTAAGAACAACAACCCAAGAGACAAATATAATGGTTTATAAACCAAGCAAACCATGTTAGTTAGAACTTCTTGAACTGTATCTATAACCAAGTAAAAGACAAATCCTAAAACTGTAGAAAGGTGAATGTCTCTCATCTTATTTCATCAATGCATACAATATATATATATATAT